>JAPDVU010000002.1:72260719-72625719 GCA_026230045.1 Corynorhinus townsendii | reverse complement strand
ACCTGGGACCTTTCTGTCCATAGGCTGATGTTCTATTCACTGAGCCAAACTGGCTAAGGCTTACATTGGTAGGTTTTTAATTCCTAGATTCATATAGACAGGAGATTCCTGGGGTTGAGACAGATTATTATTACTTCCTCATGGTAATGCTTTAATCGGTTCCCTTCCGTCTCAGTTCTTCCCTTTGGAGAGATGTGATGAGAGAAGAATGCTATGCGGGAGGAAGAGACTTTCCTCTACCTTCAAAGTTCTTTCAGCGGGTCTAATAGTTAACTCTGCATGAGACAGGTTAACAAGAGAAAATACCAAATTTAATTAACATGTGCACATATGGGAACCCCACATGGCTGAGAGGTTCAGGAACAGAAAGTTAAAATAAGGCTTATATGCCATTCTGAGCTAAGAATGAGGTAAGGCACCTTGGAGCTTCAGCAGGGAAGACAGGGCTCTGAGAAAAGCAGATGTGTAGTAATTAGTAGTTGCCCTGCTGTATAGACAGGCCAGAAGGTTATCTCTGATAATCTCTTATTACAGGCAAGGTCCCTATTTAAGATTCTTTCAGTGGTCGGCAAATTCATTAGTCAACAGAGCCAAATATCCACAGTACAACAATTGAAATTTCTTTTGAGAGCCAAATTTTTTAAATTTAAACTTCTTCAAAATAGACTTGCCCAGGCCGTGGTATTTTGTGGAAGAGCCACACACTCAAGGGGCCAAAGAGCCGCATGTGGCTCATGAGCCGCAGTTTGCCGACCACGGTTCTAGGTAGTTAAGGGGGACAGAAGCTTCTCTTGAGCCCAGAGAGTCTCAGTTGCCTTTAGCTCAAAATAATTAGAATGTCACAGAGGCACATTTTGGGGTGACTTATTCTGAACCCTTACAGTGTCATCCCTACACATTCTGTACTATAGGGAGGACCTCCCTCTCTTCCAAATATGCATCTGGGAGCTTGTATAAAATTTCCCCTCTTGAGGGTAGAAAACAGACTTAATCTCCCTAATGAAAAAAATCCCCTTGGGAAAAGCTCCTGGGTTTCTATCCTTTGAAAAGTAAATACAAGTCTGCAGGGGAAAGAAAAGATAATCATCTCTGAGTTTAAGCCATTGGAATGTCTCCAAGGCTTTGGGTGTCATTTCCCATCTCTCCCCACTACCCCACAAACCCCTGTCCCACACCCATGAAATGTAAACACATACCTTCTGGGAAGAAAATCTTTTCCTATTTATCCAGTAGTCATGTAACTTCTAAGGCCTATTTTTTTAACCAGTTCCCAGTATAATTTGGCAAGAAGGCCCTAACCGTGAAGAAACATAAGGATATTAACTTCTTGACACACATCTGAAACATGACTTCTGACTCAGTCATTGTTTAAAAGAAATATTTAAAGTATGTTCTTCTCTTTTAATCACCAATTTTATTTTGGAAAGCAGTTGACTATTTAGGTCAGAGTCAGAGATCCCTAAATATTTCCATATTATATTTTGGGAGAAATTTATCAATTTACAAAATCATCATCCAGTCACTTGCAATCCCTATACTTTGCACCCCTACCTCAGAGGGCTGCGGAAAGGAGCTGAGGAACAGGGGACATGTATTTAGAATTCAGTACTCCTGAAAATAGGCGTAGGACTGATCTGTAATAAAACACTCACAGTTCTCTATTAAATAAAAAGCAAGGTTGCTGTTTGTGGTAGATCACATTTTCTAAAACTGTCTGCAGTAATATCTCCAGTCCCACTTGCTCCTCCAGAACCGCGCCACATCCCCATCAAGAGCCAGAGCCCAGGTCCCCTCCCCTTGAAGCTGGGTGGGTCTTTGTGCTTGTCATGACTGATAGAGTATGCTGGAAGTGACACTATATGGATTCTGAGGCTGAGTAATTAATGATTCTGTACCCAATTCCAATGTGTGAAAATTTTTTTCCCTACACCACCGGGCAATTCTCCGACACCAGCTGGGTGTCTTACAATTCAACTTAGTTCTCACTCTATCCTCCTAAAGATATCGTCAGATCCTGTAGTATAGGGCTCAGTCCCACAAGACTGCCCTCCACTTCAGATGCCAATCACAAGTCCAAGTTGTAATCTATGCTTCTGACTGGCTAAAAATCAGACGTTCCCACATCCCTCCCTGGATATGATTATTAATTTGATAGAGAAGCTCATAGGATTCCGGGAACCAGTTTCCTCACTGGATTAACCACTTATTACAAAATATGTTAAAGAACATGAATCAACAGCCAGGTGGAAGAGAAGGATAGGGCAATGGCAAGGGGCTTCCATGCCCTCTCCAGGCATGCCACTCTCCCCAAATCTCCAGGTTTTCAACAACCAGAATGGCATATAAGTGGGATCATATAGAATTACTTTTTGAGCCTGCCTTCTTTCACTTAGCATAATGCTTTCAAGGTTTACTCATGCTATTGCACGCACCAGTTGCTCATTTCTTTATACTGCTGACTAGGATTTCATAGTATAGATGTACCATATTTTATTTAGCCATTCAATAGTTGATAGAGATTTTGGGTCACTTACAATTTTTGGCAATGTGAATAAAGCTGCTTAAAGAACCCATTTGTGTATACATTTTGGGGTTGCATATGTCTTTGTTTCTCTTGGGTTAATAACAAATGGTATAACATTGAGTTTTAAATATAGTATGTCAGCTAATCTTCACCAGCAGTCATTTGTGCAAAGTATTATTGTAAGTTCCTCTTTAGAGATGAAAGCTAACACTGAAAGAGGTTATGTAATTGCCTAAAATTACCTGGCCAGTGGGAGAAACTCAGACTCATTTGACTCAGAGACTAGGTCTTCGCTATTACTTCTTCTGTAGCTACTGCTCATTTATTCCCGGCTAATGTCTCACCACTTTGGAAATTAAAGTGAAAAGGGTGATCTCATTATCCCTGTGATCAAGCCTTGATTTCAGATGAAGAAATGAGAGGATTAGAGAGTATAACATGAGAAGTTTTCATAGAATTGACTTTGAGGGAAACAGAATGGATCACAAAGTGGCCAATATAGCATGAATAACATCATTTGTTATAATGCGGATGAGAAAAATAGCAGCTCAGTTCCCCAGGGTGGGGGGGCTGTCTGTGTGGAGCTTGCATGTTCTCCCTATGTCTGTGTGGGTGTTCTCCAGGAATTCCAGTTTCTTCCCACATCCCAAAAATGTGCAGGGCAGGTGAGCTTGCATGTATGAATTGACCCAGTCCGAGTGTATAGTGTGTGTGAATGACCCTGCAATGGGATGGTGTCCTGTCCAGGGTGGGTTTGCGCCTTGTGCCCTGAGCTGCTAGGAGAGGCTCTGGCCACCTGTGACCCTGAACGGGAATAAGCAGGTTGGAAAAGAATTCTTTGACTTGTCTTTATTAATCTTTCTTAAATGTATGTATAGTTCACGTTTATTGCAATGTTTAATATTAGAAATGTTTGGGGTCTTTATTTAGAAGTTTGGTGATGCTTTTGTGCCCAGAAATATGCCATAGGACCTTAACTCTAGTTTACATCAATTAGCCTTGGGTAAAATTGGTTCACTTCAAGTCACAGTTTCCAAGAACCTATCAATGACGTTAAGCGAGTACTGGCTGAATATGAAAATGATAATGGAAGTCAATTCAAAACTCAATTCAAGGATGGGTCATGATCTTTACCTTTTTTGTCCAGTTAAAATAGCATTAAAACAGAGCTCTGATCAGTATTTTCTCATCAGGCTCCTCTGCTGTTAACAACTACTACACATCATGTTGGCACTAATTCAAGCATAAACAGTACATCCCTTCAAATGCATACTTACATTTGTGAATTTCTAATGTTCTTTTGTCATAATAATAACAGTAATACATTTTACATATGAATAATTAACATCTTTAACAGTTGCATTTTATATTCAAATATTTATTACTTGGATTCCAAAATGGTATTCATAATATGAACAAGAGGGAAATTGAAGTAAAGATTAACTTCTAAAAATGTATTGTGGAGACTTGGGAGCTCTTCTGGAAATAATGGAAAATTGACAGTGAAGTGTAAAAGTAGACCATGAATAGTTAAACTCAATTTTTCTATGATGAAGAATTAAAATAACAAGGCAGTAGTCACCACAACAACTATTTAGGACAATTTGTCCTCCTTTATTGCCTAGTACAGTGGTCGGCAAACTCCGGTTCGCGAGCCCCATGCTGCTTGCGAGCCCCATGCGGCTCGCGAGACGCGGTTTGCCACTCTGTTGGCTAATGAGTTTGCCGACCACTGGCCTAGCACAAGGCCTTGCATTTATTAGGAGCAGAATAAACATTTGCTGAGTCGAATTGAATCTTTCCGAAATGAATGTTCATAGGAATGGTGAGGCAGCTACTCTATACAAAGCCTATGGGTTTAGTATTAATAAAGGCAATATATTTGTCTTACAAACAAAAACAAGAGAACACAAATGTTATTATTAATACAGAACCAGCTTTCCCCAGAAAGTCCAAACTGAATGGGATTGTTGACAGCTCTGACCGACACTTGCCTTGCTAAGACATTTGAGCACGAGTGTATTCTTTTCTCATAAAATTTAGATATTAAGGAAAACTCATAAAGTCCTTCTGAGGATCACACACAGGAGACTAGCAGAACAAAGAATCCAGCATCTGGAATCTTCCATGTGGTGAAGGCAGAGCTCACTTCTCACTCTAAAAGCTGAAATTGGCAGAAACTCTCTGCCCACTGCTTCTCTTGTAGCCAGGGCTCAGGATATAGGCTCTGCTAATCAGATGCACTGACCCCTGGTTTAACGGGAACCAATGACTTAAAGAAGGAAGAACCCTACAGAATCTACTCTGGCAAGTCTGGGGCAGAGGTGACAGGACATCCAGCTCCCAGAGTCTGCAGGGGCTACAGTTCCAGTGGCAGCTTTTGGCTTCTGCTGCCTTCATTATCAGCAGTTTATGCTCTGGTGTCTATGCCCAATTGCTGGTAGGAGCAGTGTCCTCATGGGGCTAATTCTGTGATGTGATATGGGTAGTGTTCAAAGATGCTTGCCCTTTTAATCTGGAATGAAGGACCTAATTAGTATGTGACCATTTTTATAAAGTAGCTGCAAATAGCCAAAATGCATAAAATATTCCTGAGGATTAAAGTAAACCAGGGTATACTGTTTACTTCTGAGGAAAACTTCTGGGGCTCAAAATTAGTTAGGAAAAGACAGAAAAAGTTTGTTAACTGTGCAAAAGTATCTCAGTAATTGCAAAATAAAGGTCCTGCATAGGTAGTGTTCATGGGAGTAAGTATCTTGTGCAGATAGCCTTGATTGTTGTCTCACGTCAGGTCAGTTGCATGGACCAGTGGACCACAAGAAGGATTGATTTCAAAACTTTACTCTTCTGGGCTTTATAATTTGTTTCATCTTCTTAAGAGAAACTACATTAGAATAAGCAGCACAAGGAAATGTAGTGATTGCATCCCCAGGGTTCATTCTCTCCATTTCCTTTTAATGGAACCCAGGGCTTCCTAGCCTTGCAGACTGGTTAGCAGCTCAAAGGATGGGCCCTAGTCATGATGGCTGGGATACAATAGGATTATGACTCAAACTGACTTAAAAGGACAGAAAGGGGATGTTTAAGGAGTAGCATTTAGAGAAGAAAATTATTCTCTCACTCATGAATGATACAAAAAGATGCCCCCTTTTTCCACTGGCTGTGGATGAGGAAGCAGTTAGCTCCAGGTGATGCTTGTGGCCATGATGCTACCATAAAGAGTGACAGCCTCGGGGTGACTGCCACTGGGGAAGGCAGAGCAGAGAGACAGAAAGACAGTGGGCTGCATGGCATCATTAAACTGCATGAACCTGCTTAAGTGTCCATTCATGCCCTCCAGTAAGCAGACACAGAGATGGAGCTGCCAGTGCCCAAGATTTACTGGGGTAATGCTGGGGAAAGATAAAGGTGGAGGAAGGAGAATATTGGGCAATGAAAGCCTTTAATCCTTGATGCAAGTCTGACATCGATGAAAGCAAAAGTGGGGGGCGGGGGGGAGACAAGATTGGGCAGGGGGAGCCTAGACAGTGGATGCAGATTTATAGTCTTAGCCAACACATCAGGGAGCTTTGGAGAAGTCCCACAGTGAGCAGGAATGCCCAGGGCCTGGGATTCTTGCTGTGCTTATTGACGCAGCTGTTCAGAAAGAGTGCTCCCAGCTCCAGGGACCACAAGTAGAGGACCCTGAGTGCCCAGTGGCTGGCGGCTACAAGTTACCTGCACTCCTCACAGTTGGACAGTTTGTTCTTTTTGGAAGATCCAAGTGCTGTGCTTCCTCTATCTCTTGATTTTTTTAAAATTACTTAATCACTACATCCCTTTCTGCTTGTTGTATTGTTGCTGTTATTATTAAAACAATGTGACTTCAGTTTTCTGATACTTGTGACCAAAGAAATTCAAACTAGTATGTGGAATAATATTCCTAAATTTCAAAAGGTGATTAGCTTAGTTCAACACACACTTAAGGAGAAGGTACTATATTTATATTATATTTTGTTATCAAAGACAAACAAACAGATGAACAAACTTATCACATATCACAGAACTGACATGTAGTTGGTACATAATAAGGAGTAGCTATTATGATGATCTCCATTACATTATATTGCTCTTCAGTGTTTAATCGTGGTAATTGAGTTTTTAGTGACTAAGAAGTGCACAGAAGATAATATTTATAGTTCCTTATGTTTGTGTTAATATTTAATTTTTAAAAGGTACACATTTTATAACCTAGTTTTATAAGCCTTTACTTTGAACTCACAAATCTTGTCACTATATTAAACTTGCAAAGGATCTTGTTACAATTTAAACATTTATTTGTAATTTAATTAATGCTCAATTAAGTTGTAAATGTGGTGGATTAAACCCTTAAATGTTAACACTATTTAGAGACTTTATTAACTAGGTTTTCTTAGACAATTCAAATTATCATTGCCAATTTGATAAAGTGATTCAAATATTTCAAACACTTAATAAAGCAAACTTACAAATCTAACATGCAAGATATTTCTATGCATTTTAATAAAACTCTAGTAAATTTAACAAATCAGATTTATAAATTTAATAAAGCAGAGTATCTTATCTATAATACCTTAAACAGATGAAGAATATACAAAATAACACAATAACTAGGGAACATTCATACAAAAAGATCAACTTTATTGAATTTTTACCTTCCGGGAGTTGCATACTCAGTTACCCAACTAAGGGGAGCAGATTATCATCAAGAGCCTGTTATATGTGACAGAAAGACAAATACTGTATATTTGCACTATGTGTAGAATCTAAGACAACAAAAAGTTCATCACATAGAAAGAGACTACCAGGGTGGTTGCCAGGGGCTAGAGGGGTGGGTGAAATAGGGAGAATATTGGTCAAAGGGTATAAACCCTTATAAAAGGCTTAAGTTCTGGGGAACAGATGCCCAGCAGGGTGTCTAGTTAATAATACTGCATTGTATACTTGAAATTTGATAAAAGAGTAGATCTTCAGTGCTCTCAACACACACACTTAACTATGTGAGGTGATGGTATGTTAATTAAGCCGATTGTGGTAATCATTTCACAAAGTATACACATAGCATATTATCATGTTGTACCCTTTATTTGCCAATATACCATGGAGAACAAGAGAGAGAGCCTGCTGTGCTTGTTTGGTTAAAAATGTAGGACCATGATACAGATACCGGTGCAGGTCAGGGTAAGGAATGTGGCTTGGGAACAGGACTAGGTACTTCTTCAAGGATGAGACTACCTGGGCCACAGAGCCACTCACTGTGAGTCTGATAATGTGGGTTTAGCTGTTTTATTCCTGGCATACTCCAAGCTTGCAATTTTTAGCTGGGAAAAAGTTTAGTTTCACATTCCAATGTATCATGTGTGTCTTTCAAGTTTTATCCTTATCCAAATTTTCAACTTTTTATTATTTGATTTCCATAGACAGAACTCTGAATTCCCTACCTAAATTGCAACTTATTTCTTTGCCGCCTGATGAGACATAACAAATTCAGCACCCTTTTTATATAGTTGACTCTTGAACAATACCTATGAACTGCATGATCCATTTACATGCAGATTTTTTTTAAAGTAAATACCTGAACTATTTTTGATTCATGGTTGAGAGTCCTCAGATGTGGAGGCTAACTGTTTGCATTGATCTATGCTAATTTATATAGAGATCTTGAGCATCCTTCATCTGTGGAGGTCCTGGAAGAATCCCCTATGGAAACTGAGGGAAAACTTAGGTTTTCTAGGGAGTCAAACTGACAGGGAGATTTATAATCTGATAGATAGAGGACCTGAATTAATCTGAAAAATAATAATATTATTTTAAATCTTAGAACACATATACTTATGTAAATAGGGGGTTAAGTTTCTTATATGTGAATAGGGGGTTAAGTTTTTCTTAAGTTTCCTTTTCAAGGCTTGTGTGAAGTGATTAGGGAGATGACTCAGCTGTGAATCCAGCAAGCAGAACTGATAAGCATGGTCAGACTGACACACCACGAGTCAAAACATCATCTCATCAGCATCATCTCAATGCCTGACAATAGCTAATATAATAAAAGTGCAATATGCTAAGTTTGGTTGATTGCTCGACCAGTTGCTATGATGCACACTAACCACCAGGGGGAAGACTCTCCGACCAGTAGGTTAGCTTGCTGCTGGGGTCCGGTTGATTGGACTGGGTGAGAGGGTCAGACATACCCTGGAGGGTCAGACACATCCTGGAGCCCTCCCGCAGCCCCTCCCTGGCCTGCCAGCGCACCTCCCACGGTCCCTCCCCAGCTGTGGGCCCCCATTGGCCCCGATTGCTGGCCAGGCTGAGGAACCCCACCCATGCATGAATTCATGTACCAGGCCTCTAGTAGCTAATATCTGTGAACCTCCAGGACTGCATGTAGCTGCATTCTGTTCCCAGCCTCACCCTAGCCCCTTTCCCTTTATAATCCTATCTCCCGCACCTTGCTGTAAGACAGGATTTGAATGCTTGTAAGGGCCCTGTCTTCTTAGTTGGCTAGCCTTCTCAATAAATGCCTTATATGACTGATACCCAAAGACTAGGTTTATTAAACTTTTAATAAATATACAGTTGGCTCATGAACAATGTTGGGGTTAGAAGTGCCGACTCCTTCACTGTGGAGAATCTGTGTATAACTTTTAACTTCCAAAAAAAGTGTAACTACGTTTGTCCCTTAGTATCTGTGGCAGATTGGTTCCAGAACTTCCTGCAAATACCACAATCTGTAATGCTCAAATCCCTTATATAATATTGCATAAAACAATGCATACAGTTGGACCTTGACATCCACAGATTCCCACCTGGGGATCAAAAGTATGTTTTCCATCTGTGGTTGGTTGAATTTAAGAATGTGAAACCTGGGGATTCAAAGAGTGGTCTGTATATTTATTGAAAAATGTCTGCGTACAAGGTGACCTACCCAGTTCAAACCTGTGTTGTTCAAGGGCTAACTTGAACAACAAAAAATAGATATTTTTATGTGTGAAGGCATCTTTAAGGTAAGGAGATCTCAGGATTTAATATCTGGTATTTTATGGTGTTTTTCTGTTTGTTTGTTTTTGTTTTTTTCTGGTGGAACTAGGAGTGAGACTGGCAGGCTAAATCTTGGTTGAGTGAGGGAGGGTTTAGAAATAGGATTAAAAAAGTTTAAATGGAGATATTTCAAATGTCTGCAGAGGTTTCTTTTCTTGGCCTTGCCAGAAATGTCTGTCACTTTCTTTTTGGCATAAGACATTAAAATGAGGTGTCTTCAGCCCAGCTGGTGTGGCTAAGTGGTTGAGCGTCAACCCATGAACCAGTAGGTTAAAGTTTGATTCTCAGTCAGGGCACATGCCTGGTTGCAGGCTTGATCCCCAGTAGGAGGCATGCAGGAGGCAGCCAATCAATGATTCTCATCATTGATGTTTCTCTCCCTCTCTCTCCCTTCCTCTTTGAAATTAATAAATATATTTTTTAAAAATGAGGTGTCTTCTAGGTTGGATAACACACTGTCATTTACCAGTGAAAAATATTTAGCTCATACTTATCTATTCAGCAAGTTACCTAGCAAGACTTTAGAGAGTGGAGTTGAGGGCAGGTAGATGCCAGTGGGGAGGGACAGGGAGAGAGAGTGTCGGGGCATAGGCGTGCTGTCTGGGAGGCAGGTTCAGGTGGGGTCTACAGCCTTGGAACCTTGCAGAGAGAATGGCACCACAGCAAAGGGAGGAAGACATTCAGGACGCATGATGAAGGAATATGAGCATTGTGACCAAACTGGCATTTTGTCTAAAGCTTGCCTGCACTGAGAGAAACGTGAGAGAAACCTTGTCTGCCTTTTATTTGCCCCATGAAAGCCCATGTACAAAGAAATGGAATGAGATTTATAGAATAACCACTTTTATGTTGTGTATTCTTTCTCCCCCTCATCCTCTCTGAGAAGTGGTAATGACCTGATCCTACAATGTCCTAACTCATAGAGCACTTTAACTTTTTCAAAGCACAAGCTCTATGAAGATCTTTCATTTCCTGACTGGACATGAGGATGAAGTTTATAGTCTTTTTATTGCTAGTATTTTGACATTTTTATATACTTTTCCCCACATAGCATAGAACATGTTACCCCCTATAATTGCTTTTATACACTACTTGACTTAAAGATTGCTTCAAACCTGCTTGCTCTTAAATCATTTTTATTTTTAAGCAGTCAGAACAAGGGCTAGGTGGTTTTTAAAAAAGTACCAGCATGTTCAAGTTGAAGGTATTGTTTATGACCATCTACCTAAAATGATACTATTTTTTTGAGAAATGAGATAAAATATATTTTTAGTTTTTATCTTATTTAAGCCCAATATAAATAAATGTTATATGTGTATAAATGCCATACATATATGTGTGTGTGTATATATATATATATATATAATATGTATAAATGTTATATGTATTATGTATATAAATGTTATATATAAAGTATGTATAAATTACTATAAATCTAGAAGCCTTCTTGATTAGCTTAGCAAATAATACAATTGTGAGGTACCTTCCTGGTACCTTGTTATCACATTAGCTAATCTTTTTTTTTTACTAGGATTTAGATTGGACATTGTGTCTAACAATCTTATCACTGGTATTTTTATGTAATAGTAAGAATTAACATCTGTGAAGTGTCCTTAGTGCACCAAGGTTTTATAGAATCTATAACATGGCAAATTTCTACTCACAATTTTATTCAAACACATTATTCTATACCCTATCATTTTTAATGGAGAGAAAATAATTCAGTTTTACAAAATATTTTATTCCCAACTTTTTACCTTAGTCATCTACTAAAATTTTATTTTACAATTTAAAAAAGTAAAGGTCCCTCAATCTTTATATTATAAAAACCCTAACTCAGAGTAACGGTTATAAACTTATACTTTCCACAATAGGAATTTAAGTCTCTCATCAAGTGCCCCCTCACCCACATACTCACGCACTCAGGGTGTTGGTGCCTCAGTGTACAGACATGATTTCTCAGGTCTATGGGCCCTAGACTCAAGGGCTCAAATTGCAAAAAGGAGAGAGGAAGGTAAACTAGTAACCTTTGACTGTATATTCATTATATTGTCAGCGATTATGTGCACACTTTTAGAATATCCAAATGCCTATATTGAAAGACAATAATAAAAAGTTTCATAAGTGAAACAAGCCAACTTCTCTAAGAATGTGGAGAAAGAGGATTTAGGTGAGGAGAGTGCAGACTCATTGCTGCAGACAGATTATGGGGCTTATCCTGTTTCTGACCCTTATTAAAGAGACCTTAAGCATATTATAAGTTAACATTTCTGAACTTCAGTTTCCTTATTAGCAATAATAACCACAATAATAATTTATTACTTACAGAGAAGTTTAGAATTCAAGTTATTGATATATATAAATGATTCAAAATTATTTTTAACTTTTTCTTAATTTGTTGTCTGTAATGTCTCTAAAATAAAAATTTAACACTAAACTTACACATAAAAAGATTTATAAGCCAAACAGGTGTGTTTGTCTGCAGAGGCTGCCATAATAAGATGCCATAGACTGGAGGGCTTAAACAATAGTAATTTACTTTCTCATAGTTCTGGAGGCTGAAAAGCCAAGATCAGGGTTCCAGTCTGGCTGGTTTCTGGTAAAGTTTCTCTTCCTGGCTTATAGATGGCTGCCTTCTTGCTGTGTCCTCACATGGCAGAGAAAGAGAGCATAAACTCTCTAGTGCCTCTTCTTATAGGGGCACTAATTCCCATAGGACCAAGGCCACACCCTGACAACCTCATCTAGCTCTGATTACCTTCCAAAAGGCCAATCTCTAAATATATACTACTAGAGGCCCAGTGTACATGAAATCGTGCAAGAGTAGCTTGCTGCTGTGAGTCCCACTCTGCCACCGCGAGTGGCTCTTGGGACGGGGGAAGGGACTGAGAGGTGCTCCATGCACCTCCTGGTGACTGGTCATTTGGTCGTTATGGCATTACGGCGTTATGGCCACTGGCCTTTTATAATATAGACTAGTGGCCTGGTGCACAAAATTCATGCACAGGGGTGGGGGGGTGTCCCTCAGCCCGGCCTGTACCCTCTCCAATCTGGGACCCCTCTGATGTCCGACTGCCGGTTCCCACAGGGATCAGGCCTAAACCGGCAGTCGGACATCCCTCTCACAATCCGAGACCACTGGCTCCTAACCACTCACCTGCTTGCCTGTCTGATTGCCCCTAACCAATCTGCCTGCTGGCCTGCTTGTCCCCAACTGCCCCCACCCCTGCCGGCCTGCTTGCCTCCAACTGCCTTCCCTGCTAGCCTGATCACCCCCAACTGCCCTCCCCTGCCATCCTAATCGCCCCTAAGCACCTCTGCCTCTGGCCTGTCACCATGGCTTTGTCCAGAGGATGTCTGGAAGGTCTACCAGTCTAATTAGCATATTACTCTTTATTAGTATAGATGACTCTGGGGTTTAGGGTTTTAGTATGTACATTTAGGGAGGAAACAAACATTCAGTCCCTAAACTATGTTTTGATTCACATATCAAGTAAGGTGACAACGTGAATGGAGAGAATGGAACATGTGCATAAAAAAAATTTTGCAAAGACAATTTTTAAAAATATTCTTTATTTATTTTTAGTGAGAGAGGAAGAGAGAGAGAGAGAGGGAGAGAAACATCAATGTAAACAGAACATCAATCAGCTGCCTTCTGGGGTTCCAGGCATATTCCTTGACCTGGGATGGAACTGGCCACCTTTTGTTGCATGGGAAAGTGCCCAACCCACTGAGCTACATGGGCCAGGATTTTTTTTTTTAAGATCAAAAGGAAATTTCTATATGACTTATTGATTTGCCATGGTATATTGGTATTTTCTAAACCAAGAATTAAAAGACATTTTCTGACCTATGATATATATATTTCAATTAGGAATAACTCGGGTTGCAAATAATAGATAACCCATCTGATGATATCTTAGTCAATAAAGACATTTAATTTTTCATGTATCAACAAGTTCAAGGTAGGCATTTCCAGGTTTGACCCAGTGACTGGGGGACACCACTAGAGACTCAGGTTCTCTCCATTTTTTCACTTCACCAACCTCAGCCCAATCACTTTCATCCTGAATTTGCCCCATCAAGGTCACATGATTTTCACCACAGTCATGGAATAATGTCCCAACATCAGCATTTAAACAAGAATGAATGGGAAGAAGCAAAAGGCTTTTGCATCTTTTATATCACTGAAAATAAAACCTTTTCCAGAAGCCTCTTTTGGTTCATTAGCTAGATCTGGATCATATGCTTACTTACCTCCAGCTGAAAAGGAATCTGGGAAAGCAGATAATCTCACTTTAAAAAAACACACATAGATTTGTATTGCTTTTAGAGAGAGGATGGGAGAGAGAAAGCGAAACATCAATCAGTTGCATCCCATATGCACTCCAACTGGGGATTGAACCTGCAACCTGGGCATGTGCCCTGACTGGCAATCAAACCAGTGATTTTTTAGTGCATGGGACAACACTCAACCAGCTGAGCCACACTGGTCAGGGCAATCTCACTTTTTCAACCTCTATCCTGGAAGGTGGGGATGGAAAATGAAGGCTAAGAATAACTGTTGTGTTAATAAAAAATAATGTTACACATGATGTGAGAACAGGACAGAAATTGAGATGCTTTGGGAAACTCTTGGACATCTGATCTACCATTATAGACTTGGGGCTTAAGTAGAGGATGTATTGACATGCCTAAACTTTTGGGCATTAGGATAGCAGCACTTACATAAATCATAATTTTGCTGTGAGAGTTGAGCAAGGAGTTTTAAATACTGTTTTGTCTTCTAGGCCTGTTCTAGGAATAGTGAGATGCTGCTTTTGATGTGGCTGAGAACCTTTTTTAGAACCAGGGCTGG
Organism: Corynorhinus townsendii; assembly: GCA_026230045.1. NCBI lineage: Eukaryota > Metazoa > Chordata > Mammalia > Chiroptera > Vespertilionidae > Corynorhinus > Corynorhinus townsendii. Next base: position 72,611,284 of record JAPDVU010000002.1, on the reverse strand, counting down.
AGAGACCACACCTGAGAGCTTAACATCCCTTCAAGTCCTTTTCTACTTCCTCACATTACACAGCCACTCAAAAGATACTCCTACATGTTCATAATAATCACCACTACAATAAATTCTGGAATCTTTTCTTGGAAAAATAAACCAATGAAAGAGATGATGATGGTTATGGATTATATTACATGGCATCCAAAAGATCTCAGAATCACATTTTTATTCATTTTCTTACTACCACTACCTAAGAAACATGACTGTAGAAATCTTTGCCACTAGATGTTAGAAGAAAAGGAAATCTTGCCTTTGGAGCTATAACACTGGATAGTTATGATTAAAGAAATTATAGGTCAGCTTCCTGGGACTAATGGCACCTGTAGAGCGGAGTAAGTGTGTCAAGGAGAACAATGAGATATTTGATTTGTGGGTTTTTCATGCCCTAACATTTTTGCTTCCTGTTGTTTGTAATAACACTATACATGCTGTCATTAAGCTCTTTATATTTGTAAGCCCAGAAGCACTGTACTAACATTAGCTTAATAGCTTTGAGAGTATTGAATTGAGAGGCTATTTTATTTAAGTGGAAAGTGTGGGTCCTCCCTTTAACAGGGAAGGAAGCTCAGATTTTCTAAGTGAATGACAGGAAGGAAGAGTGTCATAGGATCTTGGTCCACTACCTGTCTCTGCCCAAAATCCAGTGCTCTTCTGTGACATCTGGAAGTGGTTGTTTGTTGCTGGACAAAATTTTCTTCTATGTGGGTCTTGGTGAACTTTCACAGCCACAGCATAATGACCTGATATCAACACTCAGCAGCACTGCCTCTAGGAAAGTGTCACTCCATGAAATGCCATGCATCTTTAGCAAGGTTAAGGTTAACTGACACCACGGCAGTGATCAGCCTGACACGAGGGGGAGGTATTCTTGGATTTTCACGATGGCTCCTGAAACAACTTAGGGAAGACAAGAAGCCATACATTCTCATCCAAAAGTGCTGAAATATAACTACTTTATAACCTTTGGGAACAACCGAGTAGGTTCTCCTCTACCATTCCTAGTATTCTATAAGTACTATAGAATAAATATTATAGAATACTAGAGGCCCTGTGCATGAATCCATGCCCTGGTGGGTTTCCTTGGCCTGGCCCGTGGGGGTCTGGCCAAAACCAGCTCTCTGATATCCCCTGAAGGGTCCCTGATTGCAAGAGGGCAGTTCTTAGGTGATGTACCCCGGAATCAGGCTCCCTCCTCTCTGGTTCTGGGTGCATCACTTGAGAACTGCAGCTGCCAAGTCACCGCAACTCAGCAGCTCCTGTGTTGAGTGTCTGCCCCCTGGTGGTCAGTGTGCATCATAGCTGCCAGTCGGCAGGTCGCTTAGGCATATATATATATATATATATATATATATGATTGTATATAAAATATGTAATATGGAATGATAGAATAAATGTTATTCTATAAATTGCCACAGAATGGGATCACGACTCATACCTCTGAAGCACTGGCTCTCACACTTTAACATACCTGAGAATACTGGGAAGTTGTTAACCAGATTGCTGGACCTGTTTCCAGAGTTTAACTTCAGGAGGGGCCTGAGAACTTTCCTCTCACAAGGTCGGGGTGCTGCCAGTGCTACTAGTCCAGGGCCACACTGAGAACCACTTTTCTCAAGATGTGGCGTGAAATTCTGGTTCTACCCCTCAAGATGTGGTGTGAAATTCTGGTTCTACCCATATCACACTTTTTGGGTTGAGTCTCATTTGCTGAAATGTAACATGGTGTGGACTGCCTTTTCAGAGACAGTGGGTCTGAATTATTCAAGCACTTTAACTGCGGGTCAGCACTGGAGGAGAGCACTGGCACCAGCACTGTGGTGCTGAGATGTAAGGGTGCCCTTGGTGCCCTTCAGGAAACCCAGCTCCGCCCACTCCGGATGGCTTGGCTCCAGAGAGGATGCGGGTGTGCAGCAACTTGCCTTCCTTGTTAGGCGATGGCAGGAATGTAGCATAAATGCCCTCCTTGGCTCTACATAAGAAAACACATTTCCCTGCTCAGTGGCAAGGTTTTTCACACTCTTTGTTTGGGGTTTGCAGGGGAAGTGGCAGGCTCCTGGGGAGGTGTTGCTGTCTCAGAGCTCTCAGGGTTGCAGCAAATCATACCTTTCCACAGTGATGTGGAGCTGGCTCGAGGGAGATGCTTTTTCACAGAAGCGCTGCGTCTTCCTGGGGCCCAGAGATGGCTCCGCGCACCTACCGCTGTTCTTTTATAAGAGATTTCCCTGCGAGTGTATGTGTGCATGTGTGTTTAAGAAAAACCTCCAACACCTTAATTGCAGGTTTCTTAATAGCACTGTATGAAAACACTCATAGTTCACAAGCATTTATATAATCCGAATCCTTAGAGTATCTCTTAAGCAGCTCTTTGATCTTAGAGGTTTTTTTCCCTCATTTACTCTGCTTACCTCAGATGAAATTCATCTTCCATCTATGCCACAAGTATCCTGTTAAAGTGTCTAAAAATCTCTGGCTGGGAGAAGCATGATGAGACTAGGTTTTGACTGCACTGGCGTTCTGTGATACGTGTCTTTGCGTTTCATGTCTGCAGCACTCAGTGGAGAGAGCGCGCTTAGTCCTGAAAGTGAAAAGAACTTTATTTGATGCTACAAGGATAAAAACGATGATAGGGTTAGCATTTAGAAGTCAGCGAGTGATCAACTCAAAAACCTTAACTACGAGGTGTAATTAATTCTCTGGTGGCTCAGAACTTCACGCCCGCCTTCCCAGTTCCTCTCCCAGAGGGTAGGGCATGGATGTCTGCATTGCATCAAACCCACATGGCTGCAGGTGCCTCCTCTAGGCATAAGTCATTTTTTCTTAATAACCAAGTAGGATTCTACCACCCTCGGGCACAATGACTGACACCGAATAGGTGCTTTTAAGTGACTTATGAATGAATTAATAAATGAGTATCATCCATAAATGCAACTAAGCCCTTCTTGAACCTAAAAACACATTCAGTCTATTATATACCTCATAGGTTAATGAATTCCATAAATTTACTTTCTTCCTTGAAAAATATTATTCCCCTTCTCCCCCCCTTTTTTAAAACCTTGAAGTTATCTTTTTTTAGAGGGTTGCAGAGAGCAAGGAGAGCCTATTTCTAATATTCAGGGAGTTGTTCAAAACAAAGAAAGCCAATGCATATATTAGTTATCTTTAAAGGTCTAATAAGTTATCCCTGAGTTTAGCAGTAAAAACTACACAGGTTTATTATCTCACAGGGTTTCTGAGGGTCAGGAATTTAGATTCCTAAACCAAGCTTCTTAGTAGGCTGGTTTGGCTCAGGGCCTCTCTCTCACCAAGTTGCAGTCAAGATGGTCCAGGGCCACATTCATCTGAAGGCAGGACTGGGGCTGGAAGATCTGCTTCCAGGATGGTTCAGCACATGGCTCTTGGCAGGATTCCCCACTTCTGTGCCACATGGGCTTATCTGTAGGGAACATGGTGTCCTTACGTAGCAGCTAGCTTTCCCCTGAACAAATAAACTAAGAGAGCACAAGCAACTGAGGAGGAAGCCACATATCTTTTATGATCTAAAATTCTGGACTCCTAAGTCTCACACCACCACCTCCACTTGATTTTACTTCTTAGAAGTGAGTCAAAGTTTAGCCCATATCCAAGAAGAGGGGAACTGGGCTCTATCTTTTAAAGGAAAGAATAGCAAAAGATTTGTGTACATTTTAAAACCACTACAATGAGCAATAGAATTAGGAGATAGAAGTAATTTTAGCACATTTTGTGTCTGGTAAAATTAAATTACAGACTTATAGGACCTCAATTCTTTCTGCAGACCCTGAAGGTGTCCTACTGGGGGGGGGGGGTGACATGACATTTTGAAGTTAAAAGGGGCTTGTTGTTCATGTGTGTTAAAGTGTATCTACACTACATATCTAGTCACTATTTGAATTCCTCCTACCAGCCACTGCTTGGGCACAGGGAAAGGGAACCTTCTGCTTCCTGGGGCAACCCAGTATATTTGAAGAGAACTTTAACTTTACATAGTCATTCGTATTATTTATTCATCCACTTATTCAACTTCATAAGGCACCTACAATGTATCAAATAATCCTAAGACTTTGGTATACAAAGATGAATAACCAAGGAAGAGAGAATATCAAGAAGAAATGGCCAAGGGGGAAAGATCAAGTAAATGAGAAAAAGTTATATATTGGGTCTGGAATTAGAAAATTGTCATTTCCTTTAGAAAGAGTTATTTCTCTGGAGCAATGGGTACAGATCTGTGGTTAAATGATTGAAGAGTAAAATGGAAGTGAGAAAATCACAATTGGGAATGTCAGATATATACTTTATTAAGAAATTTGCACAAGAAAGGGAGGCTAGACATGAAGCCCACATGGACCTTGTCAACATCCCTGGGAATTTTATTGAATGAGTATCCATTTCCTCTTAGCCTAATGTTCCAGATGTGTCTGTCTTTCATTGGGTGTGAATCAGGCCTTCTGTCCTCCCAGTAGATTTTCTCTACTCAGTTGCTTCACAGATTTTCTTAATGTCCCAAATTAGCAATTTTCCAAAAGTGCATGCAACATGATTTTTATGCAAAGGTTGGAGAATATTTTCCATTTATTTTCTAATTCCTATTCTAATAGCCAATAGTTATTTTCCTTTTTGACTTCAGCAGCACGTCAGTCCCACATATTTGGGATACTTTATAATGCCACTTCTCCCTCTTCAGAATAAAAGACACTAAATATTCATTATCTAGACAGATCATGTCAGAGTCTATAATCCTAAAGTAATTCTTGTTCTCTTTATTCTTAAAGGTATTTCCTCTTGACTTACTCATCCTGAAGCTCAAATGTCACATTATGTCCCATATAGAGTCAATCATTTCCTTTAGTACACCATTAAAGTACCTAAAAAGGTTTAATACCTTTATATTCCTGAAGTATTCTTTTTTTGTACCTCTCTTCCTAAACATTTATAAAATATTAAGTGACACATTTTCCTGAAGATTGTTTCTTTATCCACATAAATGCTTATTTGCTCCTAAACTTTGACTGGTCTCAAAATCTTTTTCTTTAAATATATATATATATATATATATATATATATATATACACACAATTGATTTCAGAGAGGAAGGGAGAGGGAGAGCAAGAGATAGAAACATGAGAGAATAATTGACTGGCTGCCTCTTGCACACCCCACACCGGGGATCGAGCCCACAACCTGGGCATGTGCCCTGACCAGGAATCAAACATGGCCTCGGCTCATAGTCAATGCTCAACCACTGAACCACACTGGCCAGGCTCAAAAATCTTTATTTCTTAACAAAACATTGTCCTTAGTGGGTCCCCTCCCTAACTTGGGTTGCTATTTTAAATTATCTTAGAAGTAAAATCTCACTGAAAGTTTTTTAAAAATGGAAATGAAACAAGTTCCCTGCTAGCTTGTATTTTCATGCCTAATGCCTTAGAACCGTCTGGTGGCCCCATCAGGAATAATTTCCTCTGATAGAAACAATATTGCTTTACTTGTGGTATGTGCTGAAATGTTTAGTGATCCTGCAGTGTATACTATTATAATTGTGCTCAGTTTTCTGAGGTTTGTCCGTCAGGGCCCTCATCAACAATGGCAGGATGCCTGTTTTGATCAATATGTACACATTCCAGCTATAAATTCCCTCAAAATGCTTGGGCGGATGCCCATGATTTATTTATTTCCATTTGCAATTAGGTCTGGAGCGTTATGCTAATAGACTCACTGGGAAAAGACAGAAAGAAACCTTGCAGGAAAAAAGCTGAACCAGAAAAGAAAAACATTTCTGGTCTCTAAATTTAGAATAAATCTATCACTATGTTTCTTTTAGTTCAATTAACTTTGTCTTTCTGAATTCATCAAGTCTCCAAAGACATCTCACAGCCTGGAGAATTCCTCCCTTGGCCCGAGCTTTAAAAGTCCTTGTGCGAAGTACAGTCCACGTGACCGGGGAATCTGAGCATACTGGTCGTTCATTATTATGATGGCACTCGTGGGCGTGGGGAACGATAATGTCTGTATTTAATGGTATTTGTGGCTTGCCCCTGGCTTGCAATTACCTACAAAGTGTAGTGGCTGGATTGAGAGCGTGATTGCTGCAGCTTATTTTAAGAGGTATCCAACTGGCTTCTTGATGATAATTTGAGACCTAAAGAGTGCATGTGTGTGCGTGTGTGTGTGTGTGTGTGTGTGTGTGTGTGTGTGTGTGTGAGACACTTGCTGTTTCTTCATTCCTCCTGAGCAGCACGAGGGAAACTTCGAGGGAATTGAACAATGCAAATAATACATTTCGGCAGCATTGAACTTGCTCAGCCAGTTGAATATTCCTGATAAAACCAGCAACTGGTTGTCTGGAACCCACCCCTTAGGCCAGAGAAGACCAGTGTGTGGAGAACGTGTGGAGTTTGCATGTGGCCAGGACAGCGTGAGGCTGTGCTGGAGGCTCTGGTCTCTGGAGAGCTTTAGTGTCCACAGGGCTTACAGTCTGTCAGGGGCTGCTGAGGAGGAATCCATTTTGTATGCATTTGTCCATAGTGAGTGAGGCAGCAGCTGTCACCTTTTTATACTCCTTTAAAAAAATCACTGCACAACTTGAACAACAAAGCAGGGCTACCCCTGCACTGACGGTTGAAATACTGACGTTGCATGTCCATAGGTTGGCTGTGAACAAGAGAGTGTGCAATGCAGGACTTCAGGTGCTTGCTGCTGTGCATAGGGCAAGATAGAGAGAACAGCAGCCCAAATTCATATACATATATAAAGCTCAATCCCAAGAACCTTTATTTCTTTTGAATGGTGCAGTAGGAAGTTTATGGCCATTGTGTCTGTTTGATGTATTGCTTTAATAGTTTTAATTATTTTATGTCCAGTTAGAATAAGAATTAATTAAAATGTCAGCCCATTACTAACAGTTCATATGTTACAAAGAATTTTGGTGGGTTATACATTTTAATATGTAATCACTGTAGATCAATTAGAAATCAGGAATAAGCAAAATAAAATGATATAAATATCTAATAATTATGTTGGCCTTATTACATGCTAAGCAGTATTATAAATGACTAGAGGCCCAGTGCATGAAAAGTCATGCACTGGAGGGGGGTCCCTCAGACCAGCCTGCTCCCTCTCACAGTCCAGGAGCCCTCAGGGGCGGGAGGTGATCCGGCAATCAGGGGAAGGTGACATCCCCATCACACCTCTGCTGCTATCACTGCTGGCAGCGCAAGCCTCAGCTGGAGCTGGTTACCTGAGCCTCGGGGAGTCCTGGGCGGCTGGGCAGCCACCATCCGAGGCTTGCCTGTGCCTTGGGCTGGCCCTGGGTGGCTGGGGGGCTGAGGGTGGGTCCGGCTGCACCATGCTCCTGCCACCCCCCCCCAGTGGGGCTGAAATGATTGGGGGACTTCAGCAGGGCTGAGGGGACTGGGCGCTGTCATGATGTGGCTATGGGTGTCGCCATCTTTGTGACAGTGTAATGGTCAATTTGCATATTCCCTCTTTATTAGATAGGATTTCTTACATTAGATCACTCAATTCTCAAAGCAACCTTCTGAGATAGAGTTTTCCCTACCCCCATTCTACAGATAAGGAAACTGAGGCACAGAGAGGTTGAACACCTTTCCCCAAGACTCAAAACAGTTTGGCTCCAAAGTCTGTGCTCCTCTCCACACTGTTGTATTTCTCTCTATAACTATTCCTAATACTCCTCCCTGGTGGATAACTTACAATCAGCATTAGTGGATAACATTCCAGACCTTTTCTACTAATATTAAAAAAAATGAACATGCAGGCTGGGCAACACCATCTTTACAATTGTTTGTATGGAAAAAGGCATGCAGGTTGTAATTATTATAGGAGCTTTATTAACTCAAAAGAATGTCACAGTGCAATGGTAAGCCTGCTTTGGCCCAGCCCTGTATGATTCTTGTATACATACATAACTGTACTTTTTACATATATCATATTTATTTTCTACTATGACTCAAAATAGGCACTTTTATATTTAAATAAAGAAACAAGCTTGAAGGAGCTGAGTAACTTCTCCAAAATCTCACAGCTTTGGTGGGAGAGAGAGAAACTTTTGTCCAGGTGTATTCCCTCCATCCAAGGGCTCCTTTCCTCTGCCCTGAGCTGCCTCACTGCCTTTCAGTTTTGGTTTTGATGAAAGCACATTATTTGTGGATGTTGGATGTGCCCCTGGGGGGAAGGTGATTAGGTGATGGAGTGGATGCTCCTGATGCCCACCCAGCTCTGCCCTATCAGCTGGCACGCCTCTCCGCCAGCTGCTGCGGTGCTAGCTAACGACCGCCTCCAGCTGTCCTCTTCTCTAGGGAGTTGCCTCCGGTCACATTACCCATCTCTAGGTCAGCATCTAGGGAACCTCGCTTGGGACAGGTAGAAAGCTCCGGCGTTGACAACATGAACACCCTCCATACAACAAAGATCAGCACCCACACTGCGGCCAGAGCTGCTGCCTCTTGGAGCTCTGCAACAATTTTCATAGTTTTTAACCATGCCGTTTGCCTTGAATCAATAGTGATATTTTCTTCCAAAAAAATTAAATGACTACCTTTTTCTATGAGTTTTATTAAAATATTTCATTAAGGCGACTTATAGGGAACAAGAAAGCCCTAAAAACCGATTTTAAACACATTTAAGTCAGGGTCATTTCTCATGTTTCCATATTTCCAAGCTTTAATGCTTTTCTATTTCAAATTGATTACTTTCTACTCATTTTTTAAAGCACATGTATTTTAGAATTATAACAGAAGAATAGCTATGAATAACTACCCTGCCTTCTTCTTCAATTTCACAGTGTCCCCATCTGCCTCCATCTCCTTTGCTGAAAATTTCCTTTTCTCCATCACCATAATTTCACAGTTAGCTCTCTCTTAGCAACTTGTACACCCAGCTGTTAAAGCACTCTCTATTGTATCCATCTCACTGGGTCCTCTCTCCCGATGTAATACTTTCACTTCTGCCCCCACCTGTCCTCCTTTGAAGCCCTATGTAGGTTTAAAATCCAAAATTGTTGAAATGATTCTTGAATCATTTTATGACCAGAAAATGTTTGAGGAATACAGTAATTCTTCAGGACTGAAGATTAATTTAATGGTGTTAGAATGTTCCTGTATTTCTGTCTCCATCCTCATGCCAGCTGCTTTATCACTTTTTGTTTATATAATGCAAGAGCCTCTGAGCTGAGCAGCCTCCCTCTCTTCCCACCCCCATCATCCCATTCTCTTTAGAGTTGCCACAGCAAACTTCCTAAACCTCCTTCTCCTCATGGCATGTCCATGCCCAGCAACTCGCCCTGGCTCCTACTGCTTGTGGAAGACCATTCTGAAAGCTCATCAGACCGATCTGGCACAGGACCAGAATGTGAGTACAAATAAGGTCTCTGGCTCACCCCTCTTCTCTTCCCACAGAAAACAGAGACACTCAGGCAGCAAAATTCCCTCCCAGCCCTGAGTGTCTTTTCAGTACCATTGCTGGTCGTCTTCATCTCACCACAAGGGGCCAAGTGGGCATGTGTGTGAACACCCAGCCTACAGTCAAGTTCTGTCCATAATCCTCCAGCTTCCACCTGCACTCACTCCCATACCACTCTTGGATATATGGTGTCCACCAACGTTTCTTGATTACATTAAAATGAGTATACAATGCGATTGGTTGGATGTTTTTTAAGTCGCTTTTTATTGTTTGGAAAGACATTGGAGTTTTTGCCTGGTAGGGTTTCTCATAGTCTGGACTTCACTGAGTGGACCCCCATGATGTCACTGAAGATGTTGTTCTGTCCCTTGTATTTCCTCATTGCTGAGTATGGAAATTTGCTCAGAGTTGGGTTTGATATTTTTGACAAAACTGCTTCACTAGCGAACTTCCCAGATCTCAGTGACTCAGTGAGACTAACACTATTACTTGCTCACAGAGTTTGCAGGTTAGCTCTTCTTTGCTCCAACCTCTGGGTTGTGTTCAGGTCCTCTCTCTCTGTCTTCACATTCTAGGACTCAAGGTGAGAAAGCAGAAGTTACCTAGTGCTTGCCATTTCCTTGGTTGAGGACAGAGCTCAGAGAGGGCAGAGCCAACCCACACATTTGGTTAGAGGTGGCCTGGTTTGCTCACTTCCAGTGTTCAAAGGCAGTCTCATGGGGAGGTTTCAAGTCAGTGAGGCAGTACAGGAATCACAAGTGTGGAGAGGAAGTGAATAATTATGAACAATGGATGTTACATGGTTTGTTTCGTTTTATTTTTTATTTGTCTTTAATGATGCTAGCATCATTAACTCATAAAGGCTACAAAATGGTACTGTTTTAATTCTATCACCTTTCGTGATTAGTGAGCTGAAATCTATTTATATAGATATATAAAAGTCTAAGCGACCAAATGAAAGAACAGCAGGTCCATCAGTCACTATGATGTGCACTGACCACCAGGGGGCAGAGGCTCAATGCAGGAGCTTTCCCCTGGTGGTCAGTGTGCTCCCACAGTGGAGTGCCACTCAGCTGACTGACCTATCCAGGCAGCCCACCAGCTCAGCGGCAGCCACTCCCTCCCTCAGTAGTTCTGGAGGTCCAATCTCTGGAGAACGGGCCAGGCACTGATGGACTGGCATCACCGGCACAATCCCAACAGCGCCACTAGCCTCCTGGAAGTTGGCCTTGGGCACCATGGCCACTTTCCCTTCCTTGATGCTCCACAAGGAAGAAATGATATAAAAGTGGCCATCAGGTGGCTTCTGACAACCGGCGCGGATGTCAGAGGGATGGATCCAAATCCCAGGCCGGCAAGAGTGTTCTACCACCCTCCCAGAGGGCCAATCACATCCTGGCCCCCACTCACCCCCTTCAGGATGGGCGCCAGATGCAGGGCTCATGGCTGGTGAGCACTGCTGCAGCGGCGTGAGCCTCTCCTGATCAGGACTGACTGGGCGAGAGTCTGCAGCAGGTGGGCTGGGATAAGTGGGAGCGGCAGGCAGGAGCAGGAGGCAGCATTGGATTGCCAGTTTCAGCCCAATCCCTGCAGGCCATGCTGAGGGACCCCACCCATGCACGAATTCGTGCACCAGGCCTCTAGTATTATATAAAGAGGAACTTTTCCTTTTTTTTATGTTAAGGTATAGTTTGTATACCTAAAATAAAATTTGTTTCCAATTATCTTTTTAAATTTATCTTTACTACTGAAAATATTATAGATGTCCTATATTCCCCTTACCCACTGACCTCCTTACCCCATAAGGTGATCCATGAGTGCTTGAAGTAGGGGGGTAATCATTATGAACTCAGGGATTTACACATATTTGACCCATTTCAGTCTATCACAGTTATCTCTATCAATGTTATCATTATTAAATGAGCACATGGTTGAACATTGGGAACCTATTCAAATTCCTGAGTCCTTTGGACAAAACACTCATAGTCTCACACACTTCTTTTGCTTTCTGGTATAAGGTGTTTTAGATTCATCTTGTTCATTTTCTGCCCAAGACCTGAAATCTGACGTTCCTCTAAGACACTCTAATTCTTTTTTAGTGGAAAATGGTATTTAAAGTCTATAAACTTGGCATTAGAGTGTAATTGCTACTGGGTTAGTCACCATTCCTAGGCCTTTTTGGTGTACAGAGTTAAAAAAAATCTATTTTGGTTTTAGATTAAATACATTGTGAGTTCATATTATGCTTCCAGTTGAGAACAGAGCTCAGAGAGGGCAGAGCCAACACAGGGTTTGTGCCTAATTCCATACATACACAAATCTGATTCTGATTCAGTTTATATATAACTAGAGGCCTGGTGCACGAAATTTGTGCGCAGGGGTGGGGGGATATCGTCAGCCCAGCCTGCACCCTCTCCAATCTGGGACCCCTCAGGGCATGTCTCACTGCCAGTTTAGGCCTGATCCTTCCTGCTGGACATCCCTCTCACAATCTGGACAGTTGGCTCCTAACTGCTCACCTGCCTGCCTGCCTGATAACCCCTAACTGCCCGCCCCCCCCGCCAGCCTGGTCAGCCCTTACTGCCCCCCTGCTGGCCTGGTTGCTCTTCATTGCCCCCCTGCCAGCCTGATCACCTCCAATTGCCCCCGTGCCAGCTTGGTCACCCCCAACTACCCCTCCCCCACCGGCTTGGTTGTCCCACGCAGCCTGCTGTTCAGTCATTTGGTCATCCCTCATTAACCCCCTGCCAACCTTGTCAGCCCTTGCAGCCTGTGTTCAGTTGTCTGTCTGGTTGTTTTGGTTGTGATGGCCCCTGGCTTTTTATATGTTAGGATATGATGACCAGCCATATTATAAGTAAACAATGAAAGCAATTTGATGATATCAAGAAATTATTACTAATTTTTAGGTGTGAGAATCCTATCTAATAAAAGGCTAATATGCAAATCAACCAAATGGCAGAATGACTGGTCACTATGATGCACACTGACCAGCAGGGGACAGATGCTCAATGCAGGAGGAGTGCTGCTCAGCCAGAAGCCAGGCTCACAACTGATGAGCGCAGCAGTGGTGGCGGGCGCTAAGGATGTTCAACTGCTGGCTATCAGTCGGACAACCCCTAAGGGCTCCCAGACTGCAAGAGGGCGCAGGCTGTGCTGAGGCCCCCCCCACTACCCGAGTGCATAATTTTCGTGCACTGGGCCTCTAGTGTTATTATGAACATATTTCTAAAATAATTTCATTTCTTCTAGAGATACAGACATACTGAAATGTTTATAATGGAAATTCCATGGTATGTAAGATTTGCTTCAAGAGAATCCAAGGTTTGGGGGGAAGAAGTGGATGGTGTATAAATGAAACAGGCCATAAGTTGATAATTGTTGAATATGAGTGATGGGCACAGCGGGACTCATTATTCTAGTCTCTACATTTTTATATGTGTGAAATTTTTAATTGTACATTTTTAAAAGGATGTTCTAGGAGAATATTTAATGAAACAGCACAATGTTCACATTATATAATTAAGTGAAAAGGTAGGTATGCTACTTTGTAAAATAAGCCCAAATTTGTAAAGAAAAAAAAAGTAAACATATATATACACATATTTACATTTAAAAGACTGAAAGGACTTACCCTAAATGATGAATGGTCCTCTTTGTGTTACAGATTTTCATTTTAGTCTTTGTGTTTTTGTGTATATTCCAATTTTTTAATATGGACATATACTACTTTCATAATCAGGTAAAAAGACAAGTGTTATTGACTAAGAGACTTTAAGGCAATGCCTACATCTCCACTTCCTTGTTTGTATGCTTTTATGATAATGGATCCCCCATTTTCCAGCGATTCTAACTGCTGCTGCAGTGCGGCTGCCTGACAGCCATGCTCTCTCCACTTCCTGTTGTTTCCCTCCAGCCACGTTGGCCCTGCTGCGGGAGGGCCTCATCTTTCTTCCTCTGCTGGATGCCCAGAGTCATGAAAGTCAGGGCCTTAACTCAGACGGGGAGAGAATTCAACTTGCTCCTCTCTGCTCAGTGTTTCTTCTCGCTTCTTTGTCTGCTTTAAATTTTTTTAAAGACTTTATTATTTTTTTTCGAATAGTTTTAGTTTCACAGCAAAATCGAGAGGAAGGTATAGAGGTTTCCCATGTACTCCTTGTCCCACACATGCACGGCCTCCCCATTATTCACATCCCTTACCCACCAGAGAGGCACATTTGTTAAAATGGATAAACTTACACTGAAACATCATTATCATCCACGGTGCATAGGTTATTTTAGGGTTCACTCTTGGTCTTGTGCATTCTATGAGCTTGGACAAAAGTATAATGACATATATACATCATTATAGTTCCACGTGGAGCATTTCCACTGTCCTGAAAATCCCCCGTGCTTTGCCTCTTCAGCTCCCCACCCCCAGCCCCTGGCAATCACTGATCTTTTTCTGTCCCCACAGTTCTGCCTTTTCTAGAGTGCCATATAATTGGAATCATACAGAATAGCGCCTTTTTATGTTGGCTTCTTTCACTTAGTAATTTGCATTTAATCTCCTCCATGTCTTTTCATGGTTTGATAAACTCATTTCCCTTTAGCCTTGAATAATATTCCATTGTCTGATTTACTTTTGTTCATCTCTAGTTTTATTCCTTATATCCAATCATTTTTATTAATAGTATTAATAAGAACACATGGTATATCGCTTTTGCTAAATGCCAGGCAGTTTATTATTTGACATACATTAACTTATCTTGTTTTCAAAACAACATTAAGATTTAAGAATGATTTCTAATCCTTACAACATAGAGATTTCTACCCATGCTGAATGGACACAGATCAGAGAGAGTTTATGAAGCTTGCCCTGTCACACTCCAAGCAAGACAAACTCATGTATGTCTGGATCCAAAGTTCATGGTTTCCCCACTCTGCACTGCTGCCTTATTTAAAAAAAAGAAAAGAAAAGAAGGGAGGTGGACCCTCTCAAATTGCCCTAAAGCAGAGATCTGCTAAGCACTCTAGAAGGTTTGAAAAGGGATCGTGTCGTATTTGTTTACTTGTTCTGTGCCCTGTGTGTATATTGCACACTAGTCCTATAAACTTGCTCTTTTGTCACTGGCTTCATTCTAATAGCAGTAGAATTCAAAATGCATAATAACAAAATTTCAGCTTAAACACTCTTAGTAGGAAGTATGCAGAGAGCTAATATCTAGGGGTGCCTTGTGCAGATGGGAGAAGACCACCAGGGTCGCTGAGAGCATCAGCAGAGAGGAAAGAACGAGAAAGGGAAAGAATGACACCCCAGCAAGAAAGGAAGCTGCAGCCTGAAGCAGTGCCATCACAGGGCTGCTAAAAGTGAGCAAAGGAGCTGAAGTGCAGCCTTTTCAAGGAAATGTCTGCACGAAACAGCAACATCCTGAGTAACGCCACCTTCGGCATAGTGTTATGAACATGTGCTCTTCAAAGTTGAAATAAAATAGAAAGTTTCTAAAACAAATCATATCATTTAGAAATTAAAACCAAAACTAAACAGTATTTTTCATGGCAGGCCTTCTGCCAACAAATTGGGACTATCTTTGGTGTTTCCCAATTCACCCCCTGGGAGCGTCCACCCTTACCCACTCTGGCCCCTTTGATGACTGAGTCCTGCCATAGTCCAGGCACCGCATGACCAGCCACACTCAGCCCCTCTGCAGCCCTCTCCCTTGGAGGGGTGGAGCCTGCTGGGCAAAGAATTTTTCTTGATACATCCTACCTCTTCTTCCTTCACAGACTAGTGCCCTTGGGACTCTACAGCCACACTGTATTCAGTGGGAATCTGACAAACCATGAGAATGTGGCTGAGTTCCCTTTTCTAGGGAGATATTTGCATTTTTACAGGAGTCTTGGGGAGAAAATTCCTTAAGCCAGAGGAAAGGGTTTAATCATGGAAACATCAGATGTTGGGAGAAGCTAAAACGGGTGGTATTTGGGGTAGCCATAGCCTCATGCACTCATCACATCACACCAGATATGAAACACTGACAAGTAGACTCAAACTCTTTAAATATAGACAGTATTTGGGACATTTTTATTACATTAAAAGACCCGAGAGATGGATAGGGCAGTGGGATAAAGTGGGGAAAAGGAGAGAAAGAGGGTATTGACTAAAACAGTACAATATGGGAAGTACATAGAGTGAATGACTCCTAAGTAGTGGGGGAATTTTTAGACTGAATGCTTCCTGGAAGGTTTTCTTTTTCCACCTAAAGCTAGGAGAGTCCACGAACCTATCCCACCACAGCAGAGAAAGTGGGAAAAGACATTTTGCAGAACTTGTCTTCGTGAAGACACTAACTTTGCCTAAATCTCTGCAGTGCCCCATAGAAGCAGAAGTAGCTGGACATAGGGAAACACACTTAAAATTCCGAATTGTGAACAAAGGCAGGCACATCCAGTGAAATTGGACTCAACTCATTGTAAAGACCTACTCACAGCGCGTGAACTGAGGAGGAACACCGAAAAACACAGACCAGCACAGCATTCAGAAAAGGAGCAGGAGGCAATGCAAAATCGGACCTCAAACCAAACCCAGGACCTAATCGGACCTTGAAGGCAGTTTTGTCTAGTTGCTTTTTAAATAGCAAATACTTACTGAATCTTTAATATGTATGTCCTCAGCACTATTCTGTTTTATACAGATTAATTCAATTTTACAACAACACTTTGAAGTAGATACTATTTTTATTCCTGCTCAATAGATAAGTTCTTTGTGATTAAGAAACAGGTAAGATAATTAAATTTGATCAGAGTTATCTAACTAGTTAGTGCAGAGCTGGGGTTCAAACCCAGAGAATCTGGATTCGGATCCAGGGTTGGTGCTACCCTTCTGACTATGGAAATCCCACCACACGGGCCTGCTTGGAGGCAACAGCAGTCTAAAGTTTCATAATTCCGCTCAAGTTCAACTCATATTCCATTTTTCAATTTTATCAACTGTGGAAGGCAGAGCCATATTCCAGCATTCTAAACCCAATATATAAAAGTATAGGCTGATTATGTGCTCCTTCCCCTCTTTCCTGTCCATTTCCTTCCCTGACAGATACAGAATCTTTGCTCCTAATCCAATCCCTTGTGTGACTGCCCGTGAGTTTGCCTTTCCTTGTTCAATTCCCTTTGTCTATTTACATGGAATGTCAACATTACCATTCCTCCTGGGAATGCAAAGTCTATTTAGTTCTCTCATTACCTCTTCCTGGGACAGCTTCCTTTCTCTACTTTGCTCAAGACCCATGATGCATTTCTTGAATACATTCCTATAATAGTTCTCCTCTACAAAAGAGCCCCTTGCCTCCCAGAAAGCTAAATTCTTAAGCAATATTGAAAAGAGGCTGAAGATGTGGGGCCTAGGGCCTCCTTCAAATATCTGCAAGGCCAGGACCTTTCTAACAGGAACATCAGAGGCACACCAAGGATATTATTCTGTTATTTTAGCTTGCTGTGCATTTAGTGAATTATGGATAATTCATTTCATTGTTCTGGTTCAATAACTCTCAGTTTTCCCTTTTATTGTTTTCACTGAGTTCCAGGGAAAGGAGCATCTTTAGATATTACAAAGGAGGGGTATTTGAATTGGTTTGATCATCCTTTCCCCTTTGCTCCCCTCGCCAATGTTGTTTGCAGTAAAAATTCTGGTGCCCAGAGCATGCAGAGAGCACAAGGTATAGAATTCTTGCCCCTGGAGTGGTGCCTGAACAAGACTTGTTCCTAGTTACTGCCCTGCATTTATCGCTTACTCTGCGTGGAAGCCCGGCCAGTGTGGCTCAGTGGTTGAGCTTCTGTCAGGATGACTAGCATTATTAATTGTTTTTTTATCAAGTAGCACAAATTCTCCCCAATTACTCTTCTTTTAAAAAAATGTTTATTTTTGTTAGTTAATTGCTCCATGTAAAGTTTAGAAATATTTTATTATGTTCCATCGACCCATGAACCAGGAGCTCATGGTTGGATTCCTGGTCTGGGCACATGCCCAGATTGGGACTCGATCCTCAGTAGGGGGTGTGCAGGAAGCAGGCGATCAATGATTCCCTCATCATTGATGTTTTTATCTCTCTCCCCCTCTCCCTTTCTGAAATGAATGAATGAATGAATGAATGAATGAATGACTAAAAGATAGAGTGGGACAGGCCCTATTACTCATTCTGAACCACTTTCACATTCCTGCATCAGCAAGAAGTAGTCAGGGTTTGTTCAGGTGATGGCATTTGGACTGAAGGGACTCGTTTGTCTCCTGTGAGACTTGGAGGAACAGAGAACATAGGCCCTGGCCTGTAGGCTCAATGGCTCCAAGTTGCTGTCTTAGTAAGAAACTATCCAAACCTATAGATAATTTTATGAGTTTATTTGGGCTAAACTGATGATAATTGCCATGGGGTCAAATTCTCAACTGATTGAGAAAATGCTCCTTAGAAAGGTAGTTTTATACATTAGACTTTTTTTTTCTTAAAAATTTTTTGTGAGTTTATTTGAGCCAAACTGTCGACATATGCTGGGAAGCAGAACCTCAATGAACTGAGATAATGCTCCTGAGAATGGTGGGTTACATTTGTATTTATACATTGCAATCAAAGAGGGACGTGGGTGGGTTACATGATATTCATTGGTGATAGATTAAGGAGGTGGGATAAAGCAAAAAGTGGGGGCGGGGGGAGTTAGGGGGGAAATTCTTGGGATTGGATAAAAGGTAAAATGATAGACACATACTTAGGAGGATGCAGGGACAATTAACATGATAATGAAGGAATTTGTGGTATCTGTCCTGGCACCCAGCACATTTGATTGTGCACCAGGGGCTCCAGGGAAGTTACAAATTACCCAGACATTTCAAGGGTATGTTATTATAGATGCAAAAAGACAGATAGGCTCAGTTAGGTAAAGGTTGACCTTGTCCGTGAAGATATCGGCCTAGGACGTAACTGCCCACCATAACTCCTTTTAGTTAAAGTTTAATTTCAGACCATCCTTTGTGATTACTTTAGGTCTCTGAGTTTGCAAGACTGCCATGAAGGCCTCCTCTGAGCTTGTCAGGTCAGCCTGTGGCCCCTTTCGTCCACACATACCCCTTTTGGTCATAAATCAATCCAAAGGATGCATTGATGACCAACCTTTTGGTTGGATAATGGAGTCCCACAGTACTACGAAGGCTCATTCCTGGGATGTCTCAGTGTCAGCATGACTTGCTGAACAGGTGGACCTCTGGGGATGGGGCAAAATCATAACCTTAGATGGCATTTAAGGTACATTAGACTATTTTTTACATTAGACTAAAGGGAGGAGAGAGAAAGAGGGTTACATGAAATCCACTGGTGCTAGATGACTAAGAGGGTGGAAGAAAGCAAATCAGGGAAAACTCTAGGACTAAATACAAAGTAAAATGGAGAGACACATGCTTCTTTTACACTCGTGGGTGCAGGACAGTTAACAATGAACATTTAGAGCACACAGAAATGGTATTTGAGCAACAAGATAACAAAGAAGAGTCTGTGGTCTCATGCTCTGGTGGAGAGGTTATATCCTGAGGGGTCTGGAAAGTGTGATTACACTGACATTTCAAAGGTATGCTATCTTAGATACAAAAATCAAACACACAAAAAAACCAGACAGGCTCAGTTAAGGTAAAGATTGATCTTTGTCAAGGAAGCTACAGGCCTCGTACGTCATTATGGACCATGACTCGCTTTGAGGTAGGAATTCTTATGTTCAGACCATCCTATGTGGTTACTTTTGGTCTCCGAGTTTGTGAGACCACCATGCAGGCCTTCCCTGAGCTAGTCAGGTTAGTATGTGGCCCCTTTTTTGTCCACATTGCTAAGTGGCATGAGGTTGGAGGCAATAGTGCAGTCTGATTTGAAATTGCACAGTTGAATGACATTTCTTTCAGCTCCCACATACAAAGCTACTGTTCAGGCCAATTGTTAGCAAAAGAGTAAAGTGTTTTTTTTTCTTCCTAGATCCCAGCATCCTTGTTCAAATCCATTTTTTTCTTTACCCCCACTAAGTTCCTCAAGCCTTTCCTTTTCCCTTTACCTTATCCCCATCTTAAACTGCAAAAGAATCTGAAATTCCTTCACCACATAGTGAAACTGGCTGAACTGGCTGATAATAGAGCAAACCTCTTTTTTTTTTCTCCTGAAGGCTGTGGTTCTTGGACTGGTTAAGAAATGCAGATTCTTGGGCTGCATACCTTCTGACACATCCTCTCCCCCACCCTCATCCCTTACACACACACACACACACACACACACACACACACACACTAGGGAGTCCACACCGTGAACAAAAGACCTCTGAAGATTGCTCTGCAGGGTGTCATATTTGGGAAAAACTGGCTGAAGGTTAAAGGGTCTTCTGAAGGACTAAGCATCTTATGCAGGAAAGGGTAAGGTGGGAGGGACTTGAAGGATTTGTTCTTCTGTGCCACAACCCTCTCTCCCCTGCCCTCCCCCTACACCACATATTATGGGTTCAGTTTTGTTCACCCAAAAGTTGAAGTCCTAACCTCACTGAAACCTGTGCATGTGAAATTAGGTCTTTGGAGAAGTCATCAAGTTAAGATGAGGTCACAGTGCAGTAGGGTGAACCCTGATCCAGTGTGACTTGTCATATAAGAAGAGATGCACAGACACACATAGAGGGAAGATGATTTGAAGACACACAGGGAGAGTGCCATGTGACAACAAAGGCAGAGAAAGGAGTGATGAGTCTGTAAGCCAGGAACCCCAAGAATTGCTGACAAGTGCCAGAAGCTCGAAGAAGCAAGGAAGGAGTCTCCTCTACAGGTTGCAGAGGGAGAAGAACTCTGACAACAACTCTGGACTCCAGAACTGTGACACAATGAATGTCTGTTGTTTTAAGCCACCCAGTTTGTGGCACTTTATGGCAGCCCTAGAAAAACTAACATCCCCCACCCACAAGCAAATTCAGCCTTCTGACTCCTCAATCACAAAGTGCAGGCAGACAGTCACCTCTTCTATGCCTTCCTAATGCCAGCCTTTCCTGGGAGTTGGCACTGTAGCTTATCTTCATCGCTGCCTCATCCCAGGTCTGACCCCTGGAGCATGGAGGCCACAACCTTGGGTTGTAGGAAGATCTTTCAGAAAAAGATGAACAGAATGTGGACTTACTTGGGCACCGTCAGGATTAAACCAAAGACCCATCAGCTATAAGGGGAAACAGAAGAGAAACTAAGTTAAGCTCTGACTTCAACCCTGAATTATTTCTCTGGAGCTAGAGAAATGGGCTTTTGATCAGAGAGAGGCAGGGCCCCGCCAGAGTGTCGCATGTCTGAGAGTCACCCTGTGGTCTGAGTCCTCATTATGTTGGAGTCTGCATTTCCTCCAAGGACACCTGCAATTTGTCACAGAGGTCCCTGACTTTCTGTCAGAGGGAGAAAAGGAACAAAAGCGGGATGGAGACTACAGCAGGCTCTTTTAACCTTCTCCAGGTCCAAGCAAACTGTAAACATGAAAGGGGATTCTTGGAGGTGAAATGATCACCATGATCTTTCCAGAATGTCTGTGGTCTGTCTCATCACAGTCCACTCTCTGACACTCTTACTTTTGGAGTCTGTAGCTTTACAGTGTCCTGGAAATAATAACAGTCATGAAAACTATCATTTATCAAGTGCCATACACTGTACGTCTATTATTTTATATCCTCAGAATAACTGCACAGCACTCACAATATAGGTAGGTTCAGAGTGATTACAGAATTTGCTCATGTTCACAGAGCTGTGGGTGGCTGAACCAGCAACCAAGTCCAGATGAGACTGTTTTCCCACTAGTTGGTCCACCTGTCAAAAGACAAACACACCTTGGGCTAAGCTTGGACAACAGACTTCTCTGGTAGTCACTTTGTCCTTGAGTTAGGATAGCTACCTGCAGGCTTAGCCCCTTCTTTATAGCTCTCCTGGCCATTCTCAGGTCTCTGAATTTCCTTTTGAAATATGTACATGGAAAAAAATAAAGCAAGCGTATTAAAACTCTCCCAGGTCAAGCAGAAAGAACAGAAGGTACCTTGATTGCTTTATGATGTTGCGATAGATAGCTGCACTTCATTAAAACCTAATCTGCATTTTATTGTGAAAACCTTTGTTACATTTGTGGTATCGTCTCCACACAGATTGCCTGAAGCATTTTTGCAGACCAGATGTCCCAACTTTAGGGGAACAGAAAAGTGGAAATGACCCAAGCCCCATTAGGCACCTAGGTGCACCCCACTCCTTTAATACTTAAGGGCCTCGGGTTAAGGAGAAAGTTTGCCTTTGGCATATGTAGTCCTAACCTGTGAACCTGTTTAGCAATTAAGCATAATTGTAAGCTTTGTTTTCAGATAAGAGAGAGGAGGCCAAACCAAAGGGATGAGGTAAACAGTATTATTTAATCTTACAAGTGGGTGTTTAAGACTTCTTATACAAAGGTTACTTGTAGAGATTACACTGATGGGTGTCCTCTGTCTCCTTACGGCTGTAACTGTTGATAACATATACCTTTGCTATGATGTGATGAGGATTACACATTTACTGTGTGTGGTCTTTTCCCAAAAGACTCATACTCCCAATCTAGTCATGTAAAAGACACCAGATAAACTGCAGTTGAGGGACTTTCTATAAAATAGCTAATCAGTATTCCCCAAACTGTCAAGACCATCAAAGGCAAGGGAAGCCTGAGAAATTGACAAAGTCTAGAAAAGCTTAAAGAAACATGACTATATTTAATGTAGTGTCTAATATAGATGGGGTCCTGGGTGTGGGGTGAAAAGGATATTAGGTGAAAGGAAGGTAGTCAGAATATAGTATGAAATACAGTTAATAATAATGTATTAACACTGGCTTATTAGTTGTAACAAATGCATCATGCTAATGTAAGATGTTAACAGTAGGGAAAACTGGATGTGTGATATTTAATGGAACTCTTTTGTAAGTCAAAAAACTATTATGAAATATAAAGTTTAATTATTAAAGATGGGCATTAGATTTGAACAGCTATTTAGCCAAAGAAGACATACAAAAGACTAATAAGCATATGAAAAGATCCTCAACATCTTTAGTAGGAAATGCAAATTAAAACCACAATGGGATACCACTATACATCCACTAGAAAGGCTAACATTACAAAGACTGACCAAAAAAAGTGTTGGCAAGGATGTGGAGGAATTGGAATTTTTATACACTTCCAGTGGAAATGAAAAAATGATACAACTACTTTGGAAGACAGTTTGGCAATTTCATGTTATATATATATACTACAGGCCTGGTGCACAAAATTCGTGCATGGGGGGGGGGTCCCCTCAGCCCAGGGTGCACCCTCTCCAATCCAGGACCCCTTGGGGGATATCTGACTGCCAGTTTAGGCCCGATTCCTGGGAATCGGGCCTAAACTGGCAGTTGGACATCCCTCTCATAATCTGGGACCACTGGCTCCTAACTGCTCACCTGCCTGCCTGCCTGCCTGATCACCCCCACCTGCCCCCCCCTCCTGGCCTGGTCACCTCCAACTGCCCCCCTGCCAGCCTGATCACCCCCAACTGCCCCCCTGCCAACCTTGTTGCCCTCAATTGCCCCCTGCTGGCCTGGTTTCCCCTCATGGCCCCATCGCCAGCTTGGTTGCCCCCAACTGCCCCCCTTTGCTGGCCTGGTCACCCCTCACTGCCCCCTCAGCCTGCCTGGTTGCCCCTCACTAACCTCCTTGCTGGCCTGGTCACCCCACGCAGCCTGCTGTTCGGTTGTTACTGTGAGTGCATCCTGACAAATTTGCATATTATCCTTTTATTGGTATAGATATACACTATTATATGACACAATCATTCTACTTCTAGGCATTTACCCAAGAGAAATTAGAACATATATTCACATAAAGAGTTGTATGTTTTGTATGGATGCTTATAAATGCTTTATTTGTAATAACTCCAAACTGGAAACAACCCAAATATCTGTCAATAGTGAATGAACAAATCATGATATTTCCATATAAAAGAATGTTAATTACCAATGAAAAGAAACAAACTACAGCAACACTATGGACAAGTCTCAGAAACATTAAGCTTAGCTAGACCCAAGAGAGTACATTCTGTATTATAACACTTGGAAGAAATTTTAACAAATCTCAAGGAAGAGAAAGCAGATTAGCAGTTACACAGGAACAGGCATTGACTGCAAAGGGGCAGGAGGGGACTTTTTGGACAAATGAAATATTCTACATCTCGATTGTGATGATTACATGGGGCATGCATTTGTTAATACTCAGCAAACTACATTTACAATGGGGCATTTTATCTTACATAAATATACTTAAAATTGTTTTTTTAATAGAGGGAGTGGTAGCAGGGATACTGAGGATGGTCCTCTGAGATCCTTTAGGGTTGAGAAGGTGTCTTCTCTGGCTCTGTGGCCCTTCCACCATCTCATCTCATTCCTACCATGCCCACCACCACCCCAGGGAATGAGGGAGCCGTTGGACATTTGACCTTTTGAGATTGAGGGTTCCTGCTTGTCAGGTGATTTTCAAAAGGTAGAAAGATTGATGGGCTAATCAATGCTAACAGGACTCAAAGAGATCCTATAGTGTTCCTGAAAGAGAGAGGAGGAAGGGGCCATGCCCTTCTCAGTTCTTCATGACTCTCAGAAGACCCCCAATATCTAATGAGAGCACAGAGATTAACCAAGGCTACATGCTACCAAACAGGAGCTGTAGAGCTTCCTGGGTGGGGGCCAGAAGGACTCACCGCTGTCCCTCTATGGTAAGAGAGTGCTCTGGGAGAGGACTAGCATGAAACCAACATGGTGTCCAGAAACCACACACCCACCTTACACCGAGACTCCATAGCAGCAGATGCGTGGGAATCAAGCTGCACAGGATTGGGAAGGAGTCTTATTCGCACTGCTGATACTCCCAGCCAGGCACACAAAGAGGACTTCACTCCTCCCTGCTATGTTGGAGTTTGTAAGTGGGGTAGACAGTGTTAGTTCAGAGAGAGAGAGAGAGAGAGAGAGAGAGAGAGCTTGGCAATTTGAACAGTGAGCAGCTAATAATGTTGAATTTTGACAGAATGTTCAACAGAGAGAGTCTAAGCCTTTAATAACCAGATTGGATTACAAAAATCTGCAGACCAGATTAAGACTTAAACAACAATAGGCCTCAAAGTATGTATGCTCTGGGTAGATTAGAAAATTCAAAGAAGTTTTGAGAACATAGACAGATTCATTAAAACAAACAAACAAAAAACACTTTCATTGGTATATCTCAGACCAACTGTTCTATTTATATCTGAATAATATTTTTATAATACACTGCTTTGTACCCTTCCATTTTCACTGGGCTGTATATTAGGAACATTTGTTCTTGTGACTAGATAGTTTTCTCCAACATAATTTTTAATGTCTATGCAGCATTCCATCATGTAAATGCACATATTTTACTGAACTAGCAGCTTATTGGTGGACATTAGGGTTCTTCTAGTTTTTCAGTGTTATGAATAAATTTGATGAAGATTCTTACACATGTATCTTTTCACACATATCTGATTATTTCCACAAGCTAAATTCACAGTTAAGGGATTGCTGGGACATAGGGTAGTCACATTTTAAGGTTTTTAACACCCTTCAGAAGGTTTGTCTCAATTTACACTTCTACTAGAAATCAACAGGTTTTTAAAGGCTAATTTTCTATTTCCCTATGCCTCTGTTATGGCTCAACAATGATCTCAACTGGATAAAAGGATGGTCATGAACCCATCTCCCTTCCACTGTTATGTCAAGGTTAGGGCAAATTTGGTGCTGATAAATTTAGCAGTGTTGGAGTTTATGCTCAGTTTAGCCACAAAAATGGCTGTGTCCATGTTCTAGTAATGGAGTCACTAGTAATAGTAATGGAGTTGACCTTCACTGAAAAATTACTATATGGCAGGCAGCTTACATAGTGCTTTACAGGTATTAATAGTCCTATGAGGTAGGTACTATTGATATCTTTGTAATTAGCTAATTTTTAATAATAGGAAAGGAACAAAGGGAAGGCTAAACATTATAGGCACCTTCCCTGCAAATCACTGGGGTAAGAGGACTGGACAAAGTGAAGATAGACGCATGCCCAATAAAGTTGAGATGACCAGGGAAGGTGCTTTCTCTCAGTCACACCTGGGAACAGAGGACATTGGCCAGAATGGATGTGGCCACTGCAAGTGTGGATATATAATCCCCTAAACAAAGGAGTTCGCTCTCATGGGACTCATGTGACTCCAGGTTTGTGGGGGCTTTTTGCTCCTGTTTCCCTGCATTTGCCCACATAGCCCATGGCCATGTGGACCCTACACACAATGGACTAACAGACTGTAACTAGCCTGATGCTGAGCTGGATCCAGCTCCAACGTGGAAAGGAAACTGTGGACATTGGCTTTACTGAAACCCCAGCTACACTTCTTCTATGACTGGACTAAGGGAAATGGGACTTTGGAAGCTGTAATTTCATGGAAATAAAACTTTCCACCACATCTCATCCACCCATGGGGGCTTCCAGAAATGCTTATTCCAGCGGTACCCCAAGGACCCCACTTCCAAAGATAACACTATTATTCTCCCCATTTTGAGGAAGAGGAAGCTATCATTAAAGTTTAGTGCCTTGGTCAAGGTGGTTTCTCCATGTTCACACATACCATCATAACCTTCACAGTTTAGTATTTCTGCACATGGTATTTCTTTTCACTTTCATCGGACCTTAAAGAGTCAATTTTCTCTTACAGATTACACACTGACTGATAGAGAAACCTTTCCTCTAAATGTGATATATGGTGCTTGATGAATCTTGGGGTTCTCGATGGGAAAATCCTATAGACTCTGCTCCTCACTTCATCTTGAAAATGGGAACACATTACCAGTTCCCAAGCACAGTGTTGTGAGATATCATCCCAGTTAGTTGCAGCATTTGCCACAGGTTTTTTGTTACAACTAAAAAAGTTCTTAAGTTTGTAAATGAGGTACTTTTCATGGAAAGTGGAGTGACTGTAAGATCATCCTGTGCTAAGGTCACTCTCACTCGCACACTTTCTCCTACATGGTTTTAGAGAGAGACAGAGAGGAGAGGAAGAGAAGCAGCCTGCTGTCTCTCCGGTCTCTGCTCCCTGCCTCTGTGCACCCCCTTACTCCGGCAGTGGGTGGCACATACCTATACAGGTTTCTTCAGGAAAAGCATTGGAGCCACAGCTCCAAAATGAATGAATAAAAAGAGGCCAACAATTAGATTGACTGAAGAGTGGGAAAGGCATTTTTGTCTGAAAACAACAGAAAAATAATTTAAACATTTTTATTCTTTCTTCTTTCCTTAATTAGCATCAAGAAACCAAATTCAATTCCCTGCCAAAAACAAAAACAAATGACAAGATATATGTGCACAGCAAGGACAGGCATTGAAAGCACCATGTTCACACTTGTTTATGCTTGAGCATGTCAAAGGCTATCAAGATGGCCATGAGAAGAATGGGACTTCAAAAACAACTTTGTTGTTAAAGGAATGTTTTCTCACCAATGAACAGCTTGCCAAGGTCAGATAAGAAGCATGAAAATCATTTAAACAATGCTTCTGTGTTTGTTTATTCAGAGAGTTGTTCTTAATTCATTTGCTTGTAACTTCCAGAAGGAGATGGCCTTCCCTGGCCCATTGACTGGTTGGGAAAAGTCTGCTCTTAGTGTTGAGTTGACTATCCCTTTGTTAATTTTTGCAGCTAGGTCATCAATGCTCTTGCTTGCCAATGAGCACTTAGGGTCACTGTCTGCTAATGAGGTCAAAGCAGTGAACTATAAATCTAACTAGGACAGGTAACTCATTGTAGTTCATAGTTACATCTGGATGCCTAATCCCAGATAGACGTCCTTGAATTTAATGCCTATGATCAGGCCCAGCACAAGCCTAGCCTCTACTGGAGAAACAACTCAAAGCTGTGTCATTTCAGTGTACATGTTGGTATATGAATCAGAAATCACTGTTATTATTCAAAGGATAAACATTTCCCTATTGAAGAGCAGCCTGATCAATAATATTCCCAGTTCTCCAGCTCTTCCAATTGTCTACATGCTACTCCTCTCTTCCTTTCCAGGCATATTGGCCCAAATGACTTTTGTTGGAGATTAACATCAAAGGAGTATCCTCTCATTATGCAGCAATCTCTGATTTTGAGGTGACTTTCAGGTGGGATGAGTTTTCTTCTGTGTTTTTTTGTGTAGTTGTTTGTTTGGGTTTTTTTTGCTTTTTCTCTCTTAATAAAAGTCACATATACACATTAGTCAATGTGGGAAGAATTCTGTAAAGTAACTACGACTGAATGATAAGGCAGCTTTTAGCCTTTATGTGATTTGATTAAATTATGGACAGTCCTCAGATTAAATTCTATACTGTAGCATTATCTCCTCATGCTATTGTTTTTACCTGGTTGTTTATTTTAAAAACATTTTGGCTGTTTTTCTTGCATAAATGTAAATTTCTATTGATGAATGTCCTCAGATGCTTTTCTACAAATCATAGTTCAGAATACATTCTTCTTTAGAGAATTGCTGCCATTAACTATTACTGTCCTTGCAATATAAGAAAGAGACTGTGGTAATATGGAAATTAAATATTTCAAAAAATGTGTAAATAGCAATATTTACCAATAAAAAGTTATTATGCTGTCACCTTAAATTTATACAGTGCTGTGTGTCAATTATATCTCAATAAAACTGGAAAAAAGATTTATACACAGAGAGATATTTATCACCTGGTGAGACGAAAATAAATTAATGAATTTGAGCAGACAGAATAGTTTATACTAACACCCAAGATCCATAATTATTAAATGTCCCTAATAATCATAGTTGTAAAAAACTTCATTTCAAAATGGTGTGATAGGTAAGTGGATTTAAACTATTTTCACCTTTCTTGTTTTGTCTTGGTAGTAGCAAAATTTAACTATATTTATACTCTTAATAAGTCAAAGTGGTTAAACATTGGGTTACATCTCACATTTCTACATATATTAGAAAAAAGTAACAGACACTTCCACGACTCTAACGCAGAGAAGAATAATTTTCAGTTCCAGTCCAATTATAAATTTCCAAAGATAGAAAGCTAAGAAAATAGAATGGAGAGGAAAGAAAGGAGCAGCTAGCATTTACGTCATTAACTTAGAAGAGCTCAGTGGGGAAAGGGTCAGTACAAAGAAGGTGATCAACTCCTCCTTTGTAATTGTGAGCCTCCCACAAGGTCAATCATGTGTCTTACTGGCCCTGAGGGGAAGAATTAATCTATCCACTCTTTCTGGTGAGGAAAAAAGTGATCTGTTTCCAGGAGCTGGGTACCTCAGGCAACATGCCTGGCCAAATGCCAAACTATGCTACGAGAAGTTAAGGTTCTTGATCTGGAAAATTACAGAATGCTGGGGAAACCAGAGCCTTGCATTTCTCACAGTTTGGATGAAAATATGTTACCAGTGTAGTAACAGTCTAGGAACTTCTTATGAAGAAGGCTTGTGTTCTTCCTTGGGAGGAAGAGTAGCACAGGAAAGAACCAGAAGACCTGTTTTTCCTCCTGTTCACTTGCAGATTTGCTGTGTGATCTCGGATAAATCTCTACTCCTCTTTGGGCCTTTAGTTTCCTCTGATACGCCAACATTCTCCTCATTTATGGGACTATAAACCACAGTGCTGCTGACCAGCTCTGCAAATGCTGTACATGCTGCCAGTGGCTGGTTGGTTTCTTCAGGTTCCTTTGGAGCCCACTGACTCCAAGTTTTAATACAGGAACAAATGCATATGCTACGGCTTCATTGTTCTCTTAATCCATTTTACTCACAACAATACTAATACTTACCTTTTTCACTGTGGAGGCAACATGATTTCTTTGTTCAGTTACTTACAGCTCCCCCTCTCATGAGGTTTCATGAAGGGAGGAACCATGTCTGTTTTCTTCATCACACTATCCCAGTGCCCACCACTGTGGCCAGTCCACTGTGAGCAAATATTTGTTGAATGATTGGCAAATGAGTGCTCTGTAGTGAAAGTTTTCTTCCTCTGTTCATTTTATTTCCATCTTAGAAGCTATTGTCAGGAACAATGCTGCAGATGATGATTATGATGATGATTTTTTATTTTTGTACATTTTCACCTTTTCAAGAACACTTCCTACAAAGAGCCTTGGTTTTTGCCTAAGCAGGTCTGATTTGAAAGGTGCCATCCTCTCTTCCCATGCAACCTCCTTTGCTTAGGGATATGAAAAGTTTAAGCCTTTGTCAAGAGTAAGCTTGTCTTCAAGGCCAAACATGGTGATTAAGAGCTCTGGGTCATTCACTCCTGAGGCCAGAATTTGGCTCTGTCCCTTTCAGCTACCTGACTTTGGGAAAGTGATTTAGCCTCAACTTCTTCAACTCTAAAATGGGGATAATAATAGAACTTGACTGATAGGTTATCTTGAGGACAATGTGAAATGGTTAGTACAATGCCTGACACATAGCAAGTGCTTATAAACTTACCTTTTTTTTTTTTTTACTGTGATTGTAGATTGTATTTAGTATTACAATTTAGATTGTATTTAGTAAGATTATTATTTAGATTGTATTTAGTAAAATATTTCGTTCAACCCCAGAAGGAAAGTCCAAATGCTGAGTTCCAGGGCTGGGGAATGTCTTAGGAGGCATCCTTCTTTGTCTTCTGTCTGGCTTCCCATCACACTACTCTACCCTATACTTTGTGGTCCCAAAAGGTGACAAGCAAATGTGAGAGACTTTAATTACTGACCCCATTCATTTGAAGTCATAAGCAGATCTGAAATTTACAAGCCAACAGTATAAAATTGCTAATGACCGCTATTTAAACCTTGGTGGGATGATGAATCATATTTAGCAACTAAAGGCCCGATGCATGAAATTCGTGCAAGGGGCTCTGCCCTCACAACCCCAGCTTTGTCCAGATGGTCATCTGGCTGTTCAGTCTAATTAGCATATTAGCTCTTTATTATATAGGATAACTGATATTTTAAAGTCAAGTCACTGTTGTCTAGACAATGTTGGTGCTCTGGCATTTGATGACAGCTCAAGAGAGAGAGAGTCCTTGTAGGCAGAGAGTAGGGGATAGTAACCTTCTAAACATAAGCGGCAGCACACCCAGCGCTTGGGTACCAAGAAGAATTTAACATTCCACACCTACCGCCCTCCCCCACTTCCCAGCTTCAGCAACGTGGTTTAAAATAAGAACATCCCAAGCGCTCTGTGGAGGTGGTGGAGTGGGAGGAGGCGAAATGTAAGCTTTGTTTTTCCAGACTGCCTGTCTTTCAATTCCCGCTTCCCTCTGACTTTCATGAGTGATGAGGTCATCCCGGCGCAGGAAAAGCAAACTCTTATTTTTCAAACCCATAAAGGCGAGCATTGTACGTCTACATAAACAGAGACCAGACGGGTAGGGGAGCAGGAACACGAGTGGCCCGCCCTCTGGCGGTCGCCTGAGGCAGTTGTGCCCCCTGAACCACAGGCAGGCGGAGAGAGTATGTGCTGTAATGGAAGTTAAAATTAGATCAATAGTCAGCTTGGCTCTCTCAATCAGTGCTTCTCAGCGAGCGCATACAACCATCTATTTATAAGCTAAACCAGGCATTATCTTCCTGTTTTAAGACTCAAAGATCCATTACTGCGCGCGGCAGGGGAGAGGATGCTGCCAGGAGCTGGTGCCTGCCACATCGCAGCCTCGCTGGCTCTCAGGGACAACATCCAGCCTCGGGGGCGCGGGGACAGAGTGGGAGGAGACACTCCTGCAGTCGGGGGCCCCACTGCTCTCCATAAGGCTCTCTCCTCGGGCGTGTCCCCCATAGGACTCACTCCCGCCCCGCTTCCTTACCTCGAAAGAATCCTTAATCAGAGAAACAATTAGGGGCCCTCCTGTAGATGCGGAGCACACACTGGCTGCTTTTAACCACACAGGGCTTGACTGCCCCTGACAAAGGTTTCCAGCCTCGCTTCCCCCAGGGACTGCATTACTCAGTGCTTACTTAGACAATTGTTGCTGTAAATAGCTACAGCCCCTCGCAGGCCCTGTCACAGCAAGCCTGCAAATGGATTTACTGCAATCTGAGTGTGCCTTATATTTAAGGCCTTGGTGCAATGGGCCCGCCTCCATCCAGCCCCTGACATACTGGCACCTCTGCGCATTCCGAGGCCCATTTGCCCCATAAGTAGAAGTCACTTTCCACTTATGAGGGAAGGCCACACCTAGCATTTGTGTTAGAGTTGTTAAATTGTTTTCAGTTTTCGAACGATGCAACAGAAAAAGAGGGAAATCTGATACAACACATGTCCTTGGAAACACAGATCAAATCATATTTCTGGGGGAAAAGAGATATTCCAGTCAAATATGTATATATGCTGTATATTTTATATTATACACTATATATTTTCTTAATTTTTACTTTTCTCTATTTTACAGCTTTCTTTAATAAGCATGTACTATATTTACCACAGAGAAACTTGGAGCCAAAGAATTTTAATTAGCTTCAATGTACCTTAGATATATTTATAGAATTGATTTATTCTCATTTGACATAAAAGGATTTTGAACTAAAGATAGAAACTGAAGTATTCTTCATTTGGAAACAACCTTTTTCCTCCTCTTCAAATTCTTGCTGGCTTACCTCCAAAATATCTCCTGCATCTGTCCCTTTCTCCCCATCTAGAAGGTTCCTAGCTTAGGTACAAGTCCCTATTCAGTATCTTCACCTGTTTTTACAAAAATAGCACAGTGTAGAGTCTAGTCTTCTTGGATCCACTTTCTTCCACTGCAGTCTATCCTGCTCCACATAGCAACCAGGTTGCTCTTTTAAAATGTAAATCAAATCAGCTCTCTTGCCTTTCTAAAACCTTCCTTGGCTTCCCATTGCACCTCCATTAGACCCCAAATCCTTTACCATAACCCAAATATAGTGTGTGACTTGACTTCACCTTGCTCCCCTCTTCTCAA
The DNA here is from genome assembly GCA_026230045.1 of Corynorhinus townsendii. Classification (NCBI taxonomy): domain Eukaryota; kingdom Metazoa; phylum Chordata; class Mammalia; order Chiroptera; family Vespertilionidae; genus Corynorhinus; species Corynorhinus townsendii. The sequence goes on along the minus strand of JAPDVU010000002.1, from coordinate 72,578,811 downwards.
TTTCTCACTTTTGTCCTAGCATGTTTCCACATATCACCTTTCTGAGTCTCACACCCACAAATTCTTAGCGCTCTGGGAACTCTCTTTCAGATCTCGAAGCAGCCTTGTCTGAGACCTCCTACCCCTCCAAACGCATTATCACATTACTATATTTTATTTTCGACTTAGCAGTTAACTGAAGTTGGTTTATGAGTTTATTCTTCCTTTTCATGCATTAGAATGTAAGTTGGTTAGAGTGTCATCCCAATAGACCAAGGTTGTAGGTTGGATCTCTGCTCAGGGCACATACAAGACTCAATGAAAGAATGCATAAATAAGTGGAACAACAAGACGATGTTCTCTCTCTCTCTCTCTCTCTCTCTCTCTCTCTCTCTCTCTCTCTCTCTCTCTTCCCCTTTCACTCTAAAATCAATAAATAAAAAATTTACACAAAGAATGTAAACCCCATGAACATAGGCTCCTTATCTTTCTTGTTTACTACCATTTCTTTGGATTCTGGAACAGTGCCTGGCCCATAGTTGGTATTCAATATATATTTATTGTACAAATGATTAGGTGAGGTTTCCTAGTATCTCTAGCATTATGCATATTCTGCCTTACATTTTACAGTTATTTTTATACCTTTGTGCTTTCTCTTTTCAATGGTGAAGTCCCTCAGGCAGGATAATATTTACTTCATTTTGTTCTCTATGGTCTTATGGAGTCTGGCACATTACAGGTGTTTAGTATATTTATCGGATTAAATTGAGTAAGTGATTGCATAATAAGCTAATACAATATGACTTTACCCCAGATCTAACTTTTACCAGGAAAAATGCAAAAATATTATGATATCCAAAGGGATAGACTATTACTTTGATTCTTATAACACCACACACACACACACACACACACACACACACACACACACACACACACACAAAATTATTTTCAATATTTTCAGAGAACATTTATATCCATGATGTTATTTGATCTTAATACCAGCTCTGTGAGTTGGGCTTTATGACTACACTTAACAAATGTAAGAAGCAAAGTGTAGGGGCATTAATTGACCTGCTCATGCTTGCACAGCTAATATGAAGCAGAGACAGGATGAGAGCTTGCTAATTTCAAACATTCATAAATATGCACACATAAAACCATGCAGACATATGCCCACATTCAGCAACATCCTCCCTTCTCAACCACATTTGTGGTTTGGGTCAAATGGGATCATTAATGCAAAGTAACTTGGAGTCTGGTATATGACAGGTTCCCAATAAATGATCATTCCTTCCTCTTGCCTACACTACAGTTGCCATAATCTCCCCGTCTCAATAAAAAAGAATGTGTCTATCTTCACTTTGTTCTTTTTCTTATCAAACTGATCTCCAGGATCCTCCTTATTGTAAAATTTTATACATAATGTTAATTAGATACCTTCACAGATCTGAGCAACAGTAAATGGATTTTTGCTAACTGGTAACCTATTGCTCTTTCATCTATTTCTCTGAATACAAAGCAATGAGAGATATTGGTGAATACCTACCAGAACACAGCTTAGCTTAATTTACACTTTTCAGTGTTAGTGAGAAAATGGCACATAAAATGCCCTAGTATATCTATCCTAAACAAACACTAAACATAGCACATCCAGAGGGGTCCAGTAATGTACAAAATTAATTTTACAATAGGCAAAATAAATCAAGAGGCCATTCTGTTCATTCACATATTCATTATATTTTTGGTGTATTTTATGTGTCAAGCAAGCACTGTAATAAGTATTGGGAATACAGAGGCAAGCAAAAATTGATGAGGTCTCTATCAATATGGGTGTAGTAGAAAAGAGATTTAAGCCAAAGGGTCACACAACAAAGATCAGAGTTGTGAGAGGACAGAGCAGATGGAATTGACATAGAAGATTCAGGGGAGAATTCCTTAAGGAAGTGATGACTAAGCTGAGCTATGTCTTGAGTTCAGGTCTGGCATGATACCTCCAATGGTTACTAAAGAAGGAAGAGGGGGAAGAAATAATCAAATAAATAATAATCATGGTGACTAACTTTTAAATTCCTTATATAATAAGTATTTCTTGAGTGCCCACTATGTGCCAGGTAGTTGTGTAGGTGCTGGGCATTATAGCACTACTGGTCAAAGACAAATTGCCTCCCCCAGGGGCTTCCATTGTAATGGGGGAAGGCATACAAATAAACTAATAAAAATTCTAACAGGAAGGAATGCTAGGTGGTGATTTCTATTAAGGAGAAAAATAAATCAAGAAAGTAAAATAGGGGAGTGAGTTGGGGTGAGGCAGAGAGGTACAATTTCACAAAGGGTAATCTTGAAATGCTGTCACTGAATAATACATTTGAGCAAGACCCAAAAGTGATAAAGGAGCAAGGGGTGCTGCTCTGAGAGGTGAGGTGGTGATTGCAGAGGGAAGAACTTTCCAGATCTTTATGATTACAACTAGAGACCCGGTGCATGGATTCATGCACCAGTGGGGTCCCTGGGCCTGGCCTGTGGGGATTGGGCTGAAACTGGCTCCCCAACATCCCCCAAGGGGTTCCGGATTGCGAGAGGGAGTTCTCTGGTGACACACCCCGGAATTGGGCTCCCTCCTCTCTGTTTCCAGGTGTGTCACCCGAGAACCACAGCTGCCAAGTCACTGCAGCTTGGCAACTCCTGCGTTGAGCATTTGCCCCCTGGTGGTCATTGCATATCATAGCTACCAGTCAGATGGTGGAATGGTCGGACAGTAGCTTAGGCTTTTATATACATAGATAGATGAGCCCAACACAACAGTATAACTGACTTATTTGAGGAAGTACAAGGAGACTGGTGTGTCTAAAGTAAGTGAAGTTAGCAAGGAGGTAAGTAGTAGGTGAGTTCAGAAACCTAATGGATCTTAAGGGACCTTTGTAGGCCATTGTAAAAATTTTTCCTTTTACTCTAAGTGGCATGGGAAGACATTGGAAGTTTTTGAGCAAATGATTGACTTTATGTGACATGTCTTAATGGTCACTCTGGCTGCTATGTTGAGAGCACTCATTATGTTTCAGGTAATGTGCTAAGATGACCTCATTTTATCTTCACATTTCTGAGAGGAACCCATTTTACAGGTGAGAAAGTCAAGATGCAGGCAGTTTAAATACTTATACAAGGTCACATGGCTAATAACTGATAAAGCTGGGATGAAAAGTTAAGCACTGTGATTCTAGCTTCCCAGCCCTTAACCACAATGATAGAATGCCTCCCTAAGAGATGGTGGGTGGTGGTGAGAGTAACAATAACACCTGTCCTTAACTGAGGGTTTTCTAGTCACTGCTCTAGCTTTTCTCATTGATTTTATTTCATCTCACACGGAACCTATCAGAGAGGTATTTTTGCCCTTTTATTATAGATAAGGGAACTGAGACTGAGGGGAGTTATGCAACTAACCTAAGTTCAAACAGTTTATAATTAGATGTTAGAATTTAAACCTAGGGCTCTTCATCTGGGAAACCTATGCCTTTCTGCCTCCCAGATAAGTATGTTAAACTTTAAAATATCTTTATTATATGGAGCTTATAATGCACTTATGTTTTACAAAATCCATTCTATCTTTCTCATTTTGATTGAAGCGTTTAATCCATTTATTTACATAACTACTGAAATAGTTGGTTTAAAACTCTCTAATTGCTATTTTTCTATTTATCCCATCCATTCTTTGTTCCTTTATTCCTCTTTTCCTACTGTGTTTGAGGTATTTATATTCCATTTTTTCTTTCTACTAGCTTTTTGTTATGCATTCCTTATTTTCCTTTAGCTTTTACCCTAGAGAATCAATATGCCTTCCTAGTTTCTCAGTACACATTTTAAGTAAGTATTTTTACCACTTCACAAATAATGCAAGAAACTTACAACAGGTTAACCTCATTTTAGACTCTCTAATCCCTTGTGATATTACTTACACATTTACCCTCTACAATGTAGAGTCTACATTGTTATGTTCTCACAAATCTTTTCTTATGTTTGTTCTAAAAGGTCAATATTTAAAATATTTATGCATGCATTTATCCTTTATTGTTGCTCTTTATTCCTTCCCAAAGTTTAATATTTCCATTGGGGAAAATTTTTCTTCAGCTTGAAAATTTTACTCTAGTAAGTCTTATGGAGATAAGTCTTTATCTCCATATTCTGGAGATAAACCCTGTCAAGGTTTGTTTGTTGGAAAATATCTTTATTTTGGCTTATCTTTTGAATTATATTTTCACTTGGGTATAATTTCACTTGGTATACTATTTTTTTTTCAACTCTTTAAAGATGTTAAAGCATTTTCTCCTGGCTTCCATGGTTTCTACTGACAAATTATGAGTCTTTTTACTTTGAAGCAATGAGTCTTTTTTTCTTAGACTCCTTTTAGATTTTTTTCTGTGTCATTCATTTTCAGTACTTTGAGTATGATGTCCCTTATTGTGGTTTTCATTGTTTGTATTATTAGCGTTCCCTGTTCTTGGATTTGTGGGTTAATCTCTTTGATGATTTTGGAGACATTCTCACTTGTTATCTTTCTTATCCTTTCTCTTCCCCTTTTGGGACTTAATTACCATACATTGGATTTTTGGACTCTGTCCCATATGTCTCTTAGGTTTTATTCTGTTCTTTCCACTCTTTTTCCCTTCCCTTTTGTATTTCAGTTTGGGCTTTTAAAAAAACACACTGAGCTTGTCTTTGATTTAAATATGTCGTGCCTCACTTGCTGGTAAGCTCATCCAATGAGTTTTTAAGTTAAAATATTATATTTTTCAATTCTAGAATCCCCATCTAATATTTTTTAGGAATTTCAACTTTGTTAAATTCTTAATCTTTTAATCCATTTCTTTTCTATTTTCTCTATTTTCTTAATACAATAATTTTTATTTAAAAATTTTCTCTTCTAATAATAATATTTAAATTAACTGGGTCTGCTTCTATTGTTTGATTTTTATCTCTTGATTATCAATCACATCTTCTCTTCTCTTCTTATGTTAGTAATTTTTGAATTGTATTATAATTATGGATATTGAAAACAACCCAAAACAAAGCAAACAAAAAACCCCCAAACAATGTTCAGATGAAATCTTCTACCAGTGAAGGTTCCTCCTTTCCTCTAATAAGCAGACAGGGAGAGATGGAGCTGGGTATGAGGTTGGGTTGAAGTTTTTAGTGTCTCAGTTTATCTCTGATTTGTCCCTGTTCTTTGCAGAGGGCACTTTAGGCTTTTGATGGGGAACTTAGCAGCTCCCTGTTGTAAAAATTCTGCTCTTCAGAGGTTTTGAGCTTACATCTTACACTTCCACTATACACAGGTTCAAAATCTGACACATGGTTTAAGGGGAAGAGCTGCTATGTATTTATTGCAAACCAGTATTTCTAACAGGACTTTATCTCTTAGGCAGAGAAGACTACAAAAGATTCTACTCTTTCTTTCTGTTTCAGTCCCCATGAGCCTTTCCACCACCCTAGAACATAAGGGAATGAGTCTTGCATTTCTTGGTTTTCTAATATACTAGAGGCCTGGTGCACGGATTCATGCATGGGTGGGGTCCCTCGGCCTGGCTGGTGATCTGGGTCAACCAGGACCACCTCGTCCAGTCCCAATCGGGCTGATCGGTGGGGGGGGAGGCACTGCAGGAGGTTGGCTGGCCATGGGAGGTTGGCTGTGGGAGTGCACTGACCACTCTGGGGCAGCTCCTGCATTGAGCGTCTTCCCCTGGTGGTCAGTGCACGTCATAGCTACTGGATGGTCATCTGGTTGTCCAGTGGTAACTGTTGCTTAGGCTTTTATATATATAGATTATTACAGTCACCACATGTTCACCAAAAATTCTGCTGGTTTCTCTTTCACCCAGTAGAGTCCTGCTTGATCCAAATTCACTCTTTAGCCTGTGCCTACAGTGGGAAATGCTCCTTGGGATGCAAACAACTGGTGATTATAAGAACTCTTACAAATTTTAGCTAATCTAATTCTCTTTGCATCCATAGCTCCTCAGTGTCTTTAACGATGTTTGCAATGTACCTGTTTTTTCCCTGCTTAGCCTGCTACGATTTTCTAGTCTATCCAGAAGTGAATATCCCTCTCATATGTATAAAGGGTTAGAAATTTTGGAGCTGAAAAGGACTTTGGCATTTACTAGTACTTAGTACAGCTGCCTCCTTGGACATATTGGAAAGTAGATGCTCAGAAAGGTAAAGTGATTTGTTCAAGGCCAGAAACTAATAAGGCTAGAAACTAGATTGGAAGTAAATTTTGAGGTGGGTCTCCTCACCCCAAGTTTAGTATTCAAGAGGACAAGCAGGAGAAAAGGACATAGAAATAAAGAGAAGATACCATGGAAAGGACTCCATCTGAAATGGAGAACAATTTTGGAGTCCTTACTATCGCAATCCAGGTGACAAGTCCTCAGACATTCATGTTGAAAAACCTAGCTGAGATCTTTTGAGTCAATCATAAAATCTAGCACTTGCTTATTTCTTTTCTACCCACTCCCCTACATTGTTTGAAAACAGGATTTAAAATAGAGTGTGGTAATGTGGAGAGTAGAAAGTCTGCTATCAGAAAACTGAGAACATTATCCGTGGCAGGGGGATATTGGTAACTGATGGAAATTTAGGGTGTTGTAGGCTCAGGAACTATGCTGGTCAACAGAGTAACTGGGTCAAAGACTGAGCCATGTCTTTTGAAAACATAAAAAGTAAAAATTTCTATTCTTTTCTATATAGGGAAAATTTGCAACTGCCACTTTTTCCCTCTCTCTCATTTGTTAAGCTAGTTAAAGTTTGAAAGAAGGAAAGAGAAAGTGCAAGATTTAATGATGAGATGGAACTCTGGAACAGGGAGCAGAGACCCATCCCTTCCTAAGATACCCCTCACCCTTTCACCAACACACTGAGCTAGCATGGGGTAGGAAGAACCATTTGAATTTGCAGAAAGTAAAAAATCATGAGAAGATACTTTAAAATAAATGTGATTTTTATGTTTAATCTTCAATATGGTAATAGTATGTTTATTTGAGATTGTGGTTCTTGGTCCTGTTGTTAATTGAAATGTATCACTACTCAAGCCTACAAGAGAGGTTGCCAAGCAACTGAATAGTGTAAATAAGTAAGGGGTTGAGGTTTAGGATCAATGGAAAGTAGTACATTCAAACTTCTTAGAGGAACAAACTGTATTTAAGGATATTATCACATTATTGTCTACATGCAAATGTGTGTTATTTGTAAATGAATCACATCTCTTCATTAGGAAGAACATCTTATTTATCATCCTTGTAGCAGTTTCTGTGACAAAGAAGTCCCAATTTCTTTCAATTATCCACTATTGATGATAGTTAACATTTCTTGAGTACTTACTATATAGCAGGCATTTTCCTAAGCAAAGAATACTTTATGCAAGCTATCATATTTAATCTCTACAGTAGTTCTAAAGGTAGGTACTACTATTATCCTCCTTCTTTGTTAAAGAAGTATTTATTTATATTCATAGTGGAAAAGAGAGGGAGAGATAAAAACATCATTGATGACAGAATCACTGATTTGCTGCCTCCTGATTACCCCCACTGGGGATTGAGCCCACAACCTTAGGCCCATGCCCTTGACTGGAATCGAATTCGGGACCCCTCATTGAGCCAAAACCCTATTCACTGAGCCAAACCAGCTAGGGCTATTATCCACCCTTTTAACAAGGTTAAGAAACTTACCCAAGGACATGTAATAAAACGTAGAGCCCAGTTCAGTCTGATCCCTATGTGCTAATGTTTTGCTCTTATCAGATTGGTCTTTCAGTGGCTCCAAAGGAATGGTGAAAATCTTTCCTTTTGAATGATGGTCAACTAGTGGTTTGGTTCCTAAACAGCAACTCCATTCCTTCTTTCTGATCTATTCAGCCAGGTGCATTGGTGACCAGTCTTCTCTCCCAGTGAGTGGTGGACCAGCTGAGTTGCCTGAAGCCTGAAAAAAGGAAATGAGCAGTTTTTGGAACCGAGACTGACCTGGCATGTCCTTTGTAGCAGCATCCTTGTTGGGCTCCAGCACATCTCTTACTACTTGTGTAGCCTCAGGCTATTCCCTTTGGTATTCCTTATCTGTAAAATTGGAATATTATCACCAGTCTTGCAAGGTTGCTGGGGAAATGAAATGCTGTATGTAAAGTGTCTAGGTCAAGGCAGGCACATGATAATAATTGTCAAAGATGAATTCCCTACCCTTTCCTGTTCCTGTCATTAATGCATGCTTGTGGAATATCTCTCTTCAAATTTAGCACCTTGTCTAAGGGATTGAGGACCTTGTTAATATCCAGGCTTTGCAAATAACTGGGGGAAGGTTGTGAGATGAATCAAGTGAGGGCATCTTTAGACAAGCAATTATTCACGTTTACTTTGTATTTCCTCATAATTCTAATACTTGCTTTGAGAGTAGTCCTCCACTTTAAATACTACCTGATTTTCCCAAATATTTGCCATAAATATTTCCTGCCCTTGCTTTCACCTGCCCCTGACAAAGAAATCCCATGATAGCATACCCAAGAAGTGGGATTCAGGATTCCTTATCTTCATGTGGAGTGATCTGAAATTAAACACCCTCTGTGTGTTTGGGGGTGGGGGCGGGTGGGCGCACTTTTCTTCTGGGATAAATTCGTCTTCATGACAAACTCAAGCCACTGACCTGCAGGTGGAGCTGCACAAAAGAGAGACAGAAGGGAAAGAAGGAAAAAGTCAAGCTGGCACCTCAGAGAAGTAGGAAGGCTAAAAAAGACACAATAAAACACAAAGATGATGCATGGCCCTTAGAGGGTTTGCAGCGGAAAGAGTGATATATGAACTGATTCCACAAGAATTTGAAGAGACTGCCAATGTGCTCAGCCAGCCCAGGGTGGAGTGCAAAAGAAATGAGATGTGGTCTCCTAGGAGCTGGCCGTCTTTGGGAATGGCAACACATAGACATGGAGGAAGAACATTAAAAGACTGCATTCAGTGGTACATTGTGATGCAGCTTAGGACACGGTTTCATAAGTGTGAGAAAGGCTATTATCATTTTTTTTGCATGTTGCTATATTTTAGTCACTAAATGGAATGGGTTAAATAAATTACCTTATTTAATTTAATCCTAAAAACAAACCTTTAACATCAGCCCATTTTGATAGTGAGGAAATTGAAGCACAAAGTGATTAAATAAATTGTCTAGGAGCCAACAGCAAGTGAGCTATAGAATTTCAACTTAGATCTGCTCTTGGAAGGTGGAGAAGCATTTGCTAGCTATTGACTAATCTCTCCTAACTATTCTATGCCTCAGTTTCCTTATGTGGTGAATGGAAATAGTAATACTGTATGAGAATTGTCTGGGGGTATTGCTTTGTTTGAATCCTCTTCTCTGGCAATATACTCCTCACAGTAGCCCCTGATAATTGGGCATTTTTGTTCCAACCACATGATCCTCCAAATGGAGTCTGTTTAGACCAGGATGGACACCTGACTCAAGGGAGGGAGAGATGGAAGCAGAGAATAACAGGTCCCAGAGTTCCCTCAAGTTTGTCTGTCCAGAGGCCTGATTGTTCAGCTTTTCTTAGATTCCAGTGAGACTGTTTTGTTCTCACAATAATCTCCCAACCCCCAATTCTCCCTGTTTTCTGGGGCTAAATTGAGCTTCTGCAACCTGCAACCAACAGATGTCTGACTAGAAAAGATACTTTCCTCTTAGAGTTATTGTGAGGAATCCATGAGATAAAGTAAATTACAAAGGGCAAGATCGATGATACTATAGCAGTTCATTTTACTGAGTAAAATAGCAATTTGTCCTTATAATTGGGTCCTGAGATTTTCTGTTTATGGAATGCTTCATTATGTCAAAGGGGGGATATGCACAAATTTCACTTTTACCTTTCCTGCCAGAAGTAATCCAAGTGGCTGATGGCAGTGTCCAACTAAGGATGCACAGCCCCAGGTTCTCTGTATTTGGGACAGAGTGGCTCCAGGCTAGTCTTCTGGTAGTCACTTTAAATTAAGTTTCCACTGGAGTCAGATTGTACCCTGTGGAATCTTCTGGAGAAATTTGTAGATAGCCTGACTGCATGACTGACTGCCTGGCTGGCCACACTGCCCACACCTCCTGTGTGAAGATTCTGAGAGGAGTGTGCAATTCAAATCCAACAAGTGGTTTCACCAAGGAGACTTCTTATGTGCTTTGGTTCAATTGCACAGACTGGCCGTGTCCTTCAAAATGGTCAAAGTAACCACGTAGGCATATAAACACAGTCCAAGAATACAATGCTGCTAAAACGAAATAAATTTCGCACTGGACGTTTTAAGGCTCGGTTATTTAGTATCGCAAATGCTCTACTTTTGGGCTGATGATTCAGTACATTTGGAGAGCTGATCCGAAACAGCATACTTTCTGCTGGCCTCTTACTTGTCACATGGTTGCATATTGCTTTATTTATCATGGACCTCAGCTGCCAAGGCTTCCTTTGTGACTGGATAATTTCAATATTTCTCTGGGTAAAGGGGAGCCATTTTCATGGGATCCCACTCCCTGACTGCTGCCACATTCACCCTATGTGCTCCCACTTTCTCTGCAGATTGCATTGCTCCACTCTCCACCCCCACCCCAGGTCAGGCAGCAGAGGAAGCAATGTTCTTTGTGTGTTTTTCCTTGTGGCTGCTTTATTATTTAACTCAGATCATGTAAATCACTAGTCAGAAGGGTGGCCTTTGAGTGAACCTCATTCTAAATCTCAATTGACTGGTGCAAAGACAGTCAGTATATTTTCCTGCTACTTTTCTCAGCTTTTGCCCATTAGGAACAGTTATGACTCTTTAAAATTAGCATCTTTCATTGGTATTATTAAGGGTTCCCTTCACACACCCCTAATAAAGCAGCAGGTTAGTGCTTACTCTTTAGGGAAAGTTTTGGAGGAGGTTCATGGGAGAGGATCTGTGATGGCCTTTAATACTTATGATTTCTCAGAAGAGATTGCTGAATCCTGTTCTGTGGTTGCTTGTCCTTTAATTACCAATGTCATCAGAAAAATAAATTGCACTGTAATCTCCTATCATTGTATGTACCAGACAGAAATCTCTTTTTCTTTTCTTTCAGTTGAAAAAATCATGCAGGTCTTAGGTGCACAACTCAGCAACACACCATCTGTACACTGTATTGTGTGTTCACTACCCCGAGTCAAGTCTCTGTCCATCACCATTTATCCCCCATTTACCCTCCTTCACCTCCCTCTAACTCTCTCCCATCTGGAACTCACCACACTGTTGTCCATTTCCATGAGTTTTTTTCTCAACCCCTCCATCCCTCCCACCCAGCACACCACCCCCACCTGGCAGCTGGCAGCCTGTTCTCTATCTATGAATCTGTCTCTATTTTGCTTGTTAGTTTATTTTGTTCATTGAATCCCACAGAAATCTCTTTTTCAGAACAGCCTTCCTTCACAATGTGGGTTGTGGAGGAGGTGGTACTAGTCTAGTTGCTTGCTCTGTGTCCTAGAATCTTGGTAGCAAAGGTTACATAGGGTCAACCCAGGCCAGATATCTATCTAGAACTGTCCTGGATAGGTTAATCTGGGACTTTATTAACTCAACAATAAATGTCCACCAAGTCTGTGTATGATAAATGTATACAAGTATAAAATAATAGTTAATACTTATCAAGTATTTACTATATGCTAGGCATGAATCTTATCTTATCCTGTGAGTAATCTTATGGAATCATAACAGTTGAGATTTCTTAAGTCTTCACTATGTGCCAGGAATTATTTCAAGTGCCATCCATGCACTAACTTATTTATTTAATCCTCCCAATAACTCTATGATGTGGGTACAATTTTTTGACTCATTTTATAAATAAGGAAGTTGAGGTACACAGAGAGGTTAGGTAATTTGCTCAAGGTCATACAGTTGGCAAGTAGTGAAGCTGGGATTCAAACCAGCAATCTGATTTCAACTACCATGCAATAAACTACAACTGTCTGCACAAGGTGGATGTGGACCAGTGAAAACTTTCAGTTCCTTCTGTGGCTAAGGAAATGATTGCTGCTTACATATTTCAGAGCATAGTCTGTGTCTCAGGTTCTGCTCATTCTCGCTGTGGCCCCCACACGCTTTTTGCCACAGGCAGCCTGTGCAGGAAAGGTGGTGGTTCCTTAAGGGGACTTGTTACTATCTGGAGATTTTTCTCCATTTCTGCTAATGTAATTTCTCAGGTTTCCTTTTAAATATAGTCTTTTTTTCTGTTGATTTCTATGGAGATTGGCTCTCCCAATACTTTCTGCAAAATACCTGTCTCTAATTGCCAAGAAATGCCTCTCTCTGGGTTTGTTTACATGGCCTCGCAGCTCTGTCTGCTCAGGCCGTGCCCTCCATGCCCTGTCTCTGTTCCTCTCCTCAATTAGCATTCTGCTACATTAAGGCTGTGAAAAGAGCCATATTTCTCTGCATTTGCTAGGAAGGAACATTTTAATATTAGGATTTTAGCTAAAAAGTGAAAGTGCAATTGGGCACCTCTCCTCGTTACTGGGCAGGGTCTGGGCCCAGGGCTGTGCAGGTAAAGCTGGAAAAAGTGAAACAAAGGGAGGGTTTAAGATAGGAGAAGCAATAGGAGAGGAAAAATCAGAGAAAAGGGGACCTTGTAGACAGGTTCAGGGTGTTAGCTCAGGTAGAGCTGCTGCTGCCCATTTCTCCCTGGTTGCCGGTCTCATGGAAACTTAGGAAAAAAACAGCAAAGATACAAGGCATGGACATGCTCTAACAAGTGCACCATGGCTCCTTTGTCTTGAGGCTTTTTATCTCTCTTTGGTCTGCTGGAATCCTAGGGAAGCTCCCAGGAGAGGGTCTTAGCAGAATATTCATTAGCTTTTCAGGTGTGTACTTCAATATGCTGAGTCATCAAAATGTGTGTGTAAGAGTCAGGAGTTATTTTCTGGTTAGGTTCAATTTTAAAGAATGTCACAGGAAAGTGACAGTTCGGGGCAGTCTAAAATAGGTAAACCATTTGCTCCTAAGTGTCCTTGGTTAGGGGAGATAAAACCTTATGATTCGTTAGGTGGCTGTAAATTGCTGATTGTTTGGCCTTGTTTAATTATATTGTCTCAGTTTCCCTTATTCCACTCATCAAAGAGTCTCCTTAGCTTCTTACTGTCCTGCTTCATCATGATATAATTAAATCTGCCCCAGTAATAATAGCTCAGGACTGTTCCGATTCATTGTAGGCAGTTTATACCCAATATCAAGTAGGTTACATAAAAAGATGGGAGTACTGCCTTCTACATTGAGACAGAGTAGGAAGAAGAAATATAAATGGACTTCGGTGTCACGTAAACCTGGGTTTGCATCCCAGTTCTAACACACACTGCCTGTGTGGCCTTTGACCACTTATTCAACCTCTAACGTTTCTTTTTCCATAAAGCAGAGATAACAACATCTCATAGAATTTTTGAGGATCAAAAATGATAGCAGATATGATGTTCCCAGTTTGGTGTTGACTAGGTATGCAATTGTTTTTCTTTTATTTCATCCAATTTCCTGTTCTGCAATATTTAACTGTTATACTGAAACTCTCTACTTTCCTCATTTAAAAAAATGAGGTGTTAGGATAAGTAGATTGCCACAGTCTCTTCTAGTGTTAAATGTTTCCTATATCAATATTTGTAAATTTTCTAAGTGCTCTCCTTGTGCTACTCATGGGATCCTCTTACCAACCATTTGAGTTAGGGCCTGTTATAATTCACATTTTACAGGTGAGAACACTGAGACTCAGGAAGAAGGAATAACTGGTCAAGCTGGAGAGTCTGCACACCAGGACTCAGAGCTACACTCAGTGGATGCCTAAGAAATAGCTTCCTAGCAATTGCTCTCAATGCTCTTGAGCATTCAGACCATGTGCCACCTATACTATGACATGGTGGGATGTGTCCTGCACAATAGGTTTACTAATGGGGCACAGATACAAAAAGATAGGAATTTCACTGTAAGGACAGAACAGTGCTCACACAGGACACAAGCAGGTGACAAGGAATTACCAATTTGCAAAATGATTGGCTGGATAGCTCACCGACTACTTGCTCAACTAGGGCTGACATTGCATATGGAGAGCATTCTGACTAAATTAACTGCTGAATGAAATATCTGGCAAACGTGTATCATTTTTTTAAAATGATATCAGGGCATCCATCTAAAGTAGCCCTGCTCCTCTAGCAAATTTCTTGCCTCTAATATTCTTGACACTATGGGTTTAGAAACCAGCTAAGCAAACTTGTTAGAATTCTGTTTGAGTTAGAGAAAGAATGTTCTGAGGAAGTGTCTGAGCAGCCCTTGGAGAAGTGGTAGGGCTTGAGACTGTGACATTTCAGTGTCATCAGAGAGGAGGAGGAAAATTACAAATTATTTACAATAATTTGAAGCCTATCAAATGTTTATGTTAATTAGCATATGCACTACCTAGATGTATATGTCTGCTATACCCACATTCAGCTCTGCTTAAATAAATGTTCTATTCCTTGCTGGTCTCAAATGTAGATGCAAATAGTAGCTATATTCAATTTTCTCACATAAATTGCCTAAAACTGCAGGTACTGACCCCTGGTCATTTTATCAGCATACTTCTCAGGAACCCACATCGATACTGCAATTATTGGCTAGTAGGAAGCTGATACCTGCTTTCCTGAGCTCTATATTTTTTTCTTCTTCACATGGTATAGTTTAACAGTGGCACAGATACACTCATGTACTTAGGTGATTCTAATGTTCTATTTATTTTTAATTTATTAAATAAAAACTCACCCATCAGTAGTGTTCCAGATCCAGTTGAATTTTTATTTCACTTTAAAACCTTAAAACCACCAGAAAAAAATTGTGCTGTAAGACCCTGAATGGCAGCCAACATCTCTCTTCAAAGAAACTCATAATACTTCTCAAATATTAATTAAACCCACCACAGAGTAGCCCAGTGGCATTTTATCTTTTTTTTAAATCTAGGCAAGCAAGTAGGTGAAAGATTTACATGGAAGAGGAAAATGAAAACTTCTTGAGGAAATAAATTTTACTTCTTATATACCAAGGGCATCTACGCCCTCTTAATAAAATGATAATCTAGTACCTGATTGCATTTGGCTGCTCATCTTCTTACAGATAGAGCTGTTGATTTAGTTTTCCTTTCCACAGTCCTTATTCTCTCAGCATGGGCAAAAAACATTTGTTTCTTGCTTTTACTGTGATCAGACTCAGTAAGTCTGTGGTCCACAGGGGAACTTGGACACTTCCGAAGATAACAAGAATGTCACACCCTGTGCATGTAGTCCATTGGTAACAGTAAGATTCTAAGCTGGTTGAGTCCCTTGGACGTAACAAAACCTGCGGAATAAGAGTTAGGGCGTAGGCCTGGCTTGGAGCTTTGAATTGCACCTTGAGGTCATGCAAGGAACCTAGAGGGATGGGGCACAAATAAAGGCAAGGATGCAGGCAAAAGTGTGCTCACTCTTGCAATCCCCACAAAAAAGAAAGCTAAATTGCTAAACTTGAAACTGAAGTCTTTTTCTCAGAAGTCCTTGGACTCACCCAAGCAGTAGTACCACCCTGATAGCAGAAGTTGGCTGCCAGTCTGCAAGAATTTTTGGCTGGCTTTGAGTCTGATTTAGTTACACCAATTCTCATCTCTCCAGACACATCCAGTCATGCCTCCTGGTGTCTTATGTTTTTCAAGCTTACTGGGTTCAATATCTTAGATATGTCTTCTTCATCAATTATTATTTTGTGCATCTAGTCCAATATTATCACCATATAAATGTATTATTATTATCTCTGTCCTTAACAATGTAGTAGTTTAATCAGCAATTTTCAAGAACGAGGTTCATATATAACAATAATAAAAATACCTTTCATTTGAAAAATACTTTTCACAACCTATATCTCACATCTTGGATGCATTTCTTTCTTTGCTCATTTACTCACTCACTCAACCAAGAAACTTCTATGGTCTCATTGGGGATAAAACCTTAATTAAAATATGATTCTTAATTTCAAGGAGCTGACAATGCAGGGAGGAGACAGACATGGAAGCAGATGCCGAGAACACAAGTGCTATGCTGGAGCTGATCCTCAAATCATTTTCTACTCACGAGAAGAAGGCAAAGAGCACAGAAAAACCTTCCCAAGGTCACACAGCTAGTGACTTGAAGAATAAAAGCTGAAATTCAGACCTGTGGTTATTGAGCCATTGAATTTTTGCCAATTTTGCCATCCAGTTCTCTTTAGACCAGTGGTTTTTCAAAACGTGTTCCGACAAGCAGCAGTATTGGTAGAATCTGAGAATTGTTAGAAATGCAAATTCTCAGACCACGCCCAAAATTCTGGAATTGGAGCTCAGAAATCTGTATTTTAATAAGCCTCCCAGATGATTTGGATGCTCACTAAAGTTTGAAAACCACCGCACTAGATCAATGCTTCTCAAACTTCAATGTGCATAGGAATCACCTTGGGGGTTCGTTAAAAATATAGATTTTGATTCAATGGGTTTGAGGAGGGGTTTTTGATTATGCATTTCTAACAAGTCCCCTGGCTATGCCCATGCTCCCAGTCCTTGCTTTTGTCACAAGAATATATAGAAAATTAACACCAACAGAAAGTACTGGGTAAGCCCAGCTGATAAGAAATGCTGGGTTGTCAAATGAATTTAATAAAATAATTCCCTTAAATACTAGTACAGACAATATTCAGATAGATAGACTTTCAGGGCATAAAAGCTATCGGATAACTACTGAATGTGTATGTGCAAGAATGCACATGTGCATGTATGGGCATGTGCATGCAGGGATGCACATGTGTGCATACACACAAAGACAGTGAGTAAATATTTAAAGAAATAATATTACATAGCAGCACCTCTCTTACTAAGGTCATACAGATATTGTAACCAAACATAAAAAAATACCAGGAGGCCAGAAACAGTTATCTTAGTGGTCAAAATAATTATTACAAAATCCATAATTTTTTTACTGATAGATTAGTTCTTGAAATCATTATTTAGAGTTATTTATTTTTACTTTAGACAAAATATTAACATAGTCACAGTGAAGACAGATTTGAAAGTGTCAATTGGATAGGCAGGTCAAGATGCTATAGGCAGGCATTCCAATAATAAAGAAGTGCAAGTTGACAGGAGGGAAGATTGTGTGTGTGTGTGCACGCACACACACACACACAAACTAGCATATAAAACTTAGCAGACTGGAACCATTTAATATACGAGAAACACATAAGTAAACATCAACAAAGAACATTGTATGGAAAGCAGGGTGAAGTAATGACAGAAACATGAAGAAAATATTCTACAAACTAAAAAAAAAAAAAAAAAAAAAAAGGTCCAGATATTTGGAAAGCACATAAAACATTTTAGATACTTTTTCCCCCAAATGGTAGAGTTCCTAGATTTAGAAAATAAAAATATTTGAACTGGTTAAAGATAAGAGAGATTGATAATATCTAGGAATTTTATTGATGTGGATTGTCAGTTTCTCTGAAATGTCTCTCAAGCATTATTGTAAGGGGAGGTTGTAGAGTGGTGAGAGAAATAGGAGCTATTGGAGTTGTATTTACTGTGGGCCTCTCAAATAATTGAGAAGGGTATATTGGTCAGAATTAGTTCTAGCTACAAAACATACAAATGGTAGCTTAGACAGAAAAGGAATTTACTAGCTTCATGGCACTGCAAATCAGAATTAGATAGTCTAAGATGAGCATGAATCAACAATGTCATCAAGGGTGCAAATTTCTTTTTATTTATTTATGGAAATCACATTTTTTTTCCAATTACAGTTGACCTACATTATTATATTAGTTTCAGGTGTACACCTCAGGAATTAGATATTATATATCTTACCACATGATTATCCCATTAAATTTTGCACCCATCTGATCCCCTACATAGTTATTAGTATATTATTTACTATATTCCCTATACTGTACTTTACATCCTCAAGACTATTATGTAACAATCTGTACTTCTTAATCCCTTTACCTTCTTCACTTAACACCCCACTCCCTTCCCATCTGGCAACCATAAACATGTTCTCTGTATCTATGAATCTGTTTCTGTTCTTCTTATTCATTTTTTAGATTCAGTTGTTAATAGGTATGTATTTATTGTCATTTTATTGTTCATATTTTTTAGCTTTTATTCATGTTCTTAAAAAAGAACCTTTATCATTTCATGTAATACTGATTTAGTGGTGATGAACTCCTTTAGCTTTGTTTTTGGCTGTGAAGCTCTTTATCTGATATTCAATTTTAAATTATAGCTTTGTTGGGTAGAGTAATCTTGGTTGTAGGTCATTGTTTTTCATCACTTTGAATATTTCTTGCCACCCCCATCTGGCCTGCAAAGTTTCTGTTGAGAAATCAGCTGACAGTCCTATGGGAGCTCCCTTGTAGGCAACTAACTGCTTTTCTCTTGTTGCTTTTAAGATTCTCTCTTTGTCTTTAACCTTTTGCAGTTTAATTATGATGTGTCTTGATGTGGGCCTCTTTTAGTTCATCTTGTTTGGGACTCTCTGTGCTTCCTGAACTTGTATGTCTGTTTTCTTCAACAAGTCAAGGAAGTTTTCTGTCATTATTTTTTCAAATAAGTTTTCAATTTCTTGCTCTCTCTCTTCTCCTTCTAGCACCACCATGGTGCAAATATTTGTATGTTTGAAGTTGTCCCAGAGGCTCCTTACACTATTTTCTTTCTTTGGATTCTTTTTACTGTTCTGATTGGGTGTTTTTTGCTTCCTTATATTCCAAATTGCTGATTTGATTCTCAGTTTCATCTACTCTACTGTTGTTTGTCTGTAAATTATTCTCTAATTCATTTCTGTCTGGTTCTTTTAAATATATATATATATATATATATATATATATATATATATATATATTTTGCTGTTGAAGTTCTCACTAAGTTTCTTGAGCATCCTTTTAACTATTGAACTCTGTATCTGGTAGTTTACTTGCCTCTATTTCATTTTGTTCTTTTTCAAGAAATTTCTCTTGTTCTTTTATTTGGGAAGTGTTCATTGTCTCCATATTTTGGCTGCTTCCCTATGTTTCAGTGTATTAGGTAGAGCTGCCAAGTCTCCTGGAGTTGGTAGAGTGGCCTTGTGTAATAGGTGTCCTATAGGGCCCAGTGGTGCAGACTGTCCAATCACCTGAGCTGGACACTTCAGGTATGCCACTGTGTAGACTGTGTGCACCTTCTTGCTGTAGTTTAGTCTTGACTGTGGTTGGTGTCACTGTGAGTGATTGACTCCGCCCCCCGCCAGGCCAATCAGCTGCAAGGGTTGGCTGCAAATACAGTGGAGAAGCTGCTGTGCAGGAGCCAGTCCTAATGGAGCAGGATTTGCTTTGGTGCTCACCCAGTACACCCCTTGAGTGTGTTGTTCGTGGAGTTGGTAAGGTTGTAATCCAGTGTGCTCTGAAACTACCTGCTAGGTGCACTGACTCTGGAGCCTCCAGGGAGGTGCAACATTAGCCACCACCTGAACCCTACCTGGGACAACCCAGCATGAGTTACAGAGAGATCTGCAGATGGCTCTTACCTGTGCTGGGCTTGGAGGTGCCCAGGAGAGGCCATGCTGCAAACCAAGGCCAGTTTCATTAGTGGTAGGCCTAGTGCCACTTAGAAAGAGGTAAAGGTATGCAGATGCCAGATGGTGCTTGTTTGGAAGATTTTAGAAAGTCCAAAGCAAGAGGCAAGAGAGGCCAGTTCTATGGAAAAGTAATGGGAGATAGTTTGGATGGGCATACAAATTGGGTGGGTGGGGTTTCAGGGAATCAACAGGGCAGACAAACAGTATGAACAAGGTTGACGGAGACTCAGCTATGGTGCCCACCTGTGCAGGAGATATCAGAAAAGGAGCAGTGGCTTCTGCCAGCACTTTTGCCTGGCAGAGAGCTGCCTCCCTCATTCCCCACCCTCCCCAACCCCCATCCCTCAGTTTTTGTCTTGAAACCAGACAATTTAGTCCCTCCCCATATGTCCCTGGTTCCTTTCAAGCTGTTGCCCCAGTGCTGGAGCTCAGAGGGAGCTAGTCCGAGTTAGTCTGTGCATGGGCCCTTTAAGAGGAACTACCTGGGACTCCAGCAGCCTCCACTTCCCTCAGCCTCAGTCCCCACTAGTTTTTACAGAAGTTATGGGAAGTTCTCATCCCAGCACTGGAATCCAGGTCTGGGAGGCTTAGTACAGGACTGAGACCTCCGCAGCCAAGATATCCCTTCCAATATTAAACCACCACATGTGGGTATGTGACCAGTTTATTCTGTGTTTCTGCCCCTCCTATGGTCAAAATGTGGCTTCTTCTTTAAATCCCTAGTTGTAGGATTTCCATTCAGTTAGATTTGAAGTGGTTATGAATGATGGTTGTTCTACAGTTTAGTTGTAATCTTGATGTGGTTGTGGGAGGATTTGAGTATCGCATTTACCTACGTTGCCATCTTGACCTGAAGTTCCAGATTTCTTTAATGTTATTATTTCATCACCCTTAATGTCCATTCCTTAACCTTACAAAATGACGGCTGAACTTCCAGACATTGAGTCCAAGACTCAGGCAAGACTATGTTCTAAGGGCTCAAGAACATACCAGCTGAATTATCTCTAAAAAAAGCCACTGTAAGTTGCACCCAGAGAATTCATTTTTTCGTGTCTTTGGCCAGAACTGGGTCATCAGGTCATTCCTGAATAGTGGAGGTCTGGAACGTTATTTTAAATTCGAAACATATTCCTTGAATAAATTCAAGGTTCAGGTGGTAAGAAAAAAAGGGTAGAATAGATGAATATTGAGTGGACAATTAACAATGTGTCTTAAAGTAATTTTTGGAGGGAGTGGTATTTCAATAGTGAGTGAAAGAAAAAGAGAAAGGGTGAGTAAATAATGCAGGAGTCCAAGAGAGGTTTGAAAGCATGAGTGAAAAGGTTATATTATTTGGATGTTCATGAAAACTATTATGTGACCTCAGGGAAGGGTCAAATTGCCTAGTTCAAATCAAAATAAAGCTCCATTTTTGAGATATAAAACATGTCATTTGGCCTGCTTCTCTGTACCCCAGGCTATTTTGAAAAAGAAACTTAGTGTTGAGTGACAAATGTTACATATTTATTTGACACCTATTTATTAGTAAATCATACAGCTTCTCAGTGTAGTTTAATTTGAGAAATATGGTAGGAAAGATCTCTGGGCAACTCATGATCTATTACAAAGAGAACCTTATGATATGACATTACTTTAATCACCATTACAAGCAAAATGAGAGCATCTTTGCAGTTTTCATCACATCTTCTGCTTAGACCAGTGAAATCTATCATATATATGTGATATATATATCACAATTGACTACATTACATCAAAAAGGAAGTGAGACTTTGGGGACAGCTTACAAAATCACATTTGAATCAGATGAAGAAGATTTTACCAAGCAATACAGAGACACTCCAAGACCCTGCATTGTTAGGGAACTGTCCAATTACTTTAAAAGACTTGTCAGAAAGATTGGCTCACCTATTTTTATAAAGGAAAATGTTAAAGAAAAAGTAAATGAAGTTAAGTTTTCTCAAATGCTGCATTGGCTTTCTGCTTTAATTGTGATTCAGTTATCCAGAACACATAACTCCCCAAGTCCTTTGAAATAATTGACCTTTTACCTGAATCTTCAAGCAATTTTTCCCCATCACGATGTGTTTTGTGAACATTTCCCTCCTTTCTCTCCTGCAGATAGTATGAATAGCCCAATTTTATTCATTTCTTGACAAGTAAAAAGGTGCCAATCTCTCATTTCCCCTCCATTTAAGCAATGTTGAGAATTATTCCTCTCTGACTCAATATGTGCATGTTGGGGTGGGGTGGGATAGAGGAAGGAATGAAGACAAAATGAGGAAATGACGTTAAGAACATGTCGCTCCAGACCTTGGGAGCAGTCAAATCAAGCTGCCAGCTGCAACAAGAATCTTTCTAATAAGGAAATTAGAGCATGATCATTTCTGGCTATGTGACTCTGATCCTAAATAGGTTTTACAAATAGATTGTGATTGAACTTGGAAGCATAAACAAATTGGCTCTGCAGAATAAAGGCTGAACTACATTTTGGTAGAAGGACTAAATGCTTTTATGGGAGGCGCTCTGGGAGAACGGAGGGCTCCTTTAATGACAGCATATGCATTTCTGAAACACACCAGCTTCCGTGGCTTTGCTTTGGAGAGTCTGGTCTGATAAACTCAAAAGAAAGTTTCCCAACAGGGTTCCTAAGAGGACAACTGATAAAGGCAGGGAATGAGCAATGTGTATTGGAAATTCCCCATTCAGATGCTGGGAGGAGAAGTGCCATTTAAAAATAATAGATTTTAAAATATCAGTAGCTTATAAAATTCTAGTCAGCTGTCTCCCTTGGACATTTCTTTTGTCTCTTGGAGGGTTTGGGATAAAGGTTCTTTAAGCTATCTTAATACATTTTCACTTATAAATATTCATGCCATGTTCCGGGTGCCTCCCCGGCTGACTCAATGCAGGCTCCCCACCCTGGCAAGCCAGTGGTGCCAGAGGAGATGCAATTTCTAACAAGGCCCTGGGTCAGACTCAGACATCCCAGAGCCATTTGAAAACACCAAAGACTTTTCAGTCAAGATAAAGTGTGATAAATGTCTGTGTGTCCAAGCTTATATTCCACATGAGAGGATTAGCTTTCACACTCTGCAAACTCTCCGAGGTGTTATAAGTAGTCACCGTTTTGTATGTTTTGTGCTGCACACAGTGAGAAACAGATCTGCCGATTGGAAAGATGCTCTTTTTTATTTCCCTTTCTCTAAATCCTTTGGTTACTTGCTAAGATCTGACCCATTATTGAGTACATGTCAGCAAAATCTCTGATAGCACCTTTAGAAACATAAAGCATTTGTTAGACTGATTGGGAATCACAATGGTCATTGGCTTGAGTCGCAATTTAGATCCAGGTCATGCACAGTGTAGTCCACTGTCGCAAAATGCTTACACTATGAAAGTTTTCCTACAATCTAAACCTGGATCCTTTTGTGCTAACTGTTCTCTCCGCATCCCAGGTATATTATAGGGAGTAAACGAAGTCTAGAGCTGTGTTTACTCCTCCCTTATTGGGATATGAGGTCACTCACATTCCTGGGGCCTGAGTGGTTAATTTCTCCCAGTAAATGCTTTCTAGGGTCCACTGAATGAATATACAGAGCTTATGTTTACACCTAAACACAAAAATATCTTCTTAAATTATATAGAGAAATAAAATATTTGGCTAAAAGGAGCTTATATTGTCTTACATTTTTATTACAGATACTTTATTTTCATTTATGATTCAACTTAAAATAGGTATTTAACACTAATATGTGATTCTCTGCTGATGCTTTTTCTGTCAAGCATATAGAAATGTATGAATGATTCACCAGGTGAGCTCCTTATTTAAATAAACCTCTTAAATTAATTCATTGTGAACATAAAATTTCTGCTCTCCTTACTCATCCACTCAACTCAACTAGTTTATTTTCTTTACAATGTGTTTTCCTTAACAAGCACAGCAGAAAACACATTACACTGGTCCCCCTGTGACCTAGATTCTAGACATAGCTCTTTCACAAATGGGTGAATCTGGACAAGTCATACATAAAGGATGGAGTTATGCCAGGTGCATTGACGGTGGGCTTCTCAAACTTTACCTCGTGTATTAGTCTCTGTTCCAGAGGAACAGAACCAGTAAGAGAAAAAAAATTATCTATCTATCTACCTATCTATCATCATCATCATTGTCATCATCATCTATCATCTATTTATATAGAGAGATTTATTTTAAGGTATTTGCTTAAGTGATTATGAAGGCTTGTCAAGTCCAAAATCTTCAGGGTGGGCTGGCAGATTGGAGACCCATAGAAGAATTGCAGTTTGAGTCCAAAGATGGTCTGTTGGTAGAATTCTCTCTAGGGGGAGGTCAGTCTTTTTTCTAGTAAGGGCTTCAACTGATTGAATGAGTCCCACATTATGGAAGGTAATTTGCTTTACTCAAGGTCTTACTGGTATGAATGTTAATCTCATCTAAAAAATTCATTTATGGAAACATTGAGAATACTGTATGGCCAAATATCTGGATACCATGGCCTAGCCAAGTTGACACATGAAATTAACTGTCACATCATGTATATGAATCACCTGGAGAGCTTGTTAAACACAGATTCCAGTGCTCCATCCTCAGAAATTCTGATTCTAATTTGCAATTCTAATAAACACCCAGGTAATGCTGGTGGAGCTCCTCTAGGTATTACTTTTTGAGTAGTATTGATCAAGGTATGCTAATGGATGATCATGGTCAGCATCTTATACAGATGAGGAAATTGAAGCCAAGAGTTATGAATGGACTTGTTCAAAGGAGTGTATGTAATTCTACTCCAAATCTTCAGATCTTAGCTCTTTTCAAATAACATACTGCCTGACATGTAGTACAAATGAACTTTCTTAGGATGAAATTTAGCCTTGTAACTGAAACTTCCCCAAAACCAAATGAGCTAGTGGAATTTTTCATGGAACTTGACACTTGACACCTAATTCTAAAATTCATGTGGAAGATTAAAAGGCAAGGGCTAATTAAGGCAATTTTTAAGAAGAATGAGGGAAGACCCATACTACCACATTTGTAAGTATTTTATAAGATGATAGTAATTAAAGCAGCATGGTTTGACAAATAGAAAACTGGAACAAGTCAAGAACCTATTTGCAAACCATAAATATTTGAGATATTCATGACAGAGTAAGCATTATGAGGAAAAGATAAAACATAAATAAGTACTGCTAAAAAATGCCTATCCATGTGAGAAAAAAATAGACTTTCTACCCATACTGCACTTAGAAATAAATTTGAGATGGATCAATGTAGAAGCAACATTTTAAAACTTTTAATAGAAAATGTAAGATATTTTTATATGAAGGCAGACAAATATTTCTTAAATGAGACATAAAAAGCACAAATTATAAAGTAAAATAATAACAATAAAGTTAATATTTATTGAGCTATTCAATGTGCTACACAACATTTTAAGTATATTACATATACTATCTCATGTAATCCTTATAAAAACCCTGTGAGGCAGATATTATGATGATCTTCATAAAAGACAGGTCTGGAGAGACTACAGACTTCTCTTCCCTAACCTGTGCATTAAGTGGTATAGGTGTGAGTTGATCCCAGGCATTCTGGGTTAGAACCACTACTCTATATGACCTCTCAAGAGAGGGAAGTTGACTATGTTCAAGTTAAAAAAAAAAGTATCACAGAAACTAAAAATACAAAATACTAGAAGAAAATATTTTAGTGCATATAATCATCAAAATGTTACACACACACACACACACACACACACACACACACACACTGATATGAAAAAGAAACAACCCAAAAAGAAAATGGGAATAGATTATGAACAGGCACATTATTGAAAGGGGAACTCAGTTTAGCAATATCTACTAAAGTAAAAGGTGCACATTCCCTAGAACCCAAGAAATTCTTTCTATACACAAATAGAGTTATTGCAGAGTTGTTCTAGCAAAAAAATGGAGATAATAACTCTAAAAAATTGGTTCTATACACTGTAGGATAATTATACTTTGGAATATGAAGAGCAGTAGATCTAGATATATCGACACAGATAAAATTTAAAAAAAATCCAATGTTGGGTGAAAAAACAAGATGCTAAAAAAATGACATAAAGCATATGATAATTCTTGAAAAAGTCTAAAATCTCACCAAATAATTCTATATATTGTTATGGGTGTATGACATTGTCATAAGGATATGGATCAACTTCCAGATAATGATTACCTTTAGGGGTGGGAGGTGAAAAAAGAAGAGAGTGGTGATGAGAAGAGGAATTTAGTTATGTCTAATTTATTTATTTAAAAAATATCTCAAGTAGACATGCCAAAATATTAAGATGTGTTAAATCTGGGTGGTGGGTACTTGAGTGTTTTATCATTTCCTATATATTTGAAACTGTCCATAATCACCTTTCAAAGAAATTAAAATACTATCCCACAGTCATTATTTTTAACATACAATTGTATTATTTTTTTTTCTGGGTAATAATATGCCTGGATGTTCTTCTTTCTGCATATAATTGTTTCTTAGGTATACTTTTCCAAATATTATAAAATCTTAGAGTAGGAAGAAAAATTAGAGGGCATTTGTCCAAATCTAACTCTTCACACCAGCACTTGTGAATTTAAATTGGTCTTCCAGGTAAAAAAACACACAAAACTGTCCAACTTATGAGGAAGGCAGGGGGTGAGGGGGTAAGAGATCAACCAAAGGACTTGTATGCATACATATGAGCATAACCAATGGACACAGACCGGGGTGGGGGGGAACTGTTAGGAGAGGTGGGAGTGCCCGGGGAGAGGTCAATCGGTGAAAAATGAGACATATAATACTTTAAACAATAAAGAATTTAAATAAAGAATACTTTCTCTTGAAATTGGGACTCAAAAGAACTGTTGGCCCAGAAAGAAACTCACTACAGACTGATTCATTTGCCGCTCAGCATAACCATTATTGCTTGTCTCATTTTAGGTTCTTTATAAGTGTATTTCTAGTATCACATGATCTCACTCATCTAGAGGAAATAATGAACAACATAAACTGATGAACAAAAACAGACCTGGAGACAGGGAAGCATCAATCAAACTGTCAAACCTCAGAGGGAAGGTAGGGGAGGGTGAGGGTAAGGGGGAGAGATCAACCAGAGGACTTGTATGCATGCATATAAGCCTAACCAGTGGTCATGGACAACAGGGGGGTGGGGTCATAAGTGGGGAGGGGTTTGGGATGGGAATGTGGAGATGAGGACAAATATGTGATACCTTAATCAATAAAGAAATTTAAAAAAACACAAAAAATACTTTCTCAAATTTTCTTTTATGCTTAATAATCTGGAAAATATGGTTTTTGTTAACTGAATTTTTGTTAAAGACAGTGAGGGATAATAGAGATAGAGATAGAGATAGAGATAGAGATAGAGATAGAGATAGAGATAGAAATAGATAAAGAGAGATTTGTTGTTCTACTTATTTATGCAATCATTGGTTGCTTCTTGTATGTGCCCTGACCAGGGATCAAACCCACAACCTTGATGTATGGGGATGATGCTCTAACCAATTGAGTCACTGGGCCAGGGCAGATAACAAAATTTTTAAAAAGTAGAACATGAAAAATTACACTTTAATACTATGCTGAACACATATTTTATCTATAATGACACAGAAGGCTGTGATAAATCTCAGGGTCATTCTCATATCTATCAATTATCATTATTTTGGTAACTGAAAGAGATCTGATTGGCAAAATGTCAGATAATATGGCATAAAAGGAATACAGAGAGAGAAGGGAATTATCATTTAAGGTATTATGGGAAGTGCTTTAGATATATAATTTCATTTAAATATTGCAGTAATCTTGTACAATAGATATTGTTATTCGCATTTTTTTTTCAAATTAAGGCATTGAGGTTCAGAGAGATGAGGTAAGTTGCCTTAATTCTTGTTAAGAAAAATTATCCCAAACCTGAAAATAAGGAAAAAGATGCTTGCACGTCCTTCATATTAGTGCTTTATCTAATTGGGGCCCACAGATTATAAATGTTTTAAGGGAATCTATCTTCGTTTGACTTATATTTACTGTTGATTATTGCCAGGCTCTGTGAAGCTCTAAGATAACTTGTACTTTTTGTGTAATACAAATGATTTCATTCCAGCAGAAAATATATGTTCCAAAGGTATGTATGTATCTATCATCTATCTACCTATCTATCTATCTATCTATCTATCTATCTATCTATCTATCATCTGTCTATCTATCTAATATAAACTTTGTTTCTCCAATTCTTGAACCAGTTTTACAACACTATTGCTTCCTCATTAATAGATTAAATGAAATCTAATCTTTGTTCTTTGTATATTTATGTGAGAGTCAAGTTTTTACCTTGTTAACAATTATACTTTGACAATCCCATAGCTAAAGCCAGGGCAAATAATAAATTTAACTCCAGAGCACATGCTCTTGCTCCCACATCCACTCTTTTTGGCCACATGTAGAATTCTTTATTATGGAAAACTTGCGCTTAATTAAGGAGCTAGTCCTCTGAAGTGAAGGGGGGTGGGGTGGGAGGGTGGGGGGGGGTGGGCAGGCAGGGAGTTGCCAGGGAAAATGTCAGTGCTAGAAAAATAGTCCCAATTTTAATTTCTCTGAGATTTGGAAACAATAGGGAAAAATCTCATCCCTGGATGTGCATCTCCTAATATATAGAGATCTCATCACTGGGACCCATACAGTTGCTACTTCCTCTCTCCCCAAAATAGAGAGATAACATGGCTTATCCACAATTTTGTACTTTGTATTTTATACTTCATAGTCTGGGTTGAATAAGATGTGTATTATAAATAAGTAGAGACAATGTCTCTGTCTGTAATCTCTATCACCATCTCTACCATTGGATTTCTAGTTCCATACCAAATTCCTATAATCAAAGGTATTTTACAAAGATAGCTCTAAAAACTCAAAAAACATACATTCACCAACATGTACCATGAAACACCACTCTTTCAGTGTAACAAGGGAAGGTGAGACTGAATTAGTAAAAATATGGAATTTTGGACTATTTTTTAAAGAATTTAAGTAGCATTATTTTAAAGTACATATATGCTGGTATTTTAGTTATGAAATGAGACCCAATATTTATCCTTGGGGACTCAATTAAAGAGGAGATAAAAGTAGTACGTAATCAACTTATCAACAGAAGGAAGAAATGGGCATTTCTTAAGTGATTGCAAAGTTTGTTCTCTTAAGCAGGTTACACAATTCTTAATTTCCTTCTAACCCTTTCCAGATTATGAATGACACAGAATAACCTTTCTTGATAAGAAGAAGCAATAGAATTCTTTCAAATTCAACACAGGGATATGTGAACTAAGGAGGTTTCAATTCTACATTTCCGTCCTCATAGATTTCTTCATTAAACAAGCTAATTGGCTTAGTCCACATCCCTGGTAACACCGTCTTGAAGTAAAATCTTGGACAAGGTCTCCTGGCAACTGGCAACTAGTGGCCATTGTCCTTTTGCCAAAAAAAGGGGGGGGGGCACTGTTGTACCAGGCAGAGCCCAGAGGACCTAGGCAGCAGTCGCCTGCTGATGTTAATTATCCTAGTCTGGGGAGGTAGGAGGAGAGAGATTGATGCCAAGTTCTTGCACAAAGGTCAAATGTTTCTGGAGGAAGGGAGCCAGCTTTAAATTAGCAGTCATAGTGAGGTGGGAAGCTGGGAGACACACAGGCTGGAGATGGGGGTTGGGAATGGGGGAATCTGGAAATTAAAATGGAGACAGCAGTAAAAAGTAATTACTAATGCATTTCCCAACTTGGAAAGCCAGCCACAACCCACACCAGGGCCAGACTCAGAGCTCTTGTGTTCCAAGGAGGTTGGAGCAGGCTCAGTCACAGGAGAGGATGGTGCAAGTCAGCTGCCTGTCTTTGGCTTCAGAGCTGTGCTCCCTGGAAAGGGGAATTCATCTTGAAAGAGAAAGCAAAGGACATTTCTGCCTAAATTCTCTGTTAAGATAAACATTCTCCATACATTAGGACTACTTAATAGCAAAAAAAATCTAACATCAAAACAAAGGAAAGGGAAACCTTTTTGGAAAATGTCGGCGTTTGTGAAACTACACTATCTCCCTTCTCTGCCATTCATCAACATCACGGCGGGGAAGACACTGTGGGAGGGAAGCTATCAGAAGAGGAGGAGGAGGGGGAAGGGAAAGGAGAAGCAGTGTTCGCTTGGCTTGACTGTTTGGGATTGACTGTTTTGACAGTTGATTTTTATTATTTTTTCCCCCATCAACTTCAGAATCATGACAGACAATTGCTGAACATCAAATTGATGGGTGAGTACTTCATCAGATCTGGTTGCCTTAACAACTAAAGTAGCCAAAATGTTAAGACAGTCAAATAAGACTGATTATTTTTTATACAATCTGTGGGTGCTTGACCCTGGAATTCTTAGCCTAATCGTGCATATAAACACAGAGGCTGTAGTAACAGATGCAAAGGCAGCCACGGGACGGGAGGAGTGAGAAATCTGTCAATCACCTGGCTGCCTCATCTCTACAATGTCACTGAACCGCATTCAGAGAGACACTGGAAAGACTCTGCATTGCTTCTGGGTGCTGGGTGTAATGGGAGGCAGCCAGCTTTAAAAGGTGGGAATTCTGGATCCTTTCAGTTTCTAGAAAAGAGACAAAGTCTGACTTGTATTGGAAAAACAGATTCCCCAAGATTGTTGTCCAGAGGCACTGAATCATGCGACAATGTCAGCAGATGACACCAGTCGTGACATCATTTCATGGGGACTTGATCCCATGTGAACCAAAAGAATCCTACTTGATGAATTTTCTTTCAATATCCACAGATAATTGTTGTGCTGTGCCATAGACCAAAAGGGAAATTAAATTTCTCTCATAATTGGATTTGGTATTTGCAGGCTTGCCTGAAGAAAAGGGAAAGGAAATTCATTTTAGAGATTTTTCTAAAATCTTGAATTAAAAAAATTATAATTGGCATATCAGGTACCTATCTGAATTCAACTCACCACATGCAGAGGGTTGGATGTTGAAAATAATGACACAGGTTCAAAAGGTTCCTGAAGCTTCACTCTTATTTGTTTGCTTGGGATTTTTTTTTCTTTCCATTTTCAGTTCTAAAAAATTATTATTTGATAGCTTGGTGACAATGCAGTCTGTGTTGAGAAAATAGGAATTGATTAAGAAGTGAGAGACTGTGAGACTGAAAATGAGTGGGGGAAAAAAGTCTGCAGAGCATTTACAGTGTGATTTTCCAATACAGATT
This sequence comes from Corynorhinus townsendii, assembly GCA_026230045.1. Taxonomy (NCBI): domain Eukaryota; kingdom Metazoa; phylum Chordata; class Mammalia; order Chiroptera; family Vespertilionidae; genus Corynorhinus; species Corynorhinus townsendii. Next base: position 72,547,895 of record JAPDVU010000002.1, on the reverse strand, counting down.
TGAGTAGATACCACATGCAGTTAGAAACAGATGTATTTCCAAGCTTATTGAATGAAGAATAATTTCTGAGTATTCTTCTTTTCAAAGAGAATCCAAGAAAACACAAGACTAAATTTTCCATGTAAACACGACATTCATTTGAATGCCTAATTGCTTGAAACTTGAAAGAGTCAGTCTCAATTCTCAAAGGGCCTGACATAGCTAGCGTGTAGCTGGATGCTGAAGAATAGCTGCAAAAATAATTAATGAAAATAAAACATTAATCTATAAATTTCAGTTTGCTAGATTAATTAACAATGATGTTACTTGATATATTGATTCTTAAATGAATCTGTTGATGTATTTGAATGTGTATGTTTAAAACATAGTATTACATCTTCTTAGATAACTTTACATTTTACCTTTTATTTTTCTTATTTTGATTGATCCACACTACCAGCTTTTGGAGGTCAATATCTACGTTGCTCTATGCTGACAAGTACACAGCCATGCCAATCCTGGCTGCCTTTTCCTTCCAGCTTTAATTGTTAAGAGCTGAACTTCTCTTTATACAAGAGTGGTCACTAAAAGAACAAGAAAAGGATGTAATTCAAACACAGACAATCCACTCTGAGGTCAGCAAATTATCTCTTTCTGGTGAACTTGATCCAGGAAATTCCTAAAGAATAAGACAGTGTTGACAGCTGACCTTGAAATGTCTTGAGATAGAAGTTGGAGAGGTCACAATACTAGCTCAAGTTCTAAGAGAGCAAAAGCTGGGTCAGGTCACAGAGGCAGCAGCAGGTGAGCAGGGAGGGGGAAATGGAAAGGCAGACAATAGTCAGGTCAGATAAATAGAAGGGCACTAGAGGAGGACTCCATGACTTCCCTGCTGTGCAGTCACCAGGATCTTCCTTCAGTTCTGGAGCAGCTGCTGTTTCTGCTCTGAGTTTGTTTTTTTCCAGGTAAATGAGTCTATACATCTTACATTCAAGGGAAGTTGACTGAAAAAGCATTGTTATTCTCTATATTGTTATTGCTGAAACTAATGCAGAAGGAGAAAGTAAAAATCATTCCTGAAAGGATGGATTGTATTATATAGTCCATAGCACACAATAGAGTATAGTGGAGCCAACACACATGCCCAGTCTTTTTTAAAACTGATGCTGATTTCAGTTTTTCACATTATGTCATTTTACAAACATGGCCCCCAAATCCTTTGACACTGCCTCCATCAAGAGGTGGTGCCTATGTCCCCTGACCTTGAATCTGGATGGGAGCGTGTGGCAGTTCCAGCCAACTGAGAGAAGAGGAAGCAACACTGGATGATTTTTGAGACTAGTTTAGAAAAGATTATGCATCATCTACTTGGTCCTCTGAGAATGCTTTCGGAACCCAGCCATCATGCTGTGAGGAAGCCCAACCCAGTCCATATAGAGAGCCTGTCTGGAAAGATCCCAAGAGTCAGAGAGAGAGAGAGAGAGAGAGAGAGAGAGAGAGAGAGAGAGAGAGAGAGAGAGAGAGAGGTCTTGACAACTCTCAGCTTTTGCAGGCTTTTCTTCACTCTCACTTCCCCCTTCCCACCTACCTCCACCACTATTCTAAGTTCAACCACTATTTGACTGCAAGTCCATGAGAGACCTAAGCCAGGTAAACCCAGCTGAGACCTTAGCCTAAATCCCTGCCCCACAAAATTTATAACTGAAATAATTGGTTTTAGCAAAGTTTTACACATAGCAATAAATATTTGGTCAGAGCACTATTACCAATCATGTAATAGGCTATACTCAGAACCACAAGAGGCCTATCGGACATTGTGCTTCCTCCTCAGTGGTAGAAGGGGCAATATACAATATGTTGCTTTTGAAAGGGATGCCCTGGCATGCCCTAAATCACTGGACCCCTAAAAGTTTTATTCATATGGTTGGTCCCTGGATCTTCATTAAGTGTATCTTATACTATCTGGAGTCTGTGTGTCATATCAAGCCCTCCAAAATACTTGCCACTTATTGCTTATCTAATTTGATTAACATGATGTCACCAATAAAGTAGATGAATGCTTGGTTCTCTGGAATGCTCAATCAGGCTGGTCACTAAATTATGAGAAAGGGAGAGAGTTAACATAGTCCTGGGGCAAGATTATAAGTGTATACTGTTGTTTATCTGATATGAAGATCTGTGACTGCCTGCCATGGATAGATACCTTGCTAATTTGCTCCAGTAAAAAATATCACTTCTGGTATATCAGCTACAGTGGGTCTGCTACTTAATTATTTTTCATAGTCCATTCCCATACTGCAGAATCCATCTGGCTTTTGTAGGTAAAAGACTGATGAATTAAATGGGAATAGGGTGGTAAATAGGGGATAAGATTCTGTATTATTTAGGTTACCAAGACTGACACTAATCTCTGTCATTTCCCCGGGGATGCAATATTGTTTTTGATTTAATGTCTTATCCATAATGGGGATACGGCCATGTCTGAAGCTTCCATTTGGCCTTTCCCCTTATTAGATTTCTTACCTCAAGGCTCAGGAACCCATATGGAGCTTCTGTTAACTCTTTTCTCCAATTATACATTCAGGGAATAAGAAATGACTACTAGTTGGGTCTAAACACTAAGTTGACCTACTGTGAGCCAGGTATTGACCTTAACACACAGTTTTTGAAATATTGGGTAAAATTCCCTTTCCCCAAAAACAGTATGGAGTTTCCTCAAAAAATTAAAAATGGAACTTCCATTTGACCCAGTAATCCCACTTCTAGGAATATATCCCAAGAAATCAGAAACACAAATCAGAAAGAATATATATGCACTACTATGTTCATAGCAGCACAACTTACAATAGCTAAAATTTGGAAACAGCCTAAGTGCCCATCAATAGATGAGTGGATTAAAAAACAGTGGTACATCTACACAATGGAATACTACGCTGCTGTAAAAAAGAAAGAATTCTTACCATTTTCAACAGCATGGATGGACCTAGACAGCATTATGCTAAGCAAAATAAGCCAGTCAGAGAAAGATAAATATCACATGATATCACTCATTTGTGGAATATAATGAACAACATAAACTAATGAACAAAAATAGATCCATAGACAAAGAAGTATGGAACAGACCTTTGAGCCTCAGAGGGAAGGCAGGGGAAATTGGTAGGGGGGTAAGAGATCAATCAAAGGATTTATATGCATGCATATAATCATAACCAAAGGACACAGACAGTAAGGGTACAGGGACATGTGCTTGGTGGTGGGGGTGGGGGAGCAGGAGGGGAGAGGTCAATGGGGGGAAAAGGAGACTTATATAATACTTTCAACAATAAAGAATTTAAAAAAAAATTTCCCTTTCCCCAGTACATGATCCCCTAAGTAGATGATTGTAGATCCATCTGGGGAAGGACTGGGAGAATCATTACAGAAGTACTTGCCATGATCCTGCAGGATTCTTTTCTCATGAGACCCAGTCTTTCTTTCAACAGATGGGCTCTGGGTTGAGAATTGGATCAGGTCCAGAAACTTAGCAAGAGATAGGTGGCATTTTATTGGGGCAGTAGCCTTTAGCCTCTGTTTCTTTTTGTATAAATTTGGAAACAACCTTGTTACCTGCTCTGTCTGTCTTGACCCTGGAAGCGCTGTATTCCATTAACTATCTTCACAACACTACATGGGTCATGCCCGCCGCCCCCCCCGCAACCTTGCCCCTCTTTTCAATAATTGAGCTTACTTTGCTTTTGATAGCTAAGTACTACAACTCAGCCTCTATTCTTTTAGAAGTCAGTCAGCATTTTGTATCCAAAAGCCAGTTCTGAAATAGCATCCTCCAAAATCAGTCCTGGTCTACAGAGGTCAGACACTTTGGAGATTCTTAACAATGCTGGTGTCCCTAGTGAATACCATTTCCTTTGAACTCTCCCACAGAACATAATAAGTTAACAGGTTTTCTTACATTGCATAATATAGCCATTTCATTATGCCATAATTCCTGAACCTTTAAATCCCTTCTATTATTTGCCCCAACAATGTTGGCATGTTTCTCAAGGTTTTTTGCCAGCAAAGATGAGTGCTCCAATATCCATAAACTATTCTTTATTCAACTTTATATTCCATTTCTATTAATCCAGCACCTCCAAGAATCCAGTCCATTTATATTCTGCTAGGTCTTACCAGTAATGTTGGCTAGATTCTTTAGTTCTTTAGAACAATCCCTTTCCTCACTTTGCAATTCCAGCACTTCCCCAGCTGGGTTATGTTGTGATTTGACCCTAAGTTATTCTTTTTGTGATTATAAGGGGATAGGGTAGATTATGAAGAGTGCATGTTACAAGGTAGTGCCATCTACATCATGCTCAAGTAAGGCAGCCACTAATAACAAGGACTATGCCTTCTAGGGCCAGAATCCAGCAGAATCTGAGGATTTAGACTCCTCATCTTAAATTTCAGGGTCCCACTCTTTCCCAAACAGGGCCATAACCTGTAGGAGACTGAAATTCAAAGTGAATTTCAACCTCCATGGAGCTCTGCAACTCTTATGCTTAAATCCTGGTCCTGATCCTCAGGTTTTTCTGCCTTCCTGATGCAGGGGATGAGAGTATCTTTAAATCCTGCAGAGGTGGCCCTCGGTCTTTCACACTTGCTTATATTGGTGGCTAGTCGCCTTCGGCCTTTCATCGACTTTCCCTAATGCATGGCTGAGCCCTAGCAACAATCAACCAGTTCCAAAGTCCTTAATTACCATTTACCACAAAACTCTCAAATGCCAGAAATATTGTACATGCTAGTGCCATGCCCTTCCAGCAGTATCCCATCCCAGTTCACCACTGGTAGAAATTTTAATGATTGAACTGCAAGTACATGCCAAGGGCTGTTAATGTTTTACTGGTATCTCCCACCAGTGATGGAGTCACCATTGCCAGCTGGCTGAAGTCTGCTTTCTCAGGTGTCTTCTGGCACCATCTGTAGCAGGTCAGGTTCCCTAGGAAACAGACTGAAATTCCTAGATTTGTGTGCAGGAGGTTTATTGGAGAATACTCTCAGGAACAATAACCATAAAAGGTGAGGGAGAAAGGGCTGGGCCTAGAAAGAAATTAAACTGTCCTGCAATTACAACAGAAGCCTCAACTAATCTTACTAGGCTTCCTTGATTGGCCTTTAGAATTGTCCTGCCCTGATACAGGGATGTTGGACCTTCTTAAACCACTTCCCTCCCAAGTCGAACATCCTGCCACCAGTCAGGGAGGGTGACTTTGGTGAGGTCAACTCTCTTTGGCTGTTATTGTTTCCTGGAGAAGAGCTCAGCTGAGAACTCCCCAGGATCTGGTGGGATGACAGACTTGGTCCTGAAAGAAGAATCTGGTTGCTACACCACAACATCCATTCTACCTCACAAGATGACTATTTTACAAATACTCCTGTAAGATCAACTGCTTACCCCACACTAGACATAGCAGAGCAACAGCAAGGGTAGAATAAGAGAGAGGGAGACAAATGCTGCTCCAATAAGAATTTCTAGTCCTGATTTTCCTTATGCAATTCTGTGCACTTGGCATTACTGTACATGATCCCATAGCCCACAGGAAGTGGTCTTGGAAAGGGCACTTTATTCCAGGCTTTCCATGAAGTTCTCATGATAGATTAGGTACATTGCCCAAGTCCAGCTGGCTTATGAAGCAAAGGAAAGGGTACTGTCATTTTGTACTTTCTAATAAGAGGTAGATATTTTGTTTTCATCCTGTTTCTGGCACAGAGTTCCTAGAACTCTTGGAAATTCCTAGCCAATGAGAGCAATGAAGGTGTCTCTTGTTATGTTCATGAGATGACTTTTGAAAAGCCCTAAGTAACCAAAGGATGAGAACTGTTTGCCAGAGAAACCAGCAAGTATTTAGAGCAATGGTCAGCAAACTGCGGCTTGGGAGCCGCAGTTTGCTGCTCTGTTGACTAATGAGTTTGGCGACCACTGACCTAGACTCTCGATTCCAATAATTACAGGCTGTTGTTGTTCCTTGTGATTAAGCCCCTATCCTGGTGGTCGGCAAACTCATTAGTCAACAGAGCGGCAAACCGCGGCTCGCGAGCTGCACGTGGCTCACGAGCCGCAGTTTGCCGACCACTGGTTTAGAGGGTTGAAATTTTCAGTATTACCCCTCTAGCTCCAGAGAGGGGAGAAGGCTGGAGAGTGAGTTTAGTAGCCAATCCATAATGATGTAATCAGTCATGCCTATGTAATGAAGCATCCACAAAAACCCAAAAGGTTGGGCTTCAGAGACCTTCCTGGTTGGTGAACACCTGGAGATTTGGGAAGATTGGCATGCCTGGAGAGGGCATGGAAGCTCCTTGCCCTTTCCCCATACCTTGTCCTGTGCTTCTCTTTCACCTGGCTGCTCCTGAGTGGTGTCTTTTTATAACAAACAGGCAATATAGTAAATGAAATTCTGTGGGTTACTCTAGCACATCAATAGAACCCGAGGAGGAGGCCATGGGAGCCTCAGAACTCCACTGCATAGGTTGGAAGCCCAGGTGACAGGACTATCAGTTGGCCTCTGAAGTTTCAAGGACAGGGCAGTCTTGTGTGGGATCTGAAGCTACTCCATGTAGATATTGTCAGAATTGAGGTAATAGCTTGGTGGTATGGAAAAAAAACAACTTATAATGAAGTATCAATGCAATAAGGTTTGGTCTTTTAATGTCATTTGGGCCATAGTCAAAGGATAAACAGCAAGGTGTAGTGGGAAAATCTATTGCCCTTGGGACCAGAAGACACACAAATTTGGAGTCTAGTCCTGGCTTCACCACTCATTAGTTAAATTACTTTGAGCAAAATCACTTAACCTGTCTGCATCTCAATTTCTTCAACTATAAAATGAGTATAATATGAAAAAATTGTGTTATATTCAATTTACAGGTGGTTGTTAAAACCAGAAGGGCAATGTTTGTGAAATATAAAATATCATTATTGTTTTGGTTTAAAGGAGAATTTCTTTAAGGATTGTAACAAAGGCTCTAAATTGGCTTTATTTTTATACTTCACTAGCTTTGAATCACTAATGGGCAAATTTTTCCAAATTACACTTACTATTTTACTATAAAATGGTTGTTTTCTGCTCTCTACAGGATTCTAAAACTAAACCCAGAGAAACCTTTGCAGGTGTGACTCACTGACAATTAGTCTAGGACGCTTTGGTTCAGAAACCTCCTCTTGATAGTACAGAAAGGACCAATTTCAAAAAAATCACTTAATAATAGGAGAAGGTCATTTTCTGCAATAGCAAAATCATGAGTGATGCTCACTGAATCTCCCAGGACAGCAATCCTCTGAAAGAGATAGAGAGGAGGAAGACAGAGGGGAATGACAATAATACTTTATATTCATATAGATTTTTTCCTTCACTGATTCCCAAGCATTTGACAAACTATAACTGGCTAATCCTCACATACCCATTTGAGGTTAAATAGTCAGTATTATCCCAGATTTCAAATAGGGGATTAAAAGTACAAAGAATTTTTGTAATGTTTTCATTGATTTCTAGAGAGAGGAAGGGAGAGAGATAGAGAGAGAGAAACATCTATAAGAGAGAAACATCATCGATCAATTGCGTCCTGCATGCTTCCTACTGGGCATGTGCCCTGACCAGGAATTGAACTGGTGACCTCTTGGTTCCTGGGTTGAAGCTCAATCACTGAGCCACACCAGCCAGGCAAAATGCAAAGAATTTAAGTGCTTTGTTTAGGGTCACAAACTTAGACTATTGATAAAGCTGAGAACCAATATGACACAGGACTCCCAGTCCACAGTCCAAATTCCAAGATTTCACTCTGCAAAACAATTTGGGTCTTTTGTTGATCTTTCTGAAGTAAAATCCTTGATAATTTATTTCGCCAAAGACAGAAGATATGATGTCTTTGTTTCTATATAATACTTGCTTTGGATCAAAGACAAAGATACAGATTTCCAAAACTGATGAACTTTTTCTACAGTTCAGCAAAGCTCAGTGTGGGCAATAAAGAAGCCTTTTGTATGTGTGTTTAAGTTCCAAGTAGGACATTGATGTTCTTTCCTGGGGCTGAACACTCTTTGAATCCTTCAAACAGCAAGGCAGAGCCTGTGAACAAAACCCTCCTATTCACTTCAAACTGTAGTATCTTTACGGAACATTCTTCAGAGAATTTCCAGCTTTGTTTAACAGATTACCAAGGCTTCTCTTCAAACCACTCCACTGACCCCTGTTCATCTAGTATCCTCAGTGTTGCTAGGAGAAGCAGACTGTCTTCACCACATTAAAGGTTTCTTTGGGATAGAAGACAATTTTGCATTAAAAAGAAATACTCTGAAGAAAATTGCAAAAAGCCTTTAGGTACATATGCAGGCAGAAAAATCTATGAATCAGTAAAAAGAGAATTATTTCGCCTTTACAAGACTCACAAACATTTAACATTTTAGAGCCCAGTCATTATGTGGGGAAAATGAAATTTTCATCCAGATTCCATTAAGTGTTGCATGTTCAGGGCATCCTGTGCTGAACTTCGTCAGGGTTCTGAGGCCCTTCAGTTCAAGGCCCATGGCACCCATGATGCTAGGACATACTGTAAGTGATACCAAATTTTTGGACCAGAACCCGGATTCTTTGTCCGCTGGTATCGAAGAATGAATCCACGAACAGGAAGTGGTATATCAAAGATGGAGATTTATTGAAGAACAAGTACAGACTCCCATGTGGGGAGGGGAAAGAGTCCAACAGAATGGACTCCCACATGGGGAGGGAGAGAAGGGTCCCACTGGGTTCTTTTTCCCCACAGCTTATATAGGCTGTAGAACTTGGTGCCTTGATATCCCCTCTGATTGGTCACTATTCCCTTAGACTGGTTACTCTAGTAACTTCTGGGCTCAAAGGTCGAATCTCACATGGGATATGTGAGGTTCTCCCCCCTCCTTCCTTCTGAATGAAGGGCTTCCTTCTCTTTATTTTGTAAATGTGACCTTTCTTGGCTACTGCCAGTTCCTTGTCTTATGTAAATATACCTGTTGCTGCCTCCTTGTCTTTTTTATTTTATTTATTTTATTTTTTATTGATTAAGGTTTCACATATTTGTCCTTATCCCCCATTCCCATCCCAAACCCCTCCCCACGCATGCCCCCACCCCTCTGTTGTCTGTGACCACTGGTTAGGCTTATACGCATGTATACAAGTCCTTTGGTTGATCTCTCCCCCTTACCCCCACCCTTCCCTATCTTCCCTCTGAGGTTTGACAGTCTGATCGATGCTTCCCTGTCTCTGGGTCTGTTTTTGTTCATCAGTTTATGTTGTTCAATATTTCCCCTAGATGAGTGAGATCATGTGATACTAGAAATACACTTATAAGAACCAAAAATGAGAGAAGCAATAATGGTTATGCTGAGAGGCAAATGAATCAGTCAGTATGGACTGTAACTGCAGCTGGCTTTTTGTGTTATGGAAATGTACCTTCTTCCAGTCCGCAGCCTCGCGCTTTCCATGGACTCCAATTCTAAAAAATCCCTAAGCCTGCCTATATCCCCCTAAAATTCCTGCTTCACCACTAGCTTTTTTTTACTTCTTCCCTTCTGATCAACTCTTGGCCTGAGATAAGACCAGGATTCTTTCTAGTTGGGTTGTTTTGACATGTTGTTTCTTGCATTTTAGGGCCTGCTCCTCTCTCCCGAGTCAGCCATTCTGAGGAAGGTGAAAGAGCACTTTGGGGAAAGGAAGGAAACTGTCTGTGTTGACCACTCAATCAGTCCAGCAGGCTCTTTACATGCCATCTCCTTCGCTCTTCAACCCTGAGACAAAAATATTGTTAAGAACATTTTATAGATCATGAAATTGAAAGCCAGAAGAGATAAAGTGACTTACTGATATCACACAGTCATAAGAATAGTCAGGACAGGCTATGCAATTTGTGGGGCCTGAGGCTGAGTGCAAAATTAAAATGTGGAGCCTCTTGTTCTAAGATTATTAAGAATTTCAAGATGGTGACAGGAGAGCATTGACCCAAGTGTGGGGCCTTTCAAAGCTAAGGCCCTCTGTGGTCACGCGGCTGTAATCCCGAGAGGCCAGCCCTGAGTATAGTCAGATTACAAACTCGCTCTCTGTGTACTCTGTCTGGATGTTTTCCCTTTGCCCCTGGTGACCTGCTCCAGATACCTCTCCACTGTGCCCCAGGAGGCTGACCTTTAGGACATGCCCTCTGGCTTGTCGTTTGGTCTGGCCAGTGGGAGGCACTGCAGGAAGCTGGAGGAGGCAGTGTGAGCTTCCTCCCTACCAGCAGCAGTTGGGTGGTTTCTGTATTCTGTCCACTATCTTCAGCCCAGTGACCAACCTTGTGATCACAGTTACTGTGAATTTAATGGTTCCATCCCTACACCTTCAGGCCTAGGTTTCCTCTGTAGCTAATCCCAGTGTTCTTCACCACTGACCACTGTCCACACCTTTGAAAATGACCTCTTTTTAATAGTTTTCTACTATCTGTTGTTTTAGCTTGCCCAATTTGCCCTTTCTTTTGAGAACTGCAACCTAGTGTTTCTTGGGAGAACTCATATCCTGCCCCCAGGTACCCGGGGGTCATATGACTCAAGTCTGGTCAATCAGGGATTTTCAACCTCCCTCACTACATTGATGCCCGAGGGAGACACATATCTCTCAGGGGACGTTCCTGCCAGAGTTGGTGGAGGGGGTTGAGAGTCTGTCTCTTTCCTTTCTGGAGTCAGACTTTTTTTTTCCTGTAAAGGGTCAGATTGTATATATTTTGGACTTTGAAGCCCACATAGGGTGCTGTCTCATAGCTCTTTGATGTTGTACAACCATTTAAAATTTTAAAACCATTCTTAGCTTGCCATATGTGGTATTGAGGGGTGTACAAAAACAGGTGACCAGAGCAGTAGTTTGCTGAGCCTGTAAGGAAATATAGGTAAAGAGCTGCTTGCAGTCATTGTCTCTAGTGGCTCAGCAGAAGCCAGCATGCACGTGCAGAGCAAGGAGAGAAATTCCTGGCAGCCTTAACTCTCCCAGTGGAGTCCCTAACACCTTTCTTCTGCAGCTTTCTTTTCTACCTGGGAGCCACCCAGCCCTTTTCCCAGTTACCATGCTAACCTGGCCTGTTTCAGTTGAATTTCTATAACTTGCAAATGACCAAATCCTGGCTAACATATCTTTCTATGTCCAGAACCCACAGCCAGCTCGTCCCTTAATTCTGGTGGTCTCAACAACTCCCATGGAGCCTGTGAACTGTACAGCTCTTATTCAAAGGCCCCTGACAAAGACCATGCCTGCTGAATATTTCACACTGAAGATATACACATTTTTTTAGGATAGAAAATGGGGAAAATAGAAAAATGTACCAAATATGAATGTGAGCTCTCTTTGTGCAAACATTGAGTCATAGCTCACAGTTCAGGCAGTATTACTGTTTCTAAACAGGGTTTCCATGATGTCACAAGTGGTAGCAGATGCCTCTGACCAGGAAACCGGGGATTCAGGCAGCATTAGCTGCCTCTGCCTTTTTAAGTCTTTTTTTTTTTTTTTTTTAAGATTTAAATTATTTCAGAGAACATGGAAGGGACAGGGGGAGGGAGAGAGAGAAGCATCAATGTGAGAGTAAAACAGCTGCCTCCTGCACTTGCACTACCGGGGATTGAGTCTGAAACCCAGGCATGTGCCCTGACTGGGAATTGAACCAGCAACCTTTCGGTGCATGGGACCATGCTTATCCAACTGAGCCACACTGGCCAGGGCTAATTCAGTCAGTCTTGATGAAGAGTCAATGCATACTGGCAGAGAGCATACTGCTCTCTGCCAGTATGCATTGTGGTCATTTTCAAAAACTGCCATTGCAAATGTGCTGATGTCCTGAAAGGGCAGCAGAAAGAAACAGAATTTAATACCAGGTATACCAGTTACTAATGTGGATTTTGTAATCAAAGAAAACATGATTATTTAAAGAGAAACATCAAGAGTGCTTTATTCAAAGTAATGTCCATTGCTAGCTACGTATTTCCCCATCTTTCAGGTAATTTGTGGTTACTATCCCAATAGAAGAACTTTCCTTGTTTTGAGGCAAACCATTCAGAGACCCAATTTTCCACTTCTTCGTACTTTTTGAAGTGCTGCTCAGAAAGTGCGTGTGCCATCGATCAGAACAAGTGGTAATCTGAAGGAGCAAGGTCTGGTGAATACAGCGGGTGGGTTAATACTTCTCAGGCAAGATCTTTTAATGTGTCTTTAACTGGTTTTGAAGTGTGTGATTGTGCGTTATCATGAAGCAAAATTACTTTTCCGTGTCTTCTGGCACATTCTGGTTGTTTCACGATCAAAGCGTGATTTAAATTGATTATTTGTTGTCGGTAGTGATCAGTATTAATGGTTTCACCTGGTCTTAGAAGTTCATAATACACCACACCTTCCTGATCCCACTGTTGTAGTGTACCCCCATCTTACAAAGGATGCCTCAAGAAGTCGAATTATGGAGTCATTTATTAAAAGCCGGTGGCATATGAGGGAGCAAAAGTGCTCCAGATCTTGCAGCCCCGAACAGCTCACCACATCTGGCTTATATTGGCAGAGTATCACAAAAGTATCGATTACATCTTTGGGTCTGGAATGAGGAACCTGTTTCGCGAAAAGCATTCTTTACAGAAGCAAAGATTGAGCAAGTTAGTTATCTAAAGTATTTACGGACCAAACCAGAGAGGGTCGGACCTGCATTAGCACCATTTGTCCAACATCCAGAACTGAAATATCGTTGCTGACATGTACACATAAGGAACTATTTGACATTGAAATTGGGACTCAAAAGAACTGTTGGCCCAGAAAGAAACTCACTACAGACTGATTCATTTGCCTCCCAGCATAACCATTATTGCTTGTCTCATTTTCAGTTCTTATAAGGGTATTTCTAGTATCACATGATATCACTCATCTAGAGGAAATAATGAACAACATAAACTGATGAACAAAAACAGACCCGGAGACAGGGAAGCATTGATCAGACTGTCAAACCTCAGAGGGAAGGTAGGGGAAGATGGGGGTAAGGGGGAGAGATCAACCAAAGGACTTGTATGCATGCATATAAGCCTAACCAATGGTCACGGACAACAGAGGGGTGGGGGCATGTGTGGGGAGGGGTTTGGGATGGGAATGGGGGGGTGAGGACAAATATGTGATACCTTAATCAATAAAGAAATTAATAAAAAAATAAATAAATAAACAAAAAAGGTATTTATGAATCACTGAATCAACAGAAACACATTATCTGGGACCACTAGGGCAATTTAGAATAATTGTGCTGTCCAGATTCTGGGACTACTGAGTCAACCCAAACTCAGTTATCTGTAGCTACTGAGACAATTTGGGATAATTGAGCTGTCCTGGTTCCCAGAAGAATGTGCTTCAGTAACCAGTGAGATCACAATCAATGGGATATTCAAACCATCGTCAATGGAGTTTTGGGATAGAATACATAAGTTCAGAAAATCAAAATAACTTTCTATTGTTTTAGCAAGCAAATAAGTGCAGAACCCAAACAGCAGTTTCTCCCTGAGATGATTGCTACCATACTTGACCATCAGACACAGAGCATTGTCTTCTTTCCAAAATGATTTGGCCTTGCAGTCGATGTTGTTGTTTGACCTGGATCAACCCATAATTTTGTGCATTTGGGATTCTCAAAATAAATCCACTTTTCATTGTCAGTCACAATTCAATGCAAAAAAGACTTTCTTTCATGCCATTGAAGCAGCATTTTACTGATGACTTTTCGGTTTTCCATTTGTCTTTCATTCAGTTGATGTGGCACCCATTTTCCTTCCTTTAAAATCTTTCTCATTGCTTGTAAATGATCGGAAATTGTTTGCTGAGCAACATTTAATCTTTCTGCAGGTTGTTTTTGAGTTTGACATGGTATTTTCCCACTACTTGCATCTAGGCTCCTCCATTCCGGCCAGCCCCTCCACTCCTGGTACTGAATTCCACCCACAGGCACAAGTGAGTATAATAGCTGCAGGGGAAGGAGGGAGCGGGAAAAACACTTGGATAATGTAGTGATTTCTCTTTATTAGGATGGGAAATTAGCCATTTTTTAGGTGTCACAGAACATATAGAATCATGACTTACGTTTTATAATTTATGTAACTGATTTATGTACTCCTAAAATTTTTATCAGATTTCTGACAGTTATGAATTATTTTCCCCTTCTGAAAAGGTGAAGGAGCAGGTTTCCCTTCTGCCCAGCTGTGAGCTTCTAGTTCCACATTGTTCTTCCCTGTGGAGTGTTGAAATACATATCTAGGTCCAAGATGGAGCCACATGAGCAAAACAAAACTTAGGCAACTTTTATGTCCCTATAAATGCTCCATTTGGCCAGAAACGCACTATACCCAATCAGCAAATTCCAAAACACCAAGTCAACTCAGGGCTCTATATTGACTTCCTTCTTCCTTACTCTTTGTCCTATAAAAGCTTCCTGCCTTCTACCCCACTTTGCAGTTTTCTGAATGGAGACTGTCCACTTCATGATGTATTAAATAAAGTGTGTTTGTATCTCCTAAGTTGTCTTCTTTGATCATTTTTAACAGTAGTAATCAATTACCTAAACTACTTACTAATGAAAATTTGGTCTGTATGGATCCCAAACACTATATGGCTTGTGAGGCTGGAGGACTGTCCTGGGCAAAGGCCTTGAACTGGTGTCAAGGTAGAGACAAGACAGCCCCAGGTCATTTGCATCTCTGTTCCTTCATGGGACAATGTAGGAGTCCACTGAGGAAGCCTGGAAACTAGAAGCTGGGTGATCTTAGAGAGGCTTCTATGAAGGGAGAAAGAAGTATCTGTGATGAATGCAGTTAATCAACAATGAACCTTTATTGCAACAGCAAACAACTGGAAATAATTACCAATACTGAGGGCAGCTGGTCAAAAAAAATTCTGAAACTAGTAAATAAATCATGAAGCTACCATAAGATGATGCCATTAAAATAATGAGTTTAGACCTACATGTTCTGTTATGCAAAGGTCTCTGAACATATTGCTAAGTGAGGAAAAGTAAGTAATACATAATTTGCTTCTGTTTGTTTTTGAAAACCCATAAATATATCACTCGGTATGTACATAGCATTTTCACAGTAATACAAAGAAAATATTTAAAATAGTTGTCATTCGTAAGGGAAGCTGGTATCTTCAATATATACCCTTTTATAATATTCTTACTATCTATAATAATACAAATATAATATGCTAATTAGACTGGACAGCTAAACAACGTTCTGGACATCATTCCAGACGTCCTTCTGAACAAAGCCAGGGTGGTGGGGGTCAAGGCAGAGGCAGTTTAGGGGCAATCAGGCAGGCATGCAGAGTGGTTAGGGGAGATTAATCAGGCAGGCAAGTGGTTAGGGGTGATCAGGCAGGCAGGCAGAGGTAGTTAGGGGCGATCAGGCATGCAGGCAAGTAGTTAAGGGTGATCAGACAGGCAGGCACAGGCAGTTAGGGGCGATCAGGCAGGCAGGTCAGTAGTTAGGAGCCAGCGGTCCTGAATTGCAAGAGTGTGCAAGCCAGGCTGAGGGAGTCCCCTGCCCCCATACAAGAATTTTGTGCACTGGGCCTCTAGTTAATAATATTAATTAACATTTATTGAGTCCTTGCCCTAAGTCAGGCAGTGTGCTAACTGCTAAGTATGTCATCTCATTTAATCATCCCAAAACCCATAGGACATATTTTATTATCTTTAATTTACCTTTGCATATAAACGGAGACACAGAGATGTCAAGTAACTTGCTCAAGGTCACACAGGTAGTAGGTGACAGAGCTGCACTTCATCACTATACATTATTCATCACTATACACTATATCCTCTAGAGCACTTGCACTTCATCACTATACATTATTGCTTCTATTACTACTTTCTTTTTACAGTTGTGAAAGTAGAAGCACAGGGAAGTTAAGCAGTTAATCCTGTATTCAAACTTGGGTAACCCTAATCATTATACAACAAGATGTCTCTTCTTGTACTGTTTAAACTGTTACCAAGCAGATACATTAATTTTCAGGTTTCAAACATCTTGGCAAGCATGAAAGATATTCTATAGTTTAAAACCTCTTTTAGAAGCTACTAGGAATACAGAACCTGGCCACCCTATCTTGTCCTTTAGGGCTCACAGTGGAATGGGAGATACCTACAAATGAAAGGACACTGTAAATAGGAGGAGACAGGAATGTGCAAGATGCTTTGGAGGCCAGACTCCAGCTCCAGTCTGGGGAGGGGTGGGCAAGGAGGGAATCCAAGAGCTATAATATCTGATCTGAGTTCTGGAAGGATAAATAGGGAGGAGATAGCAATTTAAGAAGCTTGTGAGTGGGGCTGGTGCAGAAGAGGGAGAGGCAAAGACGGAGGCATAAGATAATAGGTAGCCGCAAGAACTGCAAAGTTCAGGATGGTTCCAGAGCAAAGTTACAAAGTGTGAGTAGTTAGAAATCAGACTGAAGAGGTGGTTGGGAGCCAATCAGCATATTTCAACTCAAGAGCTGTTGATCTCAGATAGGACAGTTATTCACTGGGCAGAACTGCATCTCTCATTCAGGCTGTTCAGCATACCTGGCCCTTGTCCACTAATTGTCAGTAACATCCTGGGCATTGAGCAATCCCCAATGACTCCAGAGCAGTAAGTTTCACCTGGTGTGTCACAAGAATTTTTAAAACATGCAATATCCAACTATTTAGGCAGGGGCACTGACCTCTTTTCCCTTGTATTGTCAAATAAAAAAGTGACAACAGCCAACACAACAATAGCCATTCAGTGTGACTGTCCTGTCTTGAACCATAAATATGTAGGTCATATAATAGTTTGCATCTTTTAGTCACATTGCATAATAAGGTTGTATCTTATTGGCTATTTCTTGGTATCAGAAACCCTTATATACAAGTATACCTGATTTTTTAAAAAGTCACTTTGGAGCAAAAAGAGTAGATAATTTTTTAAAATTATTTTTTATTGTTTTAAGTATTACAAATAGTAGTACATATGTCTCCTTTTTTTCCCCCATTGATCTCCCCCCGACCTCCCCTACCCCCCAGTACATGCCTTCACCTGCCCACTCTCCTCCCCGCCCCAGTGTCTTATATCCATTGGTTGTGCTTATATGCAGGCGTACAAGTCCTTCGGTTGGTCTCTTACAGCCCCCCTCACCCAACCTCCCCTGTCTTCCCAATGTAGTTTGACAGTCTGTTCAATGCTTCTTTGCCTCTGTATCTTTTCCCCACCATTTCTTTCCTTTAAAAAGTTTTGCCTTTGCAGAATAGAAATAAACATATAATAACAAAACAAGACAAAGCAAAAAAATGTTTGAGTCCCAATTTCAATGTCCAACAGTTCTGAGTCCCCATTTCAATGACTAACAGTTCCTTATGTGTACATGTCAGCAATGATATCTGGATGGTGGGCACATGTTGGCAATGCAGGTCCGACCCTCTCTGGTTTGGTCCTAGGTAACCTGCAGCGGTGCACAGCTGCTGACTGCTCGCGTGGCAAGGCGTTGTCAGTGTCTTCCATCTCTGGACTGTTTTTTCCTCTTGTCTTCGTGGTTGGAGCACTCCTGTCAATTCCTCTCTGTTGCAGGAATCCATCTGGTCTTGGGGTTGTTTTCTGAAAATATACAAATATATTCTTTACCACAAGTTAATAAAGGAATCTTTTCTATATAATTGATTTGGGATCCTTTTTATTTTTGTTCAAATGATTTTCCTTTGTCTTATTTAGACACCATGTGTGTTTTTAATGGCCGTCTTGCTGTTAGCAATTACTATTATTTATTTATTTTTAATAAATCAATCAAAATTATACTTTTTTTGTCAGATAGGCAAAAAGTATATTTTTGGAATACTGCAGAATTTTAGTAATTAGTTTATGTGTGCCATGAGATGAAAAAAGTTGAAAATTGCTGCTCCAGAGGGATTATAATGCAAGGTCCCATCTTCCCTTGAGAAATGTGAGATACGAATTCTTGCAGGTCATAGGGGTTAAGGGCTTTATCATAAAGGCAACAAGCCACATAAAGAAAAAGAACAATCAGATTTGTGTTTCAGGAATATTTCTTTAATTTGGAGATGTGAGAAAACTGGAGACAAAGAAAACAATTAGGAAGTTGTTTCTAGAATACAGGTAAGAAATTCAGAGGGCCTAGAAGAGAGCAGTGGAGTTAAGTAGAAAATGGGTTCATTGCCATGAGGGAGATATTATTAATGTGTGTCTACAGACTGGTGATGGAGGATTAAGAAGAGAGCAATCAAGAAGTCACCCAGGCAAACTTTGGTGACTTTGGGTAGACAGTGGAGCCATTGCCATGAGAATACAGAATAAGCAGGTCTGAGAAAGGGAAGGATAATTTTACTTTGGTCATATCAAATTTTAGGTGCATTTGTCTGATCCAAATAGGGATGTCCAGAGAGTCAGGAGAGAAGTTGGAGTTGGAGATACACACTGAGTCATCCACACGTGTGTAGTAATTGAAATCATGGACATTGAACGAGTTGACTTGGGCAGTTGGTGAGTACCACACATTGCCTTCTTAGGCAGGAAGAACTATTAGGTGAGTCGGTGAAATTGTCAATGGACTTACTATTGTTTGAAGTGGAGGGCAGTTCTATGGAATTGGGCCCTTTACCTGTGGAATCTGACACTATCTCCAGGTTGACAATGTAGATTGAATTGAATTTTAGTATTCCCAGCTGGTGTCCTGAGTATTGCTTGGTGATGGTGGTGGAAATAGCCTCTCCCACAACAGAAATTGTGTCTAGAACCAAAATACCCTCACCACCTGCAATAGGGATTTAGATAATTAAGCTCTTACTTGGGTAGAGGGAGGAATAGAAGATGTGGGTGTGCTGTTGGGTAGAAACTAGAAAACTAAACTGTGGCTTGAAAATCTGAGTACCTTTCCTGGATCAGGCAGGAGGTCTGCCCATAGTGAGGTAGGTGGGTACTGATGAGCTGCTCAGTTGCACTGACAAGAATGACATATTCTTGGTGTAGAGATCCTACCCCTTAGAGAGAAACAAGCCCCCTGCCTTCCTTTTATCCAGGCAGATAGTTGTCAGCAAAAGAGCTGTGTACAGAGAAGTCAAAGCATTTTGGTCTGAAGAAGGTGGGTAAAGAGCCAACACTCAGGGTTTGGGCTTCCTCTGATTGGCCTCTCTCTAGGCCAAAAGGAAGAACTCAGCAACCAATGGCACTCTTGTACTCCAAGTGTAAGATTTCCCTGATTCACGAGCCCCATTTTTCTAGTGTCCTTTTAGGAAGAGGGAATTTATTTCATATCTTCCATTGATCTGTCCACTGAGCTGAGGTCCTTTTACTTGATGTGTTCTTCATTGCCATTCCTATGACCATAATGATACTGATGGTCACAGCCTGGAACACCTTCCAGTGTCACTTAATAAAATACTGCTTCTCACATGTGGTCAATGCAAGTGGGATAAATGTGGAAGTTAGCCTCACTTCCCTTTCCTGCCCTTCCTTCTATTTGCTCCAATGCTACTATATATGGTCAGAGAATGATATAAAATGTTCCTGAAGGGCTGTGTATAACCAAAGGGAGTTTTTCTGATAGAGGGGAATTTTTTTGTTACCTACATGTTTTTGTTGGGAGACAGTTTTCTGCAAACACCTCACATTTCTGAGCTATGTCCTCTGAGCAGACATTTCCGGCAAATTAAGAATGTTTGTACAAGGAGACATCCCAGGATATAAAAGTTAGTGATGTCTCCCTCCCTAGAGATGTTTCTAGCTAGGAAAGATAAAGACCTCCACTACCTCCACCCAGAAAAGATCAGCTTAAATTCAGGATTAAGGTTAAAGTTCTCTCTCTACAGAGGGGAGGGTAGGAAGGTTACTAGCAGCCCAATGCAAGATAAGAGTTTCCTAATTGTGGTGGTTCTCTCCAGTAATGCACCCTCTACACGAGTTTTGCCATTTGGCCCTCACTGCATAGCCCTGTTGGGGATACTGTTCCAGCATACTGCTTTTGCTGAGAACTATACGTGGTCTTTGTCTCTGACACTGAGGTCTCATTTTTTCCTGTGTATGTGTGTATGTCTGTATATCCTCACATATATGTGTATATATACATGATAAATTTATATATATTTGTGTATGTGCCTATATATACAAATATATATGTGTGTATATATATATACACACACACACACATCTATAAATTAAAACTACATATATTGTGATACACATGAGTAAAATTGTGTGTGACTGGCTAACTTGTTAGCTTATGAGTAAGATAAAAGAGTCAAACCCTTCACAAATTTTGACATCAATTTTATACGTAGATTCTTCTATAGAAATCCATTCTCCACTTAGAAGGATTATCTAGGCTTGGGATTGATTCCATCTTTTCCCCAGAAAACAGTGGGACTAAGGACTTTGAGGATAGTTCAGGACAGATTTTGGCATTTCAAGTCCAAGTTCATAGTGAGATATGAATTTTCTCCTCACTAATCAAAGTCATCTAAGAGGTAATCATTGGGACAAACATGTTGCATTTTCACAGATAGAAAAAGCCCTTGGAAATCATTAATATCATAGACAAAAAATTCTGAATATGACTGAGGGGAAACACTAATTCCTGATGGCAACACTAACCTGCACAACTAACACTCCCCCTGAACATTCGACATGGACTGCAGAGCCACCTTCTGCAATGTCTTCCAGCTTCTAGACCTGCCTCAGGGCCTATAGATGTCAAAGAAACTGGTAGGCCTCAGGTACTACTGCTTAATAACCACCTCTTAGCTACACAGAGCCATGACAGCTAGAGTTTGTGCTTATTCACCGACACTTTCTGATTGCAACCTGGCTTCCCCTCCCCATCTAAAACATTCTACAACTCCCAGCAACTCTCAGTGCTCACCAAGGCCCAAGCAAGGGAGGGCACATAAGCTCTCTTAACATCTGTTTACATGTTTTCCTTTTCCTGAGGCTACTTCGCTGAAGTTTCCAACATTCCCATATTTAAAAGGAAACACAGCTCAAAGGAATGCTTTGCAGTAGGCGTTCATATTTCTGATCAGGAACCAGCATTCCATTCATCCCCCACTACCACATGACTGCCCACCTTCACTAACAAAGCCAGTCTGGACCATGTGGGAGATGATGGTCAGGATGGCAGGTTCCACACTTGTCTCTGTGGTGACAGCAAGACTGTTCAAATAATCACCAGCATACTTTTCTCCCGGGTGAAACTCACACGAACCTCCCAGTTGTCTGCCCTTCATTCACTAACAGAAAAGATTCTTGGTTAATCCTCCTCCTTCTGTCCAGGAAGGAAAAAAGAGCTCATCCAAGCCCTGTGGGGCATCACCACCTGCCCATTTGTCCCGAGCCAAGTAATGATGGAGCTGGAGCTGGGGAATGATGGGAATTGTCTTTATTTTATGAGCTGCAGGAAGTTGGCTGGGGAACCCAGAGAGAAGCTTAGCTGGCAAAAGAGATGATTTTATCTCGTGCTGTATATCTGCTCTTTAGAAAAATACATGGTGTAATCTTTTCTAGAGATTGGGTAAGAAAAAAAAAGGAAGTCCTATTCAAATACTGGATTTGAGGTCTGAAGGGCTCACAGAGTTAGGCTGTTCTCTGTTTTCTGATGCTCAACCTAAGCCAGAGGCCTTCTGCTCAGACTGAGTGGTGGCAGAAGGGAGGGTGAGCCACACAGGGCTGAGGGGGCCTGGCAGAGGGCTCCCGGGCCAGTGCTCGTGGCCTGGAAAGAATCCCACACCGGAACTTTTTGGATGACAGGAAGGAGCAGCTGTCCTCAAAAACGGAGATTTTTCCTCAAGGCAATATTATGGCATGCATTTTTCTGGAAGTCAGCACAGTTATCTTAATGAGAATTTAGCTAAACAATTTAACACAGAACGGCTTTAGAGGATGTTATGAAGAAAAACACCATGCTGAAGTCTCTACTTTTAGTTATGATTCATTGGTGAGAGACAGTTTCTCCGTTGATTTCTTGCTAAAGCAATTGCCCTGAGTTTCAGTTTGTACAAAGTTCAGGTTGACCAAAGAGGGCTTTGGTGTGAGCATTTGAAGAAATGCTTCCCTGGTAGTTCCTGGCTGAAAAGCTCTTGGCGAGGAGAGAGCTGCAGAGGGGAAGGGGCTTCAGTGAGGAAAGGTTCTTATTGGTGAAAAGAAATAGTGCCAATAGAGTCATCCCAAGTGGGGTTTTGTTCTCGGTGTGGCTGTAACTACATCTCATCTCTCATTCCCTTTCTTTAAAATTAATTAACTAGTTAATTAATTAATTTGTAAATTTTTATTGACATGTAAATGACATATATTATATTAATTTTGGCGTGTGCAGCATAATGGCTTGATATAGGTCTATACTGCAAAACAGTCACCATTAAAGTGCACTTAACTTCATCACCACATATAGTTACCGATTTTTTTCTTGTAATGAGAACTTCTAAGGTCTCTTAGCAACTTCCAAATATACACTGCAATATTGTTAACTCTAGTAACCAGGCTGTACATTACAGTCCAGAGCTTATTCATCTTATGACTACCTTCATTCATTTCCCTAACTTCCCTTGCCCACCCCCAATGCCTGCCTCTGGCAATCACCAACCTGTTCTCTGTATCTATGAGTTACTTTTGCTTGTGTTTTTGTGTCTCACTCTCTTTAGGCCACACGAAAGCTGGCTGAACATGACAAGGAAGAAGAATATGGAGGGCAAATGGCCTTGGTTGGGAACAGCAGAGACAAAGTAAAGCCATCCCTTAGTTGTTCTACCAACTAACAGCCCAGGTAGCGGGCCCTTAGCCATGTTGAGTGCACTGAGGGCCACTGCTCACCCACACAGCACCTCTGTTCAAATTAGAAAAAGCCCCTTCCTCCAGGGCAAGGCTGCTGAACAGAGCAAGGACTGCACCTCAGCCTCTCAGCACCGCCAGCAATGATGCCGAGGTGCATCGACAGGAGGAAGTGCCTGCAGCTGAGGAAAGGCCCATGACTTTGACTGTCTTCCCTGGGGTCAGTCTTCCTGGGAGTCCCAGCCCTCCAGCCTGGAATGCAGCTCCAGGACTTCAGGGCAACCCAATTAGAGGAGGGCAAATGTCAGAGCCACACAGTATCTTTCTTTTTTCCTCCTTCTTTAGTAAGAAGCCCTTTACCCTCAGAGGCCACTCTAATTAACTAAGAGAGAATTAGCCATCCTTCCAGCCAAAAAACGAAGCTGCCATCGCAGTTTGACATATTTAAACCATAACCCATTTCCAGGGCTCACCCAGCATGTATATCCTTCCATGTGAAAACCCTGGTAGTCGATGTTAAAAAGGAAAGAGGAGCCACATTAGTATTCCATTCTGCTTCTATGCAGTTCTGCTGCGTGCATGCCAGATCTCACTGTACTGTAATCTATGTGGGGCTGCTCTGCTCATTAAGGAATCAGACAATGACAATCCCTTCGCCCAAGCTGGGTGGGTGCAGCCCTGTGGGCGCCTTTGTCTAAATGCCACAAATCGTTAGAGTTTTGCTCCGCACTTCAGTGTTGGTGCCATCACCCTTAATTGGCCAGAAGGCTGTTGTAATATTCAGAAGGAATAACGACATTTTTGGTCCCTGTCCAGTTTTCAATATAATTATTTGTCAGAATCATATTAACCTGATGTATGACAGACCCATAAAATGGATTCATTTAGGTCTCCGGGAGTCCTCCCTCGTTAACTCTGATATTTATAGCTATGGCTTCCATGATACAATCCCTCCTCCTGTGAAACGGAGAGCAGGAATGTCAGATTTCCCTGACACTGTTAGGGGAGTCATTTGCTTTCCGGTGTTGCAAAGATGGGTGGAATAAACCTGGCCTTGAGTTCAGGCCTCTGCAAACCTTGATTGGCTCCTCTGCCAGTTTCTCACATTTTAGAGAAGGGAAATAAAACTAAAACTAGACACTTGTACACAAATCCCACAAGTTTAACAACTTTCCCAAGGTACTGAGGCAGAACCAATGAAACTGAAGTATTCAGTGGGTTGGTTCTGAAGTCATACTTCCTGGAATGAAATCCTGGCTTTATCACTTACTAGCTGGGGCAAGATGCAAAGTTTCCTTAGAGGTCAATTTTCTTATCTGTAAAATGAGGGTAATAATAGTTTCTAACCTCATCAGAATGTTGGGAGATTCAACACATATAAGGTGCTTAGAGCCATCTTCAGCACATAACAATGCAAAATGATGTTAATTAAAAGTATGATTACAAATGCTGTTATTACATTGGGTCACAGCTAAACTAAGTTTTCATTCTGCAGGTCTACAGTCTTGCCCACTTGATTTTACACTGTTCTAGGGGATTGAGCAGAAGTGCCTCAGTTTCCCCAGAGGTGGAGGTGGGCTAGCTGTGGAAACTGCAGTGGGCAAAGGCCCATCAGAAAGGAGCCTCTCTGTCTTGGCTCTTGCGGCTCAGTTCAGTTCCCGGCCAGGCACATGCTCGGGTTATGGGTTTGGTCCCTGATGGGGAGTGTGCAAGAGGTAGCCAATCCATGTTTTGATCTCACATTGATGTTTCTCTCTTTGCCTTACTCTCTCTCTAAACATCAGTAAAAGAAATCTTAAAAAAAGAAATTAAGAAAAAAGGATACCCATATTCTTTAGCCAGAGCCTTGATGCTTTCATCCATGGCATGCATTGGAATTTTGAGTTTTCATTTTAAGAATGGGTGCTAGGCTCAAAACAAATGGAAAACTGCAGCTCCAGAGACTCGTGGTCTGTACCAGTTTCCCAGATAACCTAAGGGGCCTCTGAGTACTTGTTTCTGCAGCTCAACCAAAATGTATGAAATTGGTCATGAGGCCCTTAGAACTTTTCTTTTCCTTTTAACTTTTTTGGGAGCCATGTGGCTGCAACCCTGATTTCCTTGCTTTGTCAAAGGCTAAGGTGTTTCCAAGGGCTGATAAATGGCTGTGTTGGAAACCTGATCCATGACCACAACAGAACCTTAAGTTTTTGCTCCATCCAGATGCCCCTGTTTGACTCCCATAAAGGGGAGCGTCAGTGGTTGAGCGTTGATCTATGAACCAGGATGTTACAGTTCCATTTCTGGGATCGATCCCCAGCAGGGGATTTGCAGCAGGCAGCTGATCATTGATTCTCTTTCATCATTGATCTCTCCCTCTCCTTTCCTCTCTGAAATCAATAATATATATTATTAAATATATTTATATTATAAAATATATATTTATATTATAAAATATATATATTAAAAAGACCTTTAGAGTTGAATCATCAATTCTGAACAATAATGAGAATGCAACGAAGCCTTTTTTATTCATATCAAAATCTAAGTAAAACACCAATTTTACCTTGACATTCATTTTGTCAGACCTTTAGTTTCTCCCCATTAAGTCTGTTGGATAGTCAATTATAAAATCAAATATAACCAACCCTTCAGCTTGGCTTTTGGCTGACCTATCCAACTTTCTCATTACTCCTCCAAAACAGACTTTCTGATAGACCAAATAAGTTTTATCACCACTTTCTATATTATATTTTTCTCAACTTCTCTACAGTTCCAAAACAGATTCATGTTTTTAAGACCCATTCCTGAATTCTCTTCTGTTCAGAGCCTTCCCTGGACTCCTTAAAACAAAATGATTGCCCCCTTTTAAAATCTACAATTGTGTGTTCTATCTGTTTAGCTCATTTAGGCCCTTATTCCATGATGCCAGTTCTAGGAGTAGAAGGATGAGGAATTAGAGGTACCAGCAAGGAAGGTCAGTTGCAGTCACCAGGACAGAGTGGCAAGTGCCCCAGGAGATAGTACTGCTAACCAAACTCTCCAGACACTCATGTGTAAATCAGAATGCTATTATAAAGAGACACAGATCACCCATATGAGTGAAACGCATGGGTCCCCTATCCATGCATTAAGATATCAGGGACGCTTGATTGGTCATTAGAAGTTAGACTAGACATTTCAGTAAAGAAGGAAAATAGCCCTATGAGCTATTTGGTGTGATACAGTGAGAACTGACCATGCCCTCCTGCTCCCTAGCAGGAATGGGGATTCTATTGTCCAAATGCTCTCACCTCCAAATTCAGTGTCTCTTCATTGGATATTGTCATCAATGGTGAAAATATTTGTTTCTCTTTTCCTCCATTTCTCTAAGCGCACAGACAGATTTTCACCCTTCTATGACTCATGAACTTTATCCCTTTTTAAAATAAATATTTGTTGAATATCATTTACTATGTGCCAAGTGCTGGAAATATAAAAGTGAACAATCCTGTGGATACTTTCCCACCACCAGTTTTACTACAGTTGGATTTTTGAGGTGACTTTGGTACATCTGAGCTGATCCATTCAGAGCTTGACCTCCGAATTCTGCATCACGTTATCACCTGCCTTTCCTGAGTGAACTTCTTCTGCCTCAGCAATATTTTAAGCTCCTAGAAGGCAGAGAACAACTTAGTATTTTTCAGGTATCCCTTAAGGTATCTAGGGTATAATGTGCACATAATAGCAGCTAAATATTTGTCTCTTTACAAGAGGTAGCATGTTTGGCCCTGGCCAGGTAGCTCAGCTGATACACCAAGTTGCAGGTTCTGTCCCTGATCAGAACACATACAAGAATCAATGAATACTTAAACAAATGAAACAACAAATCTCTCCCTCTCTCTCTCCCCTATCCTCTCTCTTAAAAATAAAACAAACAAAAACCACAAGAGATGCCATGTTTCTTACCAGCTGTAAGAGAAGAGGAGGAACAAGCCTCATGCAATTATATTTCAGAAATTCCCAACCAGTCGCCCATATGTTAAATTCAGCCAGTAGATACCCCTTAAAAAAAATGAGTGAACATTTAAAAAGTTGAGATCACTTAGACACATTAAATATGCACACATATCTCCAAGTCTGTCTGGATTTTCACCTTCCCTTGAAAAGCTGGAAGTCCTGCAACATTGGCCTCATACCCACTGAGCACCGTGCTGGCAGGTAAATACGTTGGACACTTCAGAGAGCAAACCTCCCCCGGTAGGACGCAGTCCCTGTCACTCTGCATTTCATCACACTTAACCTGCCTCACTTACATAGCAGCCTAATCCTGAGGCATCTGAGGCTGTGACCTCTCTTTCACACAAAGCCTGTAAATTGGGAAGGCAGAAGAAATGGCCCCCTTGACCCTCAGAAAAAGAACAACTCATGCCAACCTGTGCTTCCTGGCACACAGAGATGAGGACAGGCTCACAAGGTAGGCCTGCACCTTGGCTCTGGGCCTTCCTTGTGGTTAGTTTTCTCTGGAATGTTGGTGCTCCCTGCTGGGGAGCCTGTTGGGACTCCACATGGCCTGTCTCAGCTAATCCAAGCTCTCTGCCTCCCAGGCCCTTCTCCAGCACACCCTGGACCCCATCTCAGCAGTATTTTGGCTTATTGCTTGCTGACATGAACTATCCTCTAATCCTGCCAAGGAAATCTGCTTGCCTCTCTGTCCCTTCCCCTATGCTTGTCTTTTTCCTTCTTTCCTCACTTCACAGGCATCACCCAGGGAGGAATGATAGCCAGGAGCAAAGTAAAAAAAAAAAAAAAAGTGGGGGAGGTAGGGAGAAAGAGAGGGAAACTATTTAGAGAGAAAAGTTTGCATGCTTTATTTTACTTGATCTCAGGACCCTGTACACAAAGACTTTAATCCTGTGTGTGTGTGTGTGTGTGTGTGTGTGTTATACCTGTTATATGTGGTGTGTATGTGTGGTTTTTTTATGGGGAGATAAAAGAATAGAGCAAATAGATCTATAACTATTATTCAAAGTATAAAAGAAAGAACAGGAGTATTGAGCTTGTAACACATGAGACAGCTATTGTGCAAGGTGAGCTGCTTTCTTATCAAAGCACCAAATATATTTGTGCATGCAGTTGTGTACATAAGAATGCTCATGAGCACACACACACACACACACACACACACATATATATATATATGCATTTCTTTTATTTAGATTATAAATTAATTACTTGCTTATGTAGAAACTTGGAAAATAAAACCTAAAGGAGGGAAAGGAAAAGGAATAAAAATTAAATATAATCTTATCACTCAGATAATTTTCGACCTGTTTCCTATTTTTATACATAATGCATATTACTTTATATAGCTGAGTTTATATTGCACATTAAAGTTTGTTAGCTTGCTTTTTTCCTCTTGAAATTATATAATAAACATATCTCAATGACATAAAAAACGCTTTATAACCATCATTTTAATAGTTCCATTATATTCATAGTGTGAACTTTTATAATTTACTTAACCAATCTCTAATTTTTGAGCATTTAGAATAATAGAAGTTTTTGCTTTTATAAGTAACATGATTATAAACATCTTTGTGCATAGGACTTTACATTTAGTGTCATTTCTTTAGGTTGTTTAAAAAAAATGGAGTTACTGGACAAAGAATAAAAGTACCTTTACTATTCATGAGTTGCATATTGTTAAATTGGTTTCCTAAAGGTGATACTATTTTATCTTCCCAACATCCTTGCATGAAAGTAGGTACTAGGAAGCCCACAGAAATTTTCAGTGGGATATAGCTAGCTAAGATATCTAATAATACACAAAGGAGTTATTTTATTATATAACTTATGAGTGTTGACAGAATATGTCATTTGAGAATAATCAAAGGCATTAGTTTAAAAGGTGTTTGCCCAGGCCACACCACACCTCAGTTTTTCTAAGAGAAATAAGAGAGTAACCTCCTAGTTTGTCCCTAGATATAGCGCTAGGATCTCCATTCTTCCCTAAGCCCATCTTTGATTCCAGGGCTGACTTACAGAATGTCACACAAGTGACAGAGAGAGAAGAAGGCCACCACATTGTTCGCCAGAGGAAGGAGTCCCTCAGCTCCTCATCACAGAAGTCCTCTACAGAACCTTATTTTCCTTGGCTGCCTGCTTCATCACAAATTCTCCCTTGATCTTCAATGTGTCATCATTTTCTCTCCTTCCCACACAGAACTTCCTTTTCTGAAGTGAAAGGGAAGAAATATCCCTTTGAAGTGTATTTTAGGTTTCACAACTGTGCTGTATTGGGCTCTTAGATTTGTTTTTTTGTTTCCTTATTATTTATTGCTATGATCATTTTCTCTTTGTTACATACCCTTCTCTACTTGTGACTTATGGTACTGGTCCAGATGGGGTGGGCCTGGCAACCAAACTGGCATCAGCCATTGATCTTCTCTGCCTGAGGGAGCTCTGTAATCAGAACTCAAGTCTGCCACCTGCTGCCATAGAAACCAAACTCATGAGATGGATGCTGGTGAAAAAGAAAGAGGTTTTATTAAAGTGCCGGTAACCTGAGGAGATGAGGGACTCTTATCAAAGAGTCCATCTCAACATCTCAGTACAGGCAGAGGATTTATAAGGAGGGAGAGGCAAACAGAACAAAGAAGTCAAGGGCAAGGGGTTGAGAAGTTTTCTACAGCCAGTCCAGCTCAGTTCATTCCAATAAGGACCTCCAATCTGGTCAAATGATGGTCTAGTGTGTGATATCCTGGTCTTTATCATCCTGGTTCTAAGTTTGAAGGTCAGCAAATCTGCAACTGGATTGACTGATGGTTGGAGTCTGTAGCTTCTGTAGTTCCTAGGAGTCTTATACAAACATGCTGTTTGTTTACAAGCTATATATATTAATTCACAGAAAGAATAATGGGATATGTTACAATTTCCACTGTTGCAATCACTACTGTCCTGCTTCTGCTTGGAGGGAACTTTGTCCATCCCATACACTGCCTAGCCAGATGAGAGGAGGGTGGGAAGAGGGAATGTTTGTTTTTAATCTTAAGGATTTTAGATCCAGGTTTCAGTGGTCATCCTTAAAATGCCCAGTCAATTTTCCATGCTAAGAGGTCCCCATGAAAACAGCTGCTTGAAGTTTGCCCATCTGCCTCCCAGGCATCCCTGACTTTTCAGTTTGTATAGAATCTAAGCCCTTTCTGGGAACCTATTCATCATAAAATATACAGTGTGGTTCTGATGTTAACTACTCTCTCCCTACTAAGAAACAATAAAATATCCTCTTTGTTTCTTAGGGATTGCCAACCGGATTCTGAATCTTTTGCTAGTCTTCTTATATTTCACTCTGATATCAGTCTGTTTCAAACTGGTCATGTCCTGAATACCAGGAATTTTTATATTAATTGCAATAAATTTTTAATATTCATTTCGGAGCTTCCAATCTCTCTGAACTTTGCAATATGTGAAAGGTTTTGGTTCCTCTCCCTTCACTGGCCAGAAAAGAGCAACTTTCAAGGCTGAACACAATCTGAAAAGAATTTCCCTACTGTTCAAAAACTATAGACCTATTACAAATTCTGAGTCATAACGTCAATCGTTCTGCTGGGCTGCATCTCCTTGGGAATTTTACAGTTTAATCATGGGTGGGGAGCCTTTTACCTGCCAAGGGCCATTTGGATATTTATAACATCATTCGCAGGCCATACAAAATGATCAACTTAAAAATTAGTCTGCTGCCTGGCTGGTGGGGCTCGGTGGTTGAGTGTCGACCTATGAAGCAGGAAATCATGGTTCAGTTTCCTGTAAGGGCACATGCCCAGGTTGCGAGCTCAATCCCTGGAAGAAGCATGCAGGAGGCAGCTGATCAATGATTCTCTCTCTTCATTGATGTTTCTATTTCTCTCTCCCTCTCCGAAATCAATTTTTAAAAGTATCCTGCTATATTTGGTCAAACATTTAATTAACTCAACCCTAATCTCTCAGCAGGGCCAGACTAAATGATTTTGTGGGTCTTATACTGCCTGCCAGCCAGATGTTCCCTACTCCCTGGTTTAAGTAAACTGATTCTCAATGAGTCCTGCTCTCCATCCCAGTCTTAAGCACTGAACCAGAGTGATAGAGGTCCAGCTGTTGAGACAACTTGATGGCATGTTCTTTTAGTAAAAAAGCAAATAAACCATCAGTGAAGGTACTCTGCATAAGTCTCTTGCTAACTTAAAAACGCTTGTCAAATAGACTTTAGGACTAAATTCAGTATATCTCTTTTACATTTTTATGAATGTATTCAAGTGTATTATAGAAAATTTAGAAAGATGAGTTAGCAATAAAATAAAATCAATAAAAATACCTGTAATACACCAGATATATTTAATTTTTTGCATATATTCTTCCAGTCATTTAAAAATATACATATAAATAAAAATAGAATACTACTATTTGGCAACTCTTTTGTATAATGAGCAATGAATGCCTTGGATTTGACTATTACACCTGAAAATGAGAATCCTTAAATTTTCTCCACAGTAAATAGATTTGTCCTGAAATCAAGGGAGAACAAACCAAGAATAAATGCGATAGCATGTAGCCAAATTGTGTGCTCACTGCACTTCTTTTTCTCTAGGTTTTGTAAACAAAAGGAAAGATGAAATGAATGAGAAGAAAGGAACCTATGTCTGATCAGGTCATTGTACTGTTTCCCTCTGCATTGGGTCTTTGCTATTTATTTTTATTGGCAGGGCTTAGGTAGCTTTTGGTTCTTGGGCAGGCAACAGTTCATAGTGACATAATTCCCCATGGGAAGTGGTCTATAAGGTGGTCTCATGTTGGAATGCCTGGTTTTGACTTGCAAACACTTAACTGGATGTGGTTGTGACAGTGAAAATGATGACCAGAAGCCCCAACTAGGGACTTCCATCCTCTTGACCCACTGATTTGGCTACTTCATCCACCTTTTCTGTATGTTGAAACCTATGACTGACAGGCCCTTTTTAATACATATTTCACTGTGGTTAATGTTCTTCTATGCTATCATCTTAGGCAATTTACACAGGTAGACTTGTTATAATTTCTTACTTTTTAATCATTATAATCCATATACAGTAATATTTTCACAGCTGTATTGTACGAAACACAGCTTACCTTTATTTTAATGGCTAATATATATTTTAGGTAGTTTAAATCATGAGACTCATGTCCTTGCCAGTGTGGCTCAGTTGGCTGAAGCATTGTCCTATGTACTGAAAGGTCATGGGTTTGATTCCTGGTCTGGACACATGTCCATGTATCCGGTTCAATCCCCAGTTGGGGTGCATGCAGGAGACAACTGACACATGGTTTTCTCTCTTATCAATGTCAATCTCTATCTCCATCTCTATCTCTATATCTATCTCTATCTCTCCCTTCTTCTCTCTCTAAAATCAATAAACATATCCTTGGATGAGGATTAAAAAAATAAATCATGACACTCATATGAATGTATAATGTCAAAGATTTTATTTAACTCACTAATTAATGAAATAGCCAATAAGATGCTACAACTGGTTCAAAGGAGAATCCAGAGAAGGAATTCTGAAATAAATAGATGAAAAACTTGTGAATCTCCATCCACAAGCAATAATCAGTTGCATTCAAATAGACACAAATTGTTTGCCTTACTATGGAAAAAATTATTTGCATTATGATTAGTTTCCTAAGCTACAGAGTTATAAAATAGCTCAAAGACATTGAAAGATGGAGATGACCCCTAGGTAGGACACCCAGTAATCTTTTTTCCTTTTCAAAATCTTTCCCATTCTTAACTGGAGTTTGTATGTGTGCTCCTCTCTCCACTGCAAGATTCTTCTCACTCTAGGTATTACCATGAAACAACATTGGTGAGGGAAAAGGGGAAGCTCCTTTTCTACAGAGTTTATTACCATACCCCCTAGATAATCAACTGGTTCATAAAAATTTGGGGAGAAGAGATAGAAAGAGATTGGCTTCTTGGGTGAGTTCCCTTAGTGGTAGCAAAGTGTCCAAGCAGTCCACTGGACTGTAGAAGATAGGAGACAGCTCTGGCTTGTGTTTCTCAGTGGATAGAACATTGGCCCCCACACTGAAAGGTTTGATTCCCAGTTGGGTATGTATCTAGATTGCAGGTTCCATCTCAAACCCCTGTTGGGGCCGGTGTAGGAGGTAACCAACTGGTGTCTCTCTCTCTCACATTCATGTTTTTCTCTTTCTCTCTGTCTCTGTCTCTCCCTCTTTCTTTCCCCCTCCTCCCTCCCTTCTACTCTCTCTAAATATCAATGGGAAAAATATCCTTGGGTGAGGATTAACAAAGAAGAAGAAGAAGAAAAAGGAGGAGGAGGAGGAGGAGGAGAAGGAGAAGAAGGAGAAGA
This sequence comes from Corynorhinus townsendii, assembly GCA_026230045.1. Taxonomy (NCBI): domain Eukaryota; kingdom Metazoa; phylum Chordata; class Mammalia; order Chiroptera; family Vespertilionidae; genus Corynorhinus; species Corynorhinus townsendii. Next base: position 72,514,754 of record JAPDVU010000002.1, on the reverse strand, counting down.
AGGAGAAGAAGGAAGGAAAGAAAACACAGGAGACAGAAATCTGAAACTTGACCCATCAAATCCTCTTGTTCCAACAATCTCAGTGTTGGGATCTCTGTGATGAAGTGAAACTGTGATGTCAGTGTGACCATTGGGACTGTGCCAGAGGGACTACGGGGCGAGATGGATGACCTTCATATTGTTTAATTTCACAATCTTCTCAGCCTAAACAATTTAAATACTTTAAATATTTAAATCATTCCTGCCAGCATAATCTTTACTGGGATTGCAACATCATCTAATTTTAACCACTGCATTAAAAGGATCTTCAAATAGTCCTACCAACGCTCATTTTAAATAATCTCTCAGAAATAATGTGTTCACGGAACTCCTCAGCCTAATGAGTGGTCTCTAGAAGGCATCCAGGGAGAGTGGTGAAATTTCCGGTCAGCAGCAGCCAGCCAGCCCTCCTGGGGATTTCCCAGAGTGCCTGGTGACAGCAGCTTCTCTGGGTTGGAGTGGAGTTCTCACTATGTACACTAGGTATTTGCTTTGGAGACACCCTGGATACTCACTGGGTTCATTTCCTCTAAAGTAATTCGAGTCCGGCTTGTTTGAAATAAAACATACTCCCTTATCTACTTTGCCTGGATGGCAGTTAGTGTCTCCAAGGAAAAGGTGGGGCAAAAATAGAAGTCTTCTGTTATTCTGACACCAAGAAATCCATTTTCCTAGGACCATGTGGCTTCACAGAAGAGTTGAGCAAGGCTCTGGGTGGGGATAATTGGACAGCTTCCCAGCAACTCATGAGTCAGGTCATTATTGTGCAAGTTCATCATTTTGTTTGAAGGGAATTCCCAGAACTCCAACAGCTCTCAGATTCATAGATTATGCAGAAATACACCCCAAAATAAGAAATACAGTCACAGTGCTTTGAGACTTTCCACCCCTCTGCTTCTTGCGTTTCACTAATATAATTATGAATTGCATGTTAGGATACCCATTTTATCCTCTCATACGTTTTTCTGGTGTATATTCACAAATCTAGAAAGTGTGTCAAGAGCCCTATGCCCGGACAAGCCTTTGGAGAATGATGATGTTGCACTTAATCTGATTTATCAATTAAAATGAACTATTTTAGGAGGTCAATCCAAGATGGAGGCGTAGGTAAACACCTAAACTGCTGCCTCGCACAACAATTTCAAAACTACAACTAAAAGACAAAACATCTATCACCCAGAACCATGGGAAAGCTGGCTGAGTGGAAGTTCTACAACTAGAAGGAAAGAGAAGAGAGCATTGAGACCTGCACGAGCGCTGAAAAGCTGAGGTATGGAGGCGCGTGATCCGGGCTGGTGGCAGGCATTGCTTTTTTCAACCCGAAGGGAGACAAGCCCCTGATTACTCTGAAATCCAGTCTCTGGGGAGACACGGGGGACCCAAACTCCTACGGGGAGAAGCTGGACTGTCTGCCAGTGAGGGTGGCTTCCTTGCAGAGCTGCGCGCAGGAATAATTGTTTACTGCACTGGGGCATGGGACTTGGGGATGCCATCAGGGACGCAGAGCCAGCTAACTAGCAGCCATTGCTGTTTGCCACTCCCTAGCCTAGTGACACCCTGAGACCCCGCCCTGCACAACCTACGAACCTACCCAAGCTCCAAGCAGCGGATTTAGCATAAGAAAGGCCTGCCCTATCGCAGCAACTTAACCTAGCAAACTTGCAGCCCAACTTGCAGCCCGGGTCAGACAGCTCCAAAACCTCCAAACCCCAAGCAAAGAGGAGAAAACGGTAGCTCTCACTGTAGCTCCTGCTGGGCGGCCTCAGACAGTAGCTGACCTGCACCCCATTGGAGATCCAGAAGCCAGTGTACCCAGTGGTCAGTGTGAGACACCAGATTTCAACTCCTCACATCCATAAGTGACACATTCAAGAGGCAGACTCAGTGAGCACCAAAGCCCCACTGAAACAAGTCCTGCCCCATAAGCGTGTCTTCAGCACAGCAGTTCTTCCATTATAGACACAGCGAGTGCTCACAGCTAATTGGCCTGGAGGTCAATTCCTCCCAGTGTACCAACAGCAATTAAGGCTTAACTACACCAAGACTTTGCACTCAGCCCACAAAGGGGTGTACCAAGAGCACCCACATCAGGTGATTGAGGAGGCTGAGCTACTGCCCCCTATAGATCACCTACCACACAAAGCTACTTCATCAACACAGGGAAGCAGCCAAAATGTGGAGACAAAGAAACATGTCACGAATGAAAGAAACGGAGGAAAGCAAACTACTGGATGACATAGAGTTCAGAATCACATTTATGAGGTTACTCAAGAATCTTCTTAAAACTGCTGAGAAACTTGATGAGACCTTTAAGGATATTAATGAGAATGCCAAAAAAATGGAAAAGGATCAGTCAGAAATGAAGCATACACTGTCTGAAATAAAGAATATACAGAAACTCAACTGTAGATCAACGTACTCCAAGAATCAAACCAAAGATCTGAAATATGTGGAAACAAAAAACATCCAACCAGAAAAACAAAAAGAAAAAAGAATCCAAAAATATGAAGATAGTGTAAGGAGCCTCTGGGACAACTTTAAGCGAACCAACATCTGAATTTTTGGGGTGCCAGAAGAAGGGAGAGAGCAAAATATTGAAAACCTATTAGAAGAAATAATGACAGAAAACTTTCCCTACCTGGTGAAAGAAATAGACTTACAAGTTTAGGAAGCACACAGAACCCCATATAAGAGGAATCCAAAGAGGACCACACCAAGACACATCATAATTAAAATGCCAAGGGCAAAAGACAAAGAGAGAATATTAAAAGCAGCAAGAGAAAAACATTTAATTACCTACAAGGGAGTACCCATACGACTGTCAGCTGATTTCTCAGCAGAAACTATGCAGGCCAGAAGGGAGTGGCAAGAAATATTCAAAGTGATGAACAGCAAGAACCTACAACCAAGATTACTCTACCCAGCAAAGCTATCATTCAGAGTTGAAGGTCAGATAAAGAGCTTCACAGACAAGAAAAAGCTAAAGGAGTTCATCACCACCAAACCAGGATTACATGAAATGCTGAAGGGTATTCTTTAAGAAGAGGAAGAAGAAGAAAAAGGTAAAGATAAAAATTATGAACAACAAAATGACATCAAATACATACCTACCAACAAGTGAATCTAAAAATCAAGTGAATAAAAAAATCTGAAGAACAGAATGGACTGGTGAATATAATAGAATCAGGGACATAGAAAGGGAGTGGACTGACGATTCTCAGGGGAAGCAGGTGTGAGGGGTGCGGGAAGAGATTGGACAAAAATCTTACTCCTATGGATGAAGACAGTGGTGGGGGGTAAGGGCATGGGGTAGGGTGGGGTGGGGAATCAGGTGGAGGGGAGCTATGGGGGAAAAAAAAAGAGGAACACCTGTAATAATCTGAACAATAAAGATTTATTTAAAAAACATAAAATAAAATAAAAAAATTGTAATATACAAAAAAAAATAAAAATGCTAAAAAAAAAATAAAATGAACTATTTTATGATTATTTACTTAGAGTCTGTCTCCCCCTTGCTAGACAGTAAATTCCAAGAGGATAGGACCGATACATTTTTCACTGAGCACCATCTCTCCAGCACCTAACAGTGCCTTGCACATTCTAAGCACTCAGTGAGTATTTTTTGAACAAATGGAGGAGGGCACCCGGGACTTGGATTCTCACTCGTGAGACACTGGCAATGAGGAAGCCTGACTAAGGCAGGTTTGGGCAAGTTTCCTGAGCTGATCTGACCTCAAAGGCAGCAGAAGCCTTCAGACAACTGTGCTCACCTCATCTGACCGCTGAGGCTTCAGAACCTGTAATACCCAATCCCCAAAACCTTCCAAGCTGTGACTTCATACTCTGAGGCGGGGACGGGGGGAGGAGGGACAGAGCAATACAATAGTTGTGCAGCTCTGTGCTGGGGGCAGGAGGGGACAATCCACCTGTAGAAATTCTGGATGGGTCAACATTTAGCTGCCTGCCTTTTACCTCTCCACCCAGCCAGGCCTGCTACACCACTTGTGCTCACCCTCATCTCCCCAGCACTGGGTATTCTCAATCTCCTGATGCAACTTGACAATTCAGAGCCATCGCTAGCAGTGAGCCGGGCCTGGTGTGGGGTTTTTCTTTTGTCCACCAGGAGGAAAAGCAAAGCTTGAAAGGTGGGTTAGACCAAGCCATGACCCAGAGAGGAGTCATTTTTAATACTTTACTTTGCACAAAGGCAGCCCTGCCAGAAGCAGCCTTTTTGTCTGCTTTTAATTCCAAAGAGCTAAATGTCCTGTAGACACTGGTCAGTCAAGTACAAGTTACATAAAGTGCAGGATTTGAGCTTTATGTAAAGTGCAGGCAGGACTTGCTCCATTTACCTTTGCCATGGTGTCAGCAGCATGCTGAAACTTTTTCCCTCAGGAGAGAGGGAGAAAGTGGGAGGCCTGATAAGGCTCCTCTGCCTCTGTGTCTTGGGGCCTCACTGTTAATCTGACAGACAGAGGGAACTCTGTCCCCTCACCAATGCACAAAGTAAGATATTTTCACCTAACACTGTTAAATTCCAGTAACAGTTTTAAGCTTAAAATCTTCCCTTATGGTCTCCACAAGCCTTTGTTTCACTCTTGAAATCTGTGAGCTCTACCAGAGATTGCTAAATACAATATTCAGAGTTTAGAATAACAGCGATTGGGTGGATGGTGGAACTGAGTGGGGGTGGGATGTCAGAGAGAGAGCTTTGCTGGACTTTGGCAGACTCACTCTTCCTCACAGGGCTTCAATGCCTCCCAGGACAAAACTCTCTGATTAACATGTGATTTTTCCATAAACACTGTTCACAGATTATAAGCAAAGGCAGTCTGCACGTAAACAAAGAAGTATAAGAATAAAAGCATTTTCTTTCTTTTGCGGAATCTCTTCTTAGACTCACTGTCCTTAGCCTTGGGGGATATTTGACAATGTCAGTAGTCATTTGTCAATGTCCAGCTGCTGAGGCACATCTCCTGGGTGGGATCAAAATGAACAAAATACATCTGTTTAGCAAACTGCCAAACAGGCAACTTATGAGTATAATATGAATCTGAAATTTGCATTAAAAAATTGTACTCAGAACCTACAGAGAAAGAAAAAAATGATTTTAAATGTGTGTGTGTATGTGTGTGTGAGTGAGTGCATGTGTGTGCTTCCACACACATGTGTATGCAAATTCAGGAAAGAATGGGGGAGGGCAAAAGGACAAGTGATGGCACAAAGTGCTTTTCTTTTCAGAATAAACAACAGCTATGGAGACAATTTGGTCTGGGAAGCCAGAGTGTGCTTCTGTGAAGTCATTTGCATATTGCTAAGTGGTTTGTACACTGCTGGGGCATCCGGGTCCCTGCACTGTGCTCCCCGAGGCCTCTCTTCTCTTGCCTTTGTCCCAGGAGGAGGATGGTAATCATTACACTAGCTAGAAACACCACTAACAAAAGATGCAGTGGCAGTGGCAGGTGCTCAAAGTCACTTCTTACTTTTAACTCTAAGAATCTGGGACCGATCTGCCCTGTCAGCTTCTCAAGAAAAGAGTCAGACATTATTTTCTCTCTCCTGGAAAGAAAACCATTGGAGGGATTATGAATGTTACTCTGAGTCTCAGTCTGAAGTTTAAATCGGTTCAAGCATGCAGTTATTAAGATGCCAAGTTGCCTCACTTAATTACAACCTTCATTATGGTATTGAGTACTTTAAATGCACTATTTATCACACCTGAGGAGAAGAGCAGGTCTGTCTTAATGGACAACTCTCAGTGGGCCATCTATTGATTATCTTCTCTACTGATTTAATTCCTAGAAATCACCTAATGAGCAGCCATTAAAGGAAGTGCAGGGTGGGGTTGGTGGGATGTGGTGGGCCTTTCATATAGCAGTAGCTTTTGGCTCCTTTGAGCCCCTGTAATTAATGAACAAAGGTGTCTTCATTATAGAAAGACTTTATTTATAGAATGTAACAAGGCAGAACAGGGCAAATCAGTTCCTTACTTGATAATTCATTCTAACTGAGCCAGCTGCACTTGAGACCCTTACAACCCCTTCTGGCATCAAAAGAAGACTGGTCTGTTGAAGGGGGGTTGGTTCTTTGGGAGTTACTACCACATGTTGGGTTGCCTCATGTCATTGAATTTAATCCAGTCATGGAAGGAGTCTCTCATTCATGAAGCTGACAGCAAAGTACATATTATTGGCTGAATTTTTGGATGAAGTACCTGAGGTTCAGAGAAGTTACTTTTGCCTCTTAGTTCTTCTCACTGGTCTAATAATCAAATTGACATGAGACAGATTAACAGGAAAAAAATAACCAAATTTATTATGTGTGTGCATGTGAGATTCTCCAAAATCATGAGACCTGAGGACAAATCACAAATGGGACAGTTGAGGCTTAAATGCCATCTTGAGCTAAGGAGAAATGGGAGTGGTGGTTTATGATTTCAAAGGAGAGGAAGGAAATTCACATGGGTATGGAAAAGTAAAGGGTTGGTAAAAAGTGTTTGCTGGGCCATCTTTAGCAATGGGGTACAGAGAGGACTTTGATCAAACAGGTCTTGCTCAGGTTCCTCCTTGTCTGTCACACACCAGTTTATATTAAATTATAAGGTTAACGCTTGAACAATTGAGGAACTTAGGGGTGCTGACACCCGATGCAGTAAAAGAATCTGTGTATGACTTTAGTTTGACTCCCCAAAACTTAACCATTATAGTCTACTGTTGATCAGAAGCCTTTATGATAACATAGTCGATTAACCTATTTTATATGTAATATATATATATACACACACATATATATATATATATATATATATATATATATATATATACACTGTATTCTTAAAATAAAAAAAGCGAAAGAAAAGAAAATGTTATTAAGAAAACCACAGGAAGAGAAAATACATTTACAGTACTGTACATATTTATTGAAAAAAATGTTCATGTAAGTGGACCTAAATAGTTCAAACATATCATTCAAGGGTCAACTGTAGTTGTCTATGATGATAGCTCCCTTCCTGGAGTAGATTCTCTATCTAAAGTCTTTTAGGCAGTTGAGGGGAGGTAAAAGGTTCTTCCTGAGTCTTCTGTTTCTTAAAAATAACACTTCTAGGAATATATCCCAAGAAAACAGAAACACCAATCAGAAAGGATATATGCACCCCTATGTTCATAGCAGCACATAGCTAAGATATGGAAACAGCCTAAGTGCCCATCAGTAGATGAGTGGATTAGAAAACTATGGAACATCTACACAATGGAATACTACGCTGCTGTAAAAAAGAAGGAATTCTTACCATTTGCAATAGCATGGATGGAACTGGACAACATTATGCTAAGCAAAATAAGCCAGTCAGTGAAAGATAAATACCACATGATCTCACTCATTTATGGATAATAAAGAACATTGCAAACTGTTGAACAAAACTAGAGTCAAAGAAGCATTGAACAGACTGTCAAACTACAGGGGGAAGGCAGGGGAGGGTGGGAGAGGGTTAGAGATCCACTGAAGGATGTGTATGCATGCATATAAGCATAACCAATGGATGCAAGACACTGCAGCGAGGGGTGAGGGCAAATGCTGGGGGGTAGGAGAGGCTGTGGGGGAGGTCAATGGGGAAAAAAAGGATACGTATGTACTACTATTTGTAATACCTTAAACAATAAATAAATTAATTTAAAAAATAACTAGCTTAAAACAATCAATATCCAAAACAGGCTTATTTTGGGGTAGCAAAATTTTGCCCCTACTCATTATGTATATATTTGAAGCAAACAATAGAGGGTAGGTGATAGCTCTGATTTCAAGGAAGAGACACTGAGAAAAATGACACAGTGACATGAGGGCTAGGAAAGGGAAATCCAACGCTGTGCTTCTGCCTTCGCTGAATAGAGGAAGGAGGCCCTGAAGACACAACATCTCCCAGGTAAACGCTATTCTCTTGTCCTTTTACAAACCCATTCAAGGATCACTTTTAGCTCTAGGCAGAGCCTGCCATCATAGGCACCTCTGTACAAACGAACTGCCTCTTCTAACTCAATCCTCAGGCAAGGGCCAGTCATGGGTGTAGAGGAATACTGGTATTTGCAAAACCAAAAAGAATTCTTACCATTTGCAACAGCATGGATGGAACTGGACAGCATCATACTAAGTGAAATAAGCCAGTCAGAAAAAAATAAGTATCACATGATCTCACTCATTTGTGGAACATAAAGAACATCATAAACTGATGAACAAAAATATATACAGAGACAAAGAAGAATGGAGCAGACTGTCAAACTACAGTGGGAAGGCAGGAGAAGGTTAAGAATGAGCTTTGCAGTTTCTTCAGGGGGGTAAGAGATCAACCAAAGGACTTGTATGCATGCATATAAGCATAACCCATGGACACAGACACTGGGTGTGTGTGTGTGTATGTGTGGTGATGGTGGTGAAAGCATGTGCCAGGAGGTAGGGGAGGTCAGGGGGAGGTTAATGGAGGAAAAAGGAGTCATATGTACTACTATTTCTAATATTTTAAACAATAAAAAAATGATAATAAAAAAACAGTTAAGATCTGGCTGGCCAACTCTTTTCAAACTTCCTTTTTCTGTTTTGAACTAGAACCAGGCAGTTTGCTCCCTCTCTTGACCTCCTCTTCTGGAACTAGGGTGTAGACTGTGTGTGAGGTTCTAGTTAAATATCAGAGGTTGGCCCTGGAGACTGAGATGTTTCTAGACAAGGCACAAGTCCCAGCAGCCTTGTTAAACCTAATGCAAAAATCAGTGGAGTTAGATTTGGCCACTCTAAGTTTGCATTTATAACCTCCAGTCTCTCTCCTTGTATCTTTTACTTCCCTTGTGGTATCTAATAACAGCTGCAACATAATAGTAATTAAAAAAAAACAATGCTTGCCATTTATTAAATGCTTATTAGGAACCAAGCATTATGTTTAGTGTATTACATATTATCTGGAGTACTGACAGCACCTAATGAATTAAGCATGATCACCTCATTACCAATGAGAGAGTCTATGGTTATCAGCCTTAACTGCATATGATAAATACTCAGGAGTTTTTTTAAAACATGAGTCTATGGAGATTGTTTTAGTTGTCTGTGTGTGGAGCCTAAGAAATGCCAGCATAAGAAATGTCCAACCTGTAGAGAATTTTTGTAAGAATTTATTTCAAATAAACTGATGACAATTACTAAGAAGCAAAAACGCAAATATTTCTGAAGAATGAGCTTTGCAGTTTCTTTTATGCATTTAAAATTAAGGAGGGAGCATAGGATGATTATAGGAAAGTGGGACAGTTAACAAGATTATGTGCTCTCTTTTGGGTGGTTTCACTTATTTCAAAGGTGTATAAACAATAAAGAGAGTTTGCTTACGGCAAAGACAAACGTTTTACTAAATAAGTTATATGCCTGGGGCATGACTACCCACCATGACCTGCTCAGTTAGCAATTTATGATCAGATCACCCTTTGAGTTTACTTTCTGTAGAACTTTTTTGTCCACAATCCCTCCCCTTTGGTCATAAATTAATCCAACGAATGCATTGATGACAAACCTTTTGGTTGGATAGTGTGCTTGGTCTTACAGTGCTAGGAAGGTCTATTCCTAGAAATTCTCCATATTGATGCCATCTTGTTGAAATGGTGGACCATTGGGGATGAGGCAATGCCATAACCCTGGGATATGAGTTGAGTCCAAATTTTCCCCAAATGGAAAGGGCAAGTAAATTGAAGGCAGTTCGATCTTACGGCCTTCATTGCAAAAAAGTACTCTGGATCATTTCTATTCTGTAGCTATCATTATCCAAGTTTTGCTTTCTGTTTTATTTTTCTGTATTTGGCATCTAGTATAACATTTACAAAAGCTATAAAAAATTAATAATTATACATCTTCAGTAATTATAATTATATATAAAAATTATGTTTTTGAATCGTAGACTATATAGAAAAACCCAACGAACAAATATAACAATTATAACTAACTATTGATCTGGTGAACAAAATTTGTGCACATTAAAAGGGAATTAATTATAGGAAATATTTTAATACTGCTATTTTGTTTCCATCTCTCCATCCCAGTCTCTCGCAGTCTCTGTCCCTCTTGGTCTTTCTCAGCAGTCCTCCAGGCCTCCCTGCCTCCCTCTCTCCCTCTTCCTCTTTCCTAGCTGGGAGGGGGTGGGGCCAGTGGGGGCAGCTCCACCCTCTGCCCACCCTGGGGTCTCATTCTGAGACTCCAAGAGCAAGCTGGGAGGGAGGGAAAAAAAGGGAAAAAAACGCTGTGAGCTGGTGGGCACTGTGTGTGTCTGTGCTTGTGTGCGGTTGTGAGTGAGTGTGAGTGCTGGCCCTGTCTACCCCCGGCCCTGTCCCCCCTGCCACAAGTCCCCACTCACCAGAGCCTGCTGCTCACGCAGCTGGGTGTTAGGCCGAGTCTTCAGTCACTGTGGATGTTACGGACCCTTGCTCTTTATATATATAGATATTATAAGCAGAGAGGTAAAGACAATCAAACAACACTAATCTGTGGGTATATAGGCCTTATCAATGTCTTGGGATAGTGTAACCATGCAGAAACTTTATTTCTCTAACATGACCCTTTCTCCTTTCTGTCTTCTTGATTCAAACTAGCCTTGTCCAGTCTAATGACACCATGACTCAACTTGCCTCCTTTCTTCTCCTTTCACCTTTGAAGCCCTTAGGATATCAGGTTCTGGTCAGAAAACTATCTTAGAATAAATCCTCAGGTCTGTTGATCAAGGAAACAGAGCTTTGATGAGACATCTTGACCTCAGTTGTGTTTCAGAACTCTTCAACCACATCCTCATGAAACTAGACAGAATGGTGCTATAGCTTACATTAGAACCTGATATAATAATTAAATACTCCCCAACTTTGCCTAACCAATCAGTAGAGCCCATGACTCTAACTCACTTAATTACCATGATTAATATTTTTTCTTGCATATAATCTACTCCTGTACAGGTCAGGGAGCCAGGTATTTGAGTACAAGCTCACATGTAAATCCAGGTGTGGCATCATTTCTTTAAATAATAAACCTTTAATTTCTTGGCTGCAAAGTCGATTTGCAGTTGATTGGTTTTTTTCCCCATTTTTAATTAAGGTATTATATGTGTACATATCTTACCATTGCCCCCCCCCCCCCCCCCCGACTCCCATACATGCCCTCACCCTCCAAAGTTTTGCATCTGTTGGTTATTCTTATATGCATGCATATAAGTCCTTCAGTTGACCTCTTATTTCCCCCACCTCTCCCTAACCTTCCCGCTGTAATTTGACAGTCTGTTTGATGCTTTACTGCCTCTATATCTATCTTTCTGTTCATCAATTTATAATGTGTTTTTTATTATCCACAAATGAGTGAGATCATGTGGTATTTTTCTTTCATTGACTGGCTTATTTCACTTAGCATAATGTTCTCCAATTTCATCCAGGTTGCTACAATGATAAGAATTCCCTCTTTTTTATGGTAGCATAGTATTCCATTGTGTAGATGTACCATAGTTTTCTGATCTAGTCATCTGCTGACGGGCACCTAGGCTGTTTCCAAATCTTAGCTATTGTAAATTGTGCTGCTATGAACATAGAGGTGCATATATCCTTTCTGATTGGTGTTTCTAGTTTCTTAGGATATATTCCTAGGAGTGGGATTACTGGGTCAAATGGGAGTTCCATTTTCATTTTTTTTGAGGAAACTCCATATTTTTCTCCACAGTGGCTGCACCAGTCTGCATTCCCACCAGCAGTGCACGAGGGTTCCTTTTTCTCCACATCCTCGCCAGCACTTGTCATTTGTTGATTTGTTGATGATAGCCATTTTGACAGGTGTGAGATGGTACCACATTGTCATTTTGATTTGCATCTCTCGGATGATTAGTGACTTTGAGCATGTTTTCATATGTCTCTTGGTCTTCCTTCTGTATTCTTTCAAAAAGATTCTATTTAGGTCCGTTGCCTATTTTTTTATTGGATCATTTATCTTGCTTTTATTAAGTTGTATAAGCTGCCTATAGATGCTGGAGATTAAACCTTTATCAGTGATAACATTTGCAAATATGTTCTCCCATACAGTGGGCTTTCTTGTTGTTTTGTTGATGGTTTCTTTTGCTGTGCAAAAGCTTTTTATTTTGATGTAGTCCCATTTGTTTATTTTCTCTTTAGCTTCCATTGCCCTAAGAGGGGTATTGGTGAAGAAATTGCTTCGGCATATGTCTGAGATTTCTCTGCCTATGGATTCCTCTGGTATTTTTATGGTTTCCCATCTTATGTTTAAGTCCTTTATCCATTCTGAGTTTATTTTTGTGTATGGTGAAAGTTGGTGATCTAGTTTCATTTTTTTGCATGTATCTGTCCAATTTTCCCAACACCATTTATTGAAGAGACTGTCTTGACTCCATTGTATGTTCATGCCTCCTTTGTCAAATATTAATTGAGCATAGTGGTTTGGGTCAATTTTTGGGTTCTCTATTCTATTCTATTCCACTGATCTATATGTCTGTTCTTGTGTCAGTACCAGGCTGTTTTGAGAACAGTGGGTTTGTAATACAGCTTGAAATCTGGTATTGAGATCCCTCCTACTTTATTCTTCTTTCTCAGGATTGCTGTGGCTATTCAGGGTCTTTTTTCATTCCAGATTAATTTTTGAAGAGTTCTTTCTAGGTCTGTGAAGTATGCCATTGGTATTTTAACGGGGAGTGCATTGACTCTATAGATTGCTTTGGGTAGTATGGACATTTTAATGATGTTGATTCTACCAATCCATGAACATGGTACGTTCTTCCATCTGTTTACGTCTTCCTCTATATCTTTTTTCAGTGCCCTATAGTTTTCCGCGTATAGGCCTTTTACCTCCTTGGTTAAGTTTATTCCTAGGTATCTTAATTTTTTTGGTGTGATGGTAAATGGGATTGCTTTTTTAGTCTCTCTTTCTGTAATTTCATGATTGGTGTATAGAAATGCCATAGATTTGTTGGTGTTAACTTTGTATCCTGCTACATTGTCGAATTCATTTATTAAGTCTGTTAGTTTTTTGATGGAGTCTTTCAGGTTTTTTATGTACAATATCATGTCATCTGCAAATAAGGGCAGCTTTACTTCTTTTTTTCCAATTTGGATGCCTTTTATTTCTTCTTGTCTAATTGCAATGGCTAATACTTCCAGTACTATGTTGAACAGGAGTGGTGAGAGTGGGCATCCCTGTCTTGTTCCTGTTCTTAGGGGAAATGGTTTTAGTTTTTGCCCATTGAGTATGATGTTGGCTGTGGGTTTATCATATATAGCTTTTATTATGTTGAGGTATGATCCTTCTATTCCCACCTTGTTGAGAGTTTTTATCAAGAAAGGGTGTTGGATTTTGTCAAATGCTTTTTCTGCATCAATTGATATGACTATGTGGTTTTTATCTCTCAATTTGTTTATGTGATGTATCACGTTTATTGATTTGCGGATATTGTACCATCCTTGCATCGCTGGGATAAATCCTACTTGTTCATGGTGTATGATCTTTCTGATGTACTGCTGGATCCGATTTGCTAGAATTTTGTTGAGGACTTTGGTATCTACGTTCATGAGGGATATTGGCCTGTAATTCTCTTTCATTGTGTTGTCTTTATCTGGTTTTGGTATTAGGGTGATGTTGGCTTCATAGAAGGAGCTTGGAAGTGTTCCTTCCTCTTGAATTTTTTGGAATAATCTGAGGAGGATAGGTTTTAGTTCTTCCTTGAATGTTTGATAAAACTCCCCTGTGAAGCTGTCTGGCCCCAGGTTTTTGTTTGCTAGAAGCTTTTTGATGACTGCTTCAATTTCTTCCATAGTTCTGGCCTGTTGAGCTGTTTAGATTCTCCTTGATTGAGTTTTGGAAGGTTGTATTTTTCTAGGAATATGTCCATTTCCTCCAGGTTGTCCAGTTTGTTGGAATACAGTTGTTCATAGTATTTTTTAACTTTGTATTTTGGTAGATCTGTTGTTATTCCTTGTCTTTCATTTCTAATTTTATTTATTTGGGTCCTCTCTCTTTGCTTCTTGGTCAGCCTGGCTAGAGGCTCATCAATCTTGTTTATCCTTTCAAAGAACCAGCTCTTGGTTTTGTTGATCTTTTGTATTGTTTCTTTGGTCTCAATGTCGTTTATCTCTGCTCTGGTCTTTATTATTTCCTTCCTTCTGCTTATACTGGGCTTCTCTTGTTGCTCTCTTTCTAACTCTTTGAGTTGTAGGGTTAGGTAATTTATTACCATTGTTTCTTTTTTTTCCCCAGTAGGTTTGTAGAGCTATGAACTTCCCTCTCAAGACTGCTTTTGCTGTGCCATAGATTTTGGATGATTGTGTTTTCATTGTCATTTGTTGCCATGATGGTTTTTATTTCTTCTTTGATCTCTATGGTAACCCAGTCATTGTTTAATAGTATGCTATTTAGACTCTATGTGTTTGATTTTTTTAATTGTTTTTATTACAGTTGATTTCCAGTTTTATGCCATTGTGATCTGAGAAGATGCTTGATATGATTTCTATCTTCTTGAATTTGAAGAGACTTTGCCTGTGACCCAATATATGGTCTATCTTTGAAAATGACCCATGTGCACTTGAGAAAAATGTATATTCTGTAGCTTTGGGGTGAAATGTTCTGAAGATGTCAATTAATTCTATCTGGTCTAGTGAATCATTTAGGATTGGTATTTATTTGCTGACTTTTTGTTTAGATGATTTGTCCATAGTGGGGTATTAAAGTACCCTACTATGATTGTATTGCAGTCAATCTCTCCCTTGATGTCCTCCAGTAGTTTTTATTTTATGTATTTGGGTGCTCCTGGATTTGGTGCGTATATGTTTACCAGAGTTATTTCTTCTTTTTGGATTGCTCCTTTTAGTATTATGAAGTGGCCTTCCTTATCTCTTTTTATGTCCTTCATTTTGAGATCTAATTTGTCAGATATAGGTATTGCTAACCCAGCTTTTTTTTTTTTTTTTCATTTCTGTTAGCCTGAATAACCTTTTTCCATCCCTTCACCCTCAGTCTTTGTGCGTCTTTTTTTCTGAGGTGGGTTTCTTGTATACAGCAGATATATGCATCATGTTTTCTTACCCACTCAGTTACCCTATGTCTTTTGATTGGGGAATTTAATCCATTTAAATTTAAAGTTATTATTGATAGGTACTTGCTTGTTGCCATTTTTATTCTTTACCCCTGTGTTCCTTCTTCACTTCCAATTTCTTCTTTATATAGCAGACCCTTCAGCATTTCTTGCATTGCTCGTTTGGTGGTAATAAACTCCCTTAGTCCTTTTTTGTCTCCGAAGCTCCTGATTCCACCTTCAATTTTGAATGATAGCCTGCTGGGTATAGAATTCTTGGATTCATTCCCTTTCTTTGCATCACTTTGTATATTTCATTACATTCCCTTCTGGCCTGGTTTATTTCTGTTGAGAAATCAGTTGATATTCTAATAGGAGATCCCTTGTAGGTAACTTTCTGTCTCTCTCTGGCAGCCTTTAAGATTCTTTCTTTGTCATTGGTGTTCGCCAATCTATTTATGATGTATCTTGGTGTCGGTCTTTTGGGGTTCAACTTATTTGGGACTCTATGTACTTCTTGCACTTGCATAGTTTTTTTCTTGCCAATATAAGGGAAGTTTTCTGTCATTATTTCTTCAAACAGGTTTTCTATTCCTTGTTTCTCTTTCTCTCCTTCTGGCACCCCTATTAAGTGAATGTTGTTTCATTTTGTGTTGTCCCAAAGCTCCCTTAGGCTCTCCTCTTGCTTTTTACGTCTTCTTTCCATGCTGCTGTGTTTGTGTGTTTTTTTCTACCTTGTCTTCTAATTCACTGATGTGGTCCTCAACCCCTTCTAGCCTATTGTTTAAGCCTTCCATTGTGTTCTTTATTGCAGCTATGTAGTTCTTCATTTCCTCTTGGTTCCTTTTCATGTTGGTGACATTCTCATTCAGCTCCTTATGGCTCTCATTGAATTGTGCGTATTTGTCATTGAGCTGTGTGTATGTCATCCAGCCGTTTAAACATCCTTATAACCATTACTCTGAATTCTTTCTCTGATATGCTGTTAGTCTTAATTTCATTTAACTCCCTTTCTGGTGATTCCTCTTTTTCTTTCCTTTGAGGATTGCTTTTTTGTCTTCCCATGTTTTGCTGTAATGTTTTAATTGTAGGTCCGATTGATTTGATACTCAGGTTCTTTTGGTGATGGTGCTACTGGTGTGATCTCTCAGGTCTCTTGGGCTTGTTAATCTAGTGTAGCTCCCTACTTGAGCTATTTGGGTTCTCTTAATGCAGGCCTGTGAG
Source organism: Corynorhinus townsendii (assembly GCA_026230045.1). Taxonomy (NCBI): domain Eukaryota; kingdom Metazoa; phylum Chordata; class Mammalia; order Chiroptera; family Vespertilionidae; genus Corynorhinus; species Corynorhinus townsendii. The sequence goes on along the minus strand of JAPDVU010000002.1, from coordinate 72,498,421 downwards.
CTGGAAAGGTACAACTGTGGTGTCTAGAATTCAGCAGCCATGGAGGGGCGGTGTCCCAGTTTTTGCTGTCTTGTGTCCTTGATTGAAATCTCACATGTCCAGCGAAGACTCACTGTGGCACCCAGGAACTGTCTGTTGGGGTGATGGGTCTCAGGAGGCTTGTGTTCTGGAAAGGTGTGACTGTGGTGTCCAGAGTTCTGTAGTTGTGGGATAGGAAGACTCAGTTTTTGCTGCTGCACCTGTGGTGGATATGCACCCGCTCCCAGTGGAGGATCATAGGGGCACCCGCGGTGCGTTTGCCAGTGAGGGGTGTTGAAGTACTCTGATGGGCCCTGGAACTGAAGCTGCATAATTGAGGTGTCTGTGTGCAGGTATGCAGGATGAGTGAATTCAGAATTTCTACTGCCAGGGAGAGTGCGTCCCTGTTTGTCCAAGATCACACCCAGCCAGGACTCAAGGCAGCTCCCACAAGCACTCTGTGGATAGATGGGCTCAGTGTGCCTGCCCATTGGAAGTGCGTGTGCACTAGCAGTGCATTTGCCTGCACATAGCTCTGACACAGTTTGAGGGTCCCTGGCACTGAAGTTACACAGCTGCGGTGTCTGCAGGCAGTTATTCAGGCAGAGGAAATACAGAATTTCTACTTTGTGGCAGCGCGCCCTTGTCTGTACAGAATCACACCAGCGAGGGCTCCCAGTTGCTCCCAGGCACTGCCTGGGGAGTGGTGTGCCCTGGATGCCTACAGGGCTGGAAACGCATGAAAGAAAGTGGTGTCTGGAGTTCTGCCGCTGGGGAGGGGGAAGATGCACGTACTGCTGCGAGAACAGTGCACCTTTGGAGGTGGAAGTCCCAGGGTCCGCAGGTCTGCAACAGGATTTTGGCTGGAGTGGCTGCTGTGTCGCAGGGCAGTTCCAAGGCCTGTCTGGTTGGTGGTGCTGATGAGTTCCTAAAAAAGGCCGTTCTCCCCTTCAAGATGGCGTAGGCTCCGTGTTAGAGTCCTGCTGTCTGGGGAATGCCCGCAGTGGTGGTAGTCTCCCCTTGTCAAGGAGAGCCTGTCTGCCAGCCTCTGCTGCTCCTGCGAGATTTAACTTTCCCTCCCTCACTCACACACACCACACACATCCACGCACTCTCTTTTCATACCCTCACTCACTCACTTCCCCTCCCTCACCTCTGTCCTGCCAGCCGCCATTTTCCAGGAGTCTCCCCTTTCTTTTTGTCCACAGTGGAAGCAAGAACTCTTCCCACTAACTCTCCTTTATGCTTTTATACTTGACACTAAGGTCATGGATCCTAAATGTGTCCTGTGTGGTGGCTCGGACCACAACAGATACCTGGGCCCTTGGCAAGATACACCTGAGCCTTGCTTTCTCCTTACATCACCCCAGCACCATATCTCTCATTTTGCAAGTTAATCCTCATTCAAGAGACTACATAGATTAATTCCAATTGAGTTGTGTATAAAAAATAGTGAAAATACTTAAAGCTCAGTGTTAAGCCTGTAAAAAAATAAATAAGTAACACTATGCTTTTACTGATTTTAGAGGGAAAGAAAGGGAGAGGGAGAGAGAGATAGAGACATTGATTGGCTGCCTCCTACATACCCCCTCCTGGGAACTGAGCCCAAAACCCAGGAATGTGCACTGACTGGGAATCTAACCAGTGAATTCTTAGTCCATGGGTCAATGCTCAATCACTGATCCATACCATCCAAGCTCAGTGTTAAGCTTTTTGAAATCCCCTCCTTTTACCCCCTGGTGTGGATCTCCACTGTCCCCAAATTTAACCCCTATTGATAGCTACCCTGGCCATGCTTGGGACAAGCCCAGCTGGGGGTTGGCTGCCAACTCTGTCCAAGATCTGAGTGGAAGGAGTAGGCCGGCCTTTTCCTGCCTAAAAAAAGTGCAGATCACACAGTCTGTGCTTCATTGGTGGTATTTCCTAGCTCTGAATATAGGCACTCTCTCTGTTGGTTCCCATCACGCATTTCTTGGAGTTCCCAGGGTGTGCCCTACTTTCCCTCACAAAATGAGCCCAGTCTGACTTCTTTTTTTTTGAGCTCCCCGAGAAGGAGGCACAGGCCAGTGTCACACTGTGACAGGAGGATTTCAGTTGGGCACAGCTCAGGCCAGGGGCCCTATAGAGATTTCAATGGAAACTGCTGTTCCAGATGTCAGTCAGAGCCTTTTCTCTCTGGGACCCAGGCAGAAGTCAGTGGAGGTCTGGTCCAGGGAGTTAGACATTGTACCCACTGATTCAGAAAGTTCCCTTTTCTTTCTATTACTCAGGAATATTTGTCATTTTGTCTTGTGACTCATATTCTTTCTCTTGGGGAACATCTCGGTTCCTCAGACTCATGGCTCCCTCCACTCTCCTTGGGACCTTGGTTGCCTCACATGCCCAGACTCAGATTAATCGCAGCTGTGCTAAGCCAGTCCCCAGACATACCCTAGGAATTTACCCTGGGCTGAGAGAGGCTGTCAGCCCAAAGGTTCATTGAGGCTATGTCTTTATCCCTCTAGGATGATGGATGGCTAAAGAGTTTACTGAGAGAAGAAATTAGATGAAGAAGACTTAGTAATGCTAGCTTCATTCTTCCAGTTGCTCATGACCAAAACCTCTCTTCTCCCAGCCCTCATTCCACTGGTCATCACATCCTGAGGTTCTATTGACAAAGCACACTCACAGTGGCCATATGTTGCCACCTCTACCACTGACCCCCTGCTCCAAGACACCATCATCTCTTTTAACAGCTCTTGACATCTCCCTTCTCTTTTCACCTGGACTACTCCATGGTCTAATCAATGCAGCTAAGTGACAATGCTAAAGTTAAATAAAATCACGGAAGTCCTCTGCTTAAAACTCTCCCTTCAATGGCATGTTACCTTATGGAGTGGAGTAAACCAAAGTCTTTATGATGGCTTTGCTACTGGACAGGGGACCTCGGTCCAGCCATTTATGTGTGGGTTCTTGACTTGGTGCAGGAAAGATTTCACAATACGAGCCCAGGGTAATTTGAGAGTAAGTTTATGAAAGCTGGGAACAATGAAATAAGGAAGGGCTCAGGATAGAAGAAGCCACAGGAGAGGGTCTAGGCAGGGCTGCTGTCAGCTCACTGGAAAGTCAGAAAATAGGGGGCCTTGGGGACAGTCCTAGGTAAGGTGCCACTGCCCATTGCTCCCCTGGTTGCTAGTCTCATGGGGTCCCTTAGAGTTTAGGAGCGTCACACCTCTGGGGGAAAAAGCAGGGGAAGGGAAAAGCATGGGCATGCTCCCAGGTGGGAGAGCGCAGCAGGCCAGGTCCTTTGTTTTGAGGGGTTTTAAAGGCTGGGAGTTTAGGGAAGGTCTTAGGCAAGATCTCAATGGAATATTCCTCAGCTTTTACAGGTGTGCACTTTTGGGGTCATGGTCTTCACTGATTGGTCAGTGCTGGGGTAAGGGGTCATGAGTCATTTCAGCTGATCATGGTATCACCCACCTGGTTTTCTGGGCCTGGAGCTGAAATACAACTGAGGTGTAGATGTTATGTCTAAGGAGGGGGTCTAAACTGAATGACCGATGATATGCCAGGGGAGGGAAGTCCAGAGCCAGTTTGTTCAGCTATGTGTCAGTTTCCCCATTCTACTTGCCAAGGAATTTCCCAACTCTTCCTGTCCTGGCCCCTAGGACCTCTGAATAACTCTTTTGCTGCTCTCCTCTGACTCATTTCTCTCCAGCCTCTGGGCTTTTGCATTTGTTACTTCCTTTTTTTAGAAAGCTCTTCCCCCAAATATGGCCTATTGAGTTTTACTCAAATGACTACTTGTTCAATTACTTTGCCTTGCATTGGATTCTAAATCCAGGTAGTATTTGACTTGAAGCCTTTGTTTTTCATTATTTAATTAAATCTATATGTAAAATTTGATGTAATTGTCCCAAATCTGTACAGAAAACTTTCCTCCACCCTCTTTTTCTTTTAAAGAAAGAAAAGATTGAGATATGACACAATTATACACACACACACACACACACACACACACACACAAACACAACACATGTATACACACACACACACTACGCTGTATTCACCCACATGCGAGCTATGTGTTATGGCATATGGAAGAAATCTTTCCACTCACTAATACATGTGTCTCAAGGGAATGTCTAGATGAACTCTGGGCAAGTCCTCACAACCATTTATGACCACTGAGAAGTGTGAATTTACTTTGAAAAATGGCTATGAGTAATAAAAATGTCAAGCGAGCGCTTTCTGTAATCAGCGTAGATGGATTCGCCTTTTTACAAAGCTTTGGCATGTAAAACAGGTTCTGATCTTTCACCAGGATTAAAGCTATGTCTGGAAGCCCATGGTATAGTAGTTCAGAGATGAATTTAATGGGTTTTAAATTATGGTTTTGGAAAACTCTAAATTATTCTCAGAATCTGGGTAGGGCCAGCCTGACTGTTTGAATATACTCATTTTCAAGTGGGATTATTTTGCAGGTTGCCTGCAACATGGAGATAAAAATTGATTCATATGTGAAGCCTGCATTTCTGTGCCATCTCAATTTGTGACTATCCATAGAATATATGGTATATCCATGATTATGCAACAAGCAATTGGCTCGGTGCCAGCTTCAATTATAGACTCCAAGTTAAGACAGAGCTTAGAACTCAAAACAAAGTATTTTGGAGTCAACCCACTTTTTCTTCAGTAGTTGAGTATTCCTGTATGTTTCTTAAATGACTTACATCCCCTCAAAATCTACACTCTGACAAGTCTTCAGAATTTGGTGCCAGAACTTGAATCCATGATGGTTTACCTTTATATACCAAGTGAATTTTAAAAAATCAACAATTCTGTATTAGGATAGCCTGAAGCAATAAAGAAACACTTGGTTTAGCTTATCTTTACACAGTGGTACCCTACAGTCACTCGGATACTTAATCAGTAATACAAATATGCCCATCTAAAAGAAAGAACATTTAAAAGGGTTCCACGGTTATTTCATACTCTACCTACCACACATACTATGTCCTTCTTTGATAGAGCAGTCATGCTGTCAACAGAGATTTCTTTAAGAAAGAAAACATACTGTCCTTTTTAGAATAAACTATGTTAAATGAAAGAGCCGGCTGTTTGCCCCTGGCTGAGTAGAGGAGAGAGGAAATTTAAATTGTAGTGATTTTTCCATTTTTATCTAGCTCATCTCTTTCATTGTTCTTTATTTTAATTTTTCTCCATATTTTTCAAATGCAGGAGAAAACTGGGGAGACTTGAAGTAAGTTGGGAAATCAAGGGTACTGAAGATCTGAAACTTGAAAGGAGGTCCTGCATATAAATATCACATTTCAGGTTATTTCTAAATCATCTCTATGTCCCCTGCTTACTTTTAAATTCAATTAGCATCATCATTTCTGTCAGGGACTAGGCCTATGCTAGTCAGTGGAGATGTTGCAAAAAATGAGACAGGACTTCTCCCTCAAGGGACTCCTCAGAATGTGGGGACATATCTATAAGCAGTCATTACAACATGGTAAGTCACCAAAAACACACAAAACTCAGGTGTTTTTCTACAGCTTTAAAAACATTACATAGTGTCATGGAAGGGGAGAATTCCCTCCTTTACTCTTCTTTAGTTATTGTGGCTGGATTAATAATAAAATAATATAATTGACACAAGACTAGATAATCAGAGAAAACCCAATTTAATATGTACACACGGGAAAATCATAATATGATGCTCAGATCATAAAATGAGGCTCAAAAAGGTGATTCAACCAGGTGCTTTTTAATACTCTTTAGGCAAACAATAAATTTTTGAGAAATTAACAGGACAAAGAAAGTCAGTGCTCATTAGAAAGGCATCTAAGCAAGGTTTGGGTATTCATTAGTGAGGAATCTCAACAAAGTGATAAGTGAGAAAAGAGGCAATGAGATCTGATTTGGGCTCTGAGTTTAACTCTAGTGATAAAGGGGTGACTTCTAGGTGCAGGGAAGACAACTTTTACGTGGGAGATTATTTGCTGCATTCAAGGAGACAAGGGAGGATCGAGGTGCTCTGTGGCATTAGCCACTGGTCAAGTAACTTTAATTCAAAGTAAACAATATGCCATTGTGGGACATTTTCAAGTAGCCTGTCCTAGGCCTCAACAATAGTAAGAGGTAAAATGATAATTTCAACCTACTACTAAGAATTTAAAATACTTAATGATTCCAGACCTTTTCCTATGTAAAATCCAGTAAATAGAAAAAACATCTTATCTAATAAGAGAGTAATATGCAAAATGACCATCACTCCAACACACAAGATGGCCGACCCCATGTGGTCAAAAATGGCTGCCTCCATGTGGACACAAGATGGCTGCCACAAGATGGCCTACAGGGGAGGGCAGTTAGGGGAGACCAGGCCTGCAAGGGAGGGTAGTTGGGGGCAATCAAGCCTGCAGGGGAGGGCAGTTAGGGGTGACCGGGCCTGCAGAGGAGGGCAGTTGGGAGAGACCAGGTCTGTAGGGGAGGACAGTTGGGGGTGACCAGGCTGGCAAGGGAGGGCAGTTAGGAGTTATTGGGCCAGCAGGGAAAGGCAGTTGGGGGTGACCAGGCCTGCAGGGGAGGACAGTTAGAGGCAAACAGGCTGGCAGGAAAGGGCAGTTAGGGGTGATCAGGCCAGCAGGGGAGGGCAGTTAGGGGCAATCAGGCTGGCAGGGGAGCAGTTAGATGTTGATCAGGCTGGCAGGGGAGTGGTTAGGGGTGATCAGGCTGGCAGGCAGAAGTGGTTAGGGCAATCAGGCAGGCAGGCAGGCGAGCGGTTGGGAGCCAGCAGTCCTAGATTGTGAGAGGGATGTCCAACTGCCCATTTAGGCCCGATCCCAGAGGGGTCCCAGATTGGAGAGGGTGCAGGCTGGACTGAGGGATCCACACCTCACTCCCCGTGCATGAATTTAATGCACCAGGCCTCTAGTATATAGATAAAACTGTGTATTTGTGTGTTGGGGGTCCCCAAGATCATCCGTAAGTTTTATGATGTGCTAGGAGGAGTCACAGGACTCAGTTGAAAATAATACTTATGGTTAAGCTTTACTACAGTGAGAAGCTATAGAGCAAGACCAACAAAGGGGGAAGCTGCATGGGGCAAAGTCTGCGAGAAACCAGGCCCAAGCTTCCCAGGGTCCTCTCTCAGGGAAGAGGAGTCACACAAGATGTGCTTAATTCCCAGCAAGTAATGAAACAATACTTGTGAAATGTTACCTGTCAGGGAACCTCTTTAGATACCCAAGAGCCAGGGTTTTTATTGGGACCTGAGCACAGAGGCAGCCTCTTATTTGTTCATACCATAATTTCAGACTTCCAGAGGAAAAGCAGAGATTCAATATAAACCATATGGTTTGAACACACAGGTTAGCCACCGTAAACCACTTTTGTCAGTCAGGAATGGTGGAACCTTTTCGAATTCCACCTTCCCAAATGATAGTCAGGCTTGCTAAACTAAATTTTATACACACATTTTGTACAAAATGTTCCATTATTGTATACTAGAGTACTGGTGCACAGATTCATGCACTGGTGGGATCCCTCGGCGTGGCCTGCAGGGATCAGTCCAAAACTGGCAGTCCAACCCTGCCTGCCATTCCTGCCTACTGCTCCCACTCATCCCAGCCCTGCTGCGCCTGCTGTGGGTTCGCGGCCTGTCAGTCCTGATTGGGAGAGGCTTATGCTGCTGCAGAGGTGCTCGCCAGCTGTGAGCCCTGCATCTAGCGCCCGTCTGTCAGCTGAGCAGTGCTCCTGCTATGCGAGTGCACTGACCACCGGGGGGCAGTTCCTGCGCTGAGCATCTGCCCTCTGGTGGTCAGTGTACGTCATAGGGACTGGTCGACCAGTCGTTCAGTTGCTTAGGCTTTTATATATATAGATTTTTCTGTCTGTCTGTATGCAACTTTTCTTTTTAAAACATCATTGTTGTGAAATCTTTCCATGCCAGTTCATAGGTAGGTCTCATACTTAATTGTCATAGTTACATTGTATTTCATTTTATAGACAAACAACTTTTAACCATTCCTATATAAATTGATGTTTAGTTTGTTGGCACTTTTTTGACATAACAAACTATGATGCAATGAACATCATTGTGCATATATTCTGCATATGTTCATGCCTGTGGTGTCTTCTAGTTCCTGTTACATAAGCTTTTAGAAGTGGTATTTCTGATGTAATTTGATTTGGTTAAAGAAGATCACTGTGTTGGAATTAATGAATGTATTAACACAGGAAGAGCTTGTTGGGAAAGAGAACAATTAGGAGACAATTAAAATATCCAGGTGACAGTGGATCAGGGCCCGAGCTAGATGATGGCAGGGAGCTTGGAAAGGAGCAGAAATGGGGTAGAATTAATTAGGAGGCAACACAACAGCCCCTGACTGGATAGCTAGTGTAGAGGAAGCAAGGAGGAGTTAAAGGTGACTTCCAGTTTTATGATCAGGTAAATGGCAATTCGGTGGAATGCAAAAAGAGCAGTTAGGAAGCAATTATAATAACTCAGGGAAGAAATGATGGGGGTTCAGATATTCATTTATTCATATACATCCAGCATCTGCTATGTATTAGCCACTCTGTTAGCTGTTAACATTGATAGATTTTTATTAAAAATATTGAGAAAAAAAATTTGATATAATGTAGATTCCAATGAACTTGACTATTAATTAACTTCATTGCTGTTCTTCTATGAATGGCAGGAAGCTTAATAAACGCTAAAGCAAGAGTGATGGCCCCAGGTGCTTGAATAATTTACACACACTTTAGAGTAAAAATATGAGGAGAGAGGGGTAAAGGAATTATAAGAGCAAACAGATCTCTCTGGTGTCTCGGTTTGAAGACAGACTCCCTCCCACATGCCCATTTCAGGCAAATGCCCTTGGCAAATGTGAGCAGACGATCCTCCTCCTCACTGCCCCCAGAGAACCTTCTCTCTTGCATAGTTCCCTGTATCACTGGTGTGGGCATCAAGTGTGGAGTGAGAGAGAGAAGCCAGAAAGCAGTTCTTTTTATTCTTTTCACTGATTTGTTGTTTCCTTCACATTTGCCCTTCCTCCCTACTTCATGAGCCTAAAATGCAGCTTCGAACATCTGAAGCCCAGACATATGTAAATCACAATTTGAATGACAAGGGTAGTTTTATTTTTATAGAATTTTATGCATCCCTCAATAGAAGCTGACATGCTTTTATGCATTTTATTTCACAACTTGTTTGAATTTATATTGGAATCTGCTTTCTGATTAAGTTTTTTTTTTTTTGACTCGGCAGAAAAATCCCATTCTGCATCCATTTGCACCCAATATATCTAAAAATGTGATCTCACACATTCTTTAAAATATTTTTTTTTCGTAGTCTTTGAAGCTCAAATGGTGAGGGTGGGGGAGGGGTTACATTTATTTTTCTTCCTAGATACAGGCTTACATTTCTTTATTCTCCTTTTAATTCCTGTAAAAAGTCAAATTACATTCTCCAAAGAAGACATATAAATGGCTAATAAGCACGCAAATAGACGTTCAACAATACTAATCATTAGGAAAATGCAAATCAAACCCACAATGTCATATCACTTCACACTGAATAAGATGGTTATTACTAAGTTTTCTTAAAAAGCAGGAAATAACAAGTATTAATGAGGATGTAAAGAAATTGGAAACTTTGTGCATTGCTGGTGGGAATGCAAAATGTTGCAGATACTGTGGGAAAAAGTATGGAGGATCCTCAAAAAATTAAACCTAAAATCACAATATATCCCAACAAGTTTTTTCCTAGGTAGAATTTTCCTACCCAAAATAATTGGAAGCAGGGACTTGAACAGATATTTGTACATTGATGTTCATAGCAGCATTATTTGAAATAACCAAAAGGTGAAATTAGATCAAGTGTTCATTGGCAGATGAATGGGTAAACAGAATGTGGTATATACAGTGGGATATTAGTCAGCCTTAAAAAGGAATGAAATTCTGACACATGCTACAACATGGGTGAACCTTGAAGACATAATGCCAAGTGTAATAAACTAGACAAAAGAGCAAATATCTGATCCCAGTGATATATGAGGTTGCTAGGATAGTCAAATTCACAGAGATAGAAAGCAGAATGGTGGTGGCCAAGGCCTAGGGCAGGAAGGATGGAGAGTTGATACTCCACAATGGCATGGAGTTTCGGTTTGGAAAGATATAAAAGTTCTGGATATGGATGATGCAGCTGGTTGTACAACAGTGTGCGTGTACTTAATGCCACTGAACTATGCACTTAAAAATTATGAAAATATTAAATTCTATGTTACATATATATGTTATCACAGTTTAAAAACTGAAAACAGGTCAACTTACAGTCAGGACTGTCTGGGCAAACCTGTGCTTTTCCCCATGGAGACTTCTTCCTCACTCAGGGACTCTCTCATCCCAGCTTCCACTATCATAGTGTTTTTTGCACTCTTCTCCCTCTTCCCCAATTACAAAACTTTCTCTAAAGACAAATTGATTCAATCAATGCTCCCCTACAGGTATTTGGGCCAATATGATGGCTTTCCCTGGTGTATTTTCATTTTAAGACTTATCTCTAATGGGAAATGGTTTTCCCGGTGAAGGTGGCCACTTAGGGCCACTCATTTCTCTATGCTTTGGCTTCTGTGCCTCTGCAGAGGACTGATGTGATGGTTATTGATTCAGTTTGGAAAATGGAAATCATTGTAGGTACTTCAAGGAATGAAGTTTCCAAGCTGTTGGAAGAGAAAGAGCAAAAATGGGGTGAGAGGAGTCCAGTCAGTCTCTCCAGCCTCAGAAGAACCTAGCTGCCTCTGAGCTCATGGGACTCACACCCAAGCAGCCTGCCTACTCAGTCACTCTGCAGGCATCTGCTGCAGCCTTACAGGAGCCCGCTGCTCTGGCACCGCCTCTGCAGAAGTTGGCATTGGACTGCTGCCACCTCCTGCTCATGCACATGCCTTCCATGCTCAGAACTAAACTGCACCCCCACTGGCAGGGAAACCTGAGGAATGTAGTTCACAGGTTTCTAGCCCTGGTGATTTGGACAGCATAGAAAAATAGGTGCTAAGCATAGCAGGCATATGTTGCAGAGACCAGTGTGGTTTGGGAGTTGAAATGAGCACCTTCATACAGACAGTCTGATCCCTGCATGAGGTGTCAGCCTCAGGCTCCCAGAGGGTCACTTCTCCCAGGTTGGACACACCTGTCTTACCAGCTCTGTGATCTGAAGCAATACCATCAATAGCCACTTACCAAGCTACTTCAGGAAGCACAGAGCTCTGCAAAGTGCTTTAAACCTCGCATCAACAAGCCTGTAGGTAGGTTCTATACTTTCCATTTAACAGATGTAGAAAGTCAGGGAGATAGGTCACATGGCTGCTGAATGGGGGAACAGGGATTCAAACCTAGGTTTGAAAGACTCCCCTCCTGTTGAAGTCTCTCAGCTTCACTTCCAACTCGCAGACCTGCAAGGGGTTTGATGAAATGCTGGATGCACATTTCCCATTTCAAGTTTCTCCCGTTTCACCATTAGCCACTGTCTTGGGTGAACACCTCTGAGGAGAGCATGCATTGTGTGATTTCCTCCCCCAGAAAGAGGGTGCTGATCCATACGAGTGGGGCCAAGTTCTGGAAATGGACTCAGTCCTGGACCAAAGAGGGAAATCAGAATACTGGGAGTTGTTTCTGCTGCTGGGTAGCTGTTCAGCAGTGTGACCTGTATTTGTTTCCAGTGGCTGATGTCATAAATGACCACAAACTTGATGGCTTAAAAAAAAAAGTATTCTCTCAGAGTTCTGGAGGCTGGAAATCGGAAATGAAGGTGTCAGCTGGGTCCAGTTCCCTCCAGGGCACCTAAGAGAGAACCCTTCCTTGCCTTTTCCAGCTTTCTGTGGCTCCAAACAGTCTTTCCCTTAAGGCGACCAAGTTTAATCAGTCCCTTCATTTTCACAGAACCTTCTCTTCTGTGTCTGAGTAATCTCCTTCAGCTTCACTCCTTTAAGGCTACTTCTGATGGGATTTCAGGCTCACCAGGCTAATCCAGGATGATTTCCTCATCTCAAGATCCTTAACTTAATCATGTCTGAGAGCCCCTTCTCCTGGATAAGGCAATATCGCAGGTTCCGAGGTTTGGGAGGTAGTCATATCTTTGGGGACATCATTCTGCCCACTACACTGCCCTCTTAGGGGAGGAAGGGAAAAGCCAAGAGGAGCTCTCTGCTTCCTCTTCTCAGGAGCACATCTTTGCACCTGGGCCTTTCTCCTTTATTCTGTAACATTTTTCCTCCAGTATCTTCTGGTTGCTGCCACTGGAAAAAAAAAATCAGAAATCTTGAGGCCACACTAAACAGGGAGATATTAACAATGCAACTTTTTGGATTTCTATAGTTGGGCAATGTTTATAGACTTTGTCAGGCCTTATTTCCAGTTCAGGCAGAATAACTTCCTAGTAGCTCCTTGGCCTCCAGTGTCAAACATTCCTTTATGGCCCTCACTTAGAAAAATCTACCCAGATGAGTCTTTCTCCTTCCTGTCCTTCTTCCTGCACAAAACAGGCAAGAGCAACCTCTCCAGCTAAGCTATTCCCTGATGGTGTCCTCTTTTGGAGCCTTATTTCACTAAGAAGCTTCTGCATGACTCTACCCCTCACGCCCCCTCCCCCCTTTCCGGAGTCATGTCACATCAATCCCGTGCCTGGGATTAACATTCAAACTCCCTGTTTCCTTCCTCCCAGATTTCCTCAGCCTCAGACATTCATGACATTTTCACCTCTCACTGTCTTGCCAAACTCTCATTAACAACAGCATAAAACACAAGCATTGGAAGACTCGGCGATATTCTCCTGGCCCAGGGATAAAGGGGGTGATTACTCTTGATTCCCAGGCAGGATTTGGGAGAAGGAGTTTCCACTCTCTGAAACCTCAGTGGAAAGATGACCAGCAGGCTCAGCCCTATGCTGTCTCCACCTGGAGCAAGTGAGTGGACCTATGGGAGTGGACCTATGTGGGGTCCATTTCCTGCGAAACAATACTGGCAGGTCCTCACACAAATTGGATCCAAATCAGAAGCAGGGGTTCCTGCTGCTTCATTCACCATTTGGTAGACATTCTCATTCACTTCATTTTGGGGATCTGGCCTTCTGATTCTCCTCTGTTCTCTAAGCCCCATTTGAATAACTTCTATTTGCATAGCACTTCCAATTTTGCAGAACTTCCCATGTAGATTCTTCTTTGATTCTGAAAACAAGCCAGGGAAGCAGTTAGCTGGATATCACTAACCTCATTTTACAGACTAAAAAATTGTGGCTTTATTATCTGTTCCAAGTCAACAGCCTGTAAGTGGCAAAGCTAGGACCCCAGTACAGGGACTTTGGTAATGAGGACAGTTTGCCTTCTGCTCCTGGCATTTTGTCTTATTTGTGGTTTTTTTCTTTCTTATTATTTCTCTTTTCATCTTCCCTATTCCCCATCACTCAGTTCCCTATTATTTATCTTCCTCCTCTCTATTCTAATTATTTCTGGCATTCTCCTAGACCTGAGTTTCCATACTGGTTTCACTACTTGCTAACTATGTGACCTTGGGCACATTTCTTAACCTCTCTCAGCTTTAATCTCCTCATTTGAAAACAGGGATAATTCTAACTTCCACACAGGGCTATGGTGGAGGATATATATATATATATATATATATATATATATATATATATAGAGAGAGAGAGAGAGAGAGAGAGAGAGAGGGAAAGAGCGGGAGTGAGATAGATAAAGAGAGAGAGATGAATACTCTGTGGTACTTGGTTGGCAGTCAGCAGACATTGCCTTCACTTTTTTTTTTTTTTAATATTGTGGACACATGGCTAGAACTGTGCACTTTTGTCCCTGGTTCACCTGTGTCATCCTTATCATATAACTGTTGGATTTGATTTATCAGGAGAGTCTGGCTCTGCCTCTGTGATTATGAGCCGTGGCTCTGATAGATGTGGTGGAGTGATTAGTGGCAGCCTGCCCCCAGAGCTCTGAGAGTGGCCGGTGACTCTCTAATTCTGTACAGTCATATGGGGCTATTTGGCCCGATGGAGGTCCTGTGGTCCACAGCTCAGCATTTGGCTGCAAGTCCTGGATTTTCTGAGTTACTAAGACAGAGGCTCTGAGTGGAAAAGGAAAGGATGCACGGCAATGGCATTTATGCAGAGTGTGGTATGAGCACAGGGTATGACCACAGCGTGGGCGTGCAACAGTGCTCATCCTACTGATCTCAGCCCTGGACAAAGTGTGAGCTGGAAAAGACACAGCAAAGCCACATATGGGCAGGTTTCACCCCAACTCCAGCAACGCCATTGTCTGCTGCTCTCCCAGTGAGAAATTCATCGTTAGGACAGCACGCCTGGGAATGGAAGAGCCCAGAGGTATGATTCACTTTCAGACATTCTAGTTGCTGACCTTCACCCATCTTCTGCAAATGAGGTAGCATCATTTTGCAAAGCCAGCTACTACCTACTTCTATTCTGCAGCTATCTTACTGCCTCAGCTAAAAGAACGGGATGTATCATCGTTACCTGCTTGAGTTAGGCTTTTCTTTCCCCACCTACGTGTCTGGAACATTATTGTCAGCGGCTGGAAATAAATCTTGAGGCAGCATATTCACTGAATTCACTGATTCTATTCAAAGGAAAAGCAACGGTGAATATGTCTAGTCCCAAGTCAGTCAGTTACCAATTTCTTCAATAGGACTTCTGGGCTGTAATCAGTTAGGAATCAGGAAGCCAGGGTCCTGGTCAGCTGGGCCAGCCTCCCTGATGCCTGCCTAGTGCTGGGGTTGGAGAAAACACACACTTCCTCTTTGAAATTATACAGTTGGAAGCAGTTTCTCTTGGCTTCAACCATAAAAGCTGGTGCCCAGAACCAATCTTTGGCAAACTGAGAAGTATGAAGTACGTTTCCCTCTAACATTCCCAGCATCCCTCTTAATCACTTTTTCTTTCTATTCTTCTCCAAATTCTCTAAGACTTCTCCCTTCTATATGTGAATTCTGCAAGAATCTGAGGCATACTATCTGTACATGCAGGAGGTTGGTAGAGTCTAGAGTAGCACTTCATAGCTCCACAGTGTGTGTGTGACCCCCCACTGCAGGGCTCAAATTCAGATTCCTGCTCAGCAGCTCTGGATGGACTCTGAGATTCTGCGTTTCTCACATGCTCTCATGTGATGCTGATGTGGCTGGTCTGTGGACCACACTTTGAGCAGCATGTTGGAGAGACCTCCAGTCCTTCCCCTGTGTTTCTCCTTTACTCTCCTTTCTACCACACTCACAACACTCCGACACCAGATGTGTGGGTTTCCCCCCCACCAGGCAATTCTCTGCAATGCCAGCTGGGTTCCCTACAATTTATCTCAGTTCTAACACTGTCTACCTGGAGAGAGCATCCGATCCCACAGGGTAAGGACTCAGTCCCATGAGTTTGTCCCCTCCACACTTCAAATGCCCATAACAGGTCCCCAGGTTACCACAACTTCTGTCTGACTTGGTTACAAATCAGAGGTTCCCATGTCCTCCTCCCCCTTGGGTTCAATATTTTGCTAGAGCAGCTCACAGAACTCAGGGAAACACCAATGTCTACCAGGTTAGTAAAGGATATGGGAAAGGATACAGATGAACAGCCAGATGAAGCAAGGTGGGGGACTGTCCCAAGTGCAGAAGCTTCTGTCCCAGTGGAGTTAGCATGTGCCACTCTCCAATACTTGGATATGCTCACCCACCTGGAAGTTCTCCAAATCCCATACCTTTGGGAATATATGGAGACTTCATCAGGCATAATCAGTTAGTAACTTCACTTCAGCCCCTCTCCTTATTCTGAGAATGGAGGGTAAGTATGAAAATGCCAAGCTTCTAGTCATGGCTTGGTCTTTCTGGTTCCCAAGCCCCATCCAGGAGCCCAGCCAGAGTTGCCCTTATATAACTTAGGAATTTAGAAGGGTTTCAGGAGTCCTTGAGAGAAACTGGGGGTGGAGACCAATCCTATATAAATAAAGAGGTAATATGAAGATGGTCGTTATGAAATGGTCACCAGGAGGACAGTGCAGCGAAGAGCTACAGTGGCGGTGGGTGGGGCAGCCAGCTGAAGCAAGTGGCAGCAAGCTACTGGTGCATGGATTCGTGCGCAGTGCCTCTAGTATATATACATATTTCTAATAAGAATATTAGAATATATATTAGAATATATATTAGTATATATATATATATATATATATATATACACACTAATAAGTGTTACCGAATGGGGATTGGGCTTGGACCTGGGTAGTGTGTGGGTTCTTGACATTATGCAGGAAAGATTTCACAACACAAGTCCAGGTAATACTGAGAATACATTTATTAAAGCTGGAGACAGTGATACAAAGGAAGAGCTTTAGATAGAAGAAGCAACAAGGAAAGAGCCTAGGTGGGCCTACTTTGGCTCTCTAGTAATGTTATGGGAAAGAAGTGAGCCACACTAAGCTGCACGTACTCACTTAGAAGTACAAGTCAAGGTGACAGAGCCTAGGCAGGGCTGCTGTTAGTTTATTGAAAATTCAGAGAAAAAGGGAGCCTTGCACATAGATTTAGGAGGTGAGCCAGGACAAAGTACTGCTGCCATCGCTCCCCTGGTTGCAAATTTTGCAGGGATCCTTAGAGTTCAGGGGGAAAAAAGAGCAGAGATATAGGCTGTGAGCATGCTCTAGCCAGAGAGTATTGTGGGTCCTTTGTCTTGAGACATTTTATCTTTTTTTAGTTGGGGGATATCTAGGGGAGGCCTCAGGGAAAGGTCTTAACAGAACATTCATTAACTTTCCAGGTGTTCCTCAATATTTTGCTTCATGAAATTGTGCTTATAGAGAAGCCAGGGTTATTCTCTGGTTAGTTTCATTTTTAAAAAATGTCAAGAGGGACTGGGATCGAGGTTGGTCTGCCTTGGGATGGTTTGGAATGTGTAAACCACTTGCTCCTAAGTATCCTCAGGTAGGGAAGATAAAGCCTTGCAATTCATTGGCTGGTTGTAAATTGCTCAAATTGTTTTGGCCTTGTTTAATTATTTTGTCTGTTTCTCCTATTCCACTTGTAAAGGAATCTCCCTAGCTTCTTACTATCCTGCCTCATTAGTAGCAAAGCTTTAAACTAATCCTGTGGGGCAGGAGGAGGATGGAAATGGGAATGGTCTCTCCTTTTACTCTCTTGCTTAGGGAATTGTGTGTGTATGTGTTCATATTTTCCATATTTCTTAGTAAATAGTTATATCCTGTGCTCTCTTCAGATCTTGCACAATGATTGGTTTGCTTGATCAAAATTCTAAATTAGATGCTCAGGTATCAGTTATCATTGATGGACAGCTATGATAAGTATAATTTTTACTTTGGGAAACATGTCTTCAGTCAACATAGCCTTATCTTTCATTTTGGTAAAGATCAATCAATCAGATTTAAATTAAATTACTTACATATTTTTTTCTACTGTGTGTTTGGGTGCAAATGGGACCAGGGGAGTTGGCCCAGTTTATGTCTATGCCGCATCCACCCCTGCAGGTCTGTGCATTTAGTGAACTGTCAGAAGATAGGATTTGCCTGAGAAGTTGAAGAGCCTGCAAACAGGATCCAACTGATAAGCCAGATTCAATACTATAGCTCTAGTCCTCAGTAATACAGGTGGGTCCTCATCCCACCCTTCTATTGGCTTGATATTCAGGTTGTAGGGGAGAGAAGGCTGTGAACAAATACAAAAAGCTATTTTCATAAATGATTCTGTAAGAGATTAACCTGGTACCATTTTTTTGAATTTTATTTTTTAATTAATTTCTTTATTGATTAAGGTATCAATATTTGTTCTCATCCCCCCATTCCCATCCAAATCCTTCCCCACACATGCCCCCACCCCCCTGTTGTCCGTGACCACTGGTTAGGCTTATATGCATGCATACAAGTCCTTTGATTGACCTCTCCTCCTTACCCTCACCATCCCCTACCTTCTCTCTGAGGTTTGACAGTTTGATTGATGCTTCCCTGTCTCTGGGTCTGTTTTTGTTCATCAGTTTATGTTGTTCATTATTTCCCCCAGATGAGTGAGATCATGTGATACTAGAAATACACTTATAAGAAACGAAAATGAGACAAACAATAATGGTTATGCTGAGAGGCAAATGAATCAGTCTGTAGTGAGTTTCTTTCTGGGCCAACAGTTCTTTTGAGTCCCAATTTCAATGTCAAACAGTTCCTTATGTGTACATGTCAGCAATGATATATCAGTTCTGGATGGTGGACAAATGGTGGTAATGCAGGTTCAACCCTCTCTGGTTTGGTCCTGGGCAACCGGTGGTAACGCACAGCTGCTGACTGCTAGTAGGGCAAAGCGTCGTCAGCATCTTCCATCTCTGGACTGTTTCTCTCCTATCTTCATGGCTGGAGCAGTCCTGTCAATTCCTCTTTGTTGCAGGAATCCATACGGTCTTGGAGTTGTTTTCTGAAAATATACAAACATAGTCTCAAACAAAAGTTAATAAAGGAATCTTTTCTATAAATTTGACTTGGGATCCTTTTTCATTTTTTGCCCAAACTATTTTCCTTTGGCTTGTTTTGACACCATGTGTGTTTTTCATGGGTGTCTTGCTGTTAGCATTACAAATGAAAGTTAATTTTCCAAAGTAAAAATTTTCTAGATGTAATTTACTTACAGGATATTTTTTCTTACATGATATTCTTCTACTATCCCCCCTTTTTTGATTTAAATATTAGGAGGCTTTTGGAAATTTTATAATGTAGTCTTGATAGCTTTTAAATTTTAATTTTTTGCACTAAAATATGACTGCTTTAGGTTCATTACATGTTATACAATTTTACCATGAGATCAACTACCGATAAAAATTTTAGTTAACATTTTGGGAAAAGCTTTTTGTCCAGCACCATTCATTTTTCTAGAATATTTGCTAATTTCACTTAGCCAATTTAAATTAGTCTGAGAACTTGGCTACTATTTTACTGTCAAATTTAATACTCTAACAACAATCTTATTTTACCCTGTAAATATTAATGGAAAGGATTATTTGCCTTCTTGAGTAGGCCCTGAGCATTCCTGGTGCTAGGTTGGATTTAGATATCGAAAGCCCACTTCCCCATACCATGGGTACAAGACAACTCAAACAAGTCTTGTTGCAGTGAGAGGACAGCTGCTGTCGGCCAAGTCTCTGTCTATTGCCTGGGTCCTGATTTGAGCTGGGCATGGGAAGCAAAGCAGCCATGGGGGCAGGAGACCTCCCTCAGAAGGGGTGAGGGTTCAGGCCCCTGCAAAGTTGTGGGTGTGAGGGTCTGTGGCCCACCTCTGTTGACCCCCAAGTTCTCTCCTGATGGCCTCTCTGCAACTGTGCCTGTCTTAGGTTGTTCCTTCCCTGAGGAATCTTACCCATCTCTGGCTAATCAGCCATCCTCCGGGACCAAGCAGGGTAATGTGAGGTTCAGTTCTGTCTCCTTGGTAGCCTATGTCCCCATAGCCTCCATGCCCAGCACCTGCCTTGGGATCCCCTGGCCTGCTGGCAGGGCCCTGGCACTAATCACATATCTTGGGGAACCCAGGTTTCTTCTCCAGGGAGGGCCCAGCTCATCCCACTGGGAGAGAGACAGATCCATGGTACCAGCCACCACGAGGCTTCAACCTCAGCATGAACAGAAAGCACAGGCAACAGCTGTGGGCAATTGGACTGTGAGAAGAGAGTCCCTCCTGGCCAAAAGGGCAAGAGGGGCCAATATAGAATGCTCTGGTGCCTTCTCAGGGGGCCCTCTACACAGTGGAAGGGATTAAATCCTTTCATGTCCTTTTTAAATTGTTGCCAGACATTCAAAGAATTAGTTTGTAAGTTTGTTTGGGATAATTGTACATTATGCTGTTGTAATTCTAAAATATCAAGAGATGTGTTACCTTTGTCTCCAGGCACCAAAAAGATTATTTTTTATTGATTTCCAAGGATGTGAGGTACTATTATAGGTAACAGGGGTAGTACAAATCTGGGAAAAATTATAATGACATTGTAGAATAACATCATGTAAGGATAGTCTTTGCTCTAGGCCATGGCAATTCCATTTCAAACTGGTTGTCAATTTCTTTAGTATAGACAAGGTCTTAGTTACATTTTCTGTACCTTTACCAGGAACAAGTAGTGATAGTCCCTTCCTTTGGTGTCCACGCAAGCCAGAAACCTCTCTTTAATTTTACACACAAAGGAGCAGTGGTTTGATTTTGTGTCATACAAAAGGGAAGCTGGGTGGTGACCCCTGTGTAATTATACTTTCTTGCCCCACCCATGGTCCTCCTGGATGACCAAGGTGTTTGGCATTATTGGTGACTACATTAGGTGGAGGATCAGCCCACATAAGGGCTCTTACCCATGAAGGGTCAGGAACATAAGTCCAAAATACTTCCTCATTTTCCCCAGGTAATATTACCGTACAGCTGATGACTGCTAGCATGGCAAGAAAGACATTATCAGGCGTTCTTGGGGTTCTGGATTACCTCACCATTTCTTTTTTGCTTTATTTTATTTTTATTTTTATTTTTTTATTATTATGATTATTTTTTTTACATATGTGTCCTCATTCCCCCATTTCCCCCACCCCCCACTCATGCCCACCCTCCCGTTGTCTGCGTCCATTGATTAGGCTCATATGCATGCACACAAGTCCCTTGGTTGATCTCTCCCTCTTACTCCCACTGACCCCCTCCTTCCCTGAGGTTTAGGTTCTGATCAACATTTCTCAGTCTCTGGATCTGTTCTTGTTCATCAGTCTATTCAGTTCATTATATTACAAAAATGAGTGAGATCATGTGATATTTATCTTTCCCTGCCTGGCTTATTTCACTTAGCATAATGCTCTCCATCTCCATCCATGTTGTTGCATATAGTAGGAACTCCTTCTTTGTTACCCCAGTGTAGTATTCCATTGTGTAGATGTACCACAGGTTTTTAATCCACTCACCTGCTGATGGGCATTTAGGCTGTTTCCAAATCTTACCTATGGTGAATTGTGCTTCTATGAACATAGGGGTGCATATTTTCTTTCTGACTGGTGTTTCTAATTTTTGGGATATATTCCTAGAAGTGGGATCACTGTGTAAAATGGGAGTTCCATTTTTAGTTTTTTGAGGAATCTCCATACTGTTCTCCACGGTGGCTGCTCTAGTGTGCATTCCCACCAGCAGTGGAAAAAGAGTTCCTTTTTCTCCGCATCCTTGCCAACACTTGTCGTTTGTTGATTTGTTGATGATAGCCATTCTGACAGGTGTGAGATGATACCGCATTGTTACATTGATTTGCATCTCTCTGATGATTAGTGATTTTGATCAGGTTTTCATATGTCTCTTGGCCTTCCTTCTGTCTTCTTTCGAAAAGTGTCTAGATCAATTGCCCATTTTTTGATTGGGTTGCTTATCTTCTTTTTGTTAAGTTGTATGATTCTCTGTAAATGTTGGAGATTAAACCCTTATCATTGATGTCATTGGCAAATATGTTCTCCCATGCAGTGGGCTTTCTTGTTGTTTTATTGATAGTTTCCTTTGTTGTGCAAAAGCTTTTAATATTGATGTAGTCCCATTTGTTTATTTTCTCTTTAGTTTCCATTGCCCTAGCGGCAGTATCAGTGAAGAAGTTCCTTTGGCATATGTCTGAGATTTTTCTGCCTATGGATTCCTCTAGTATTTTTATGGTTTCCTGTCTTATGTTTAAGTCCTTTATCCATTTTGAGCTTATTTTTGTGTATGGTGAAAGTTGGTGATCTAGTTTCATTTTTTTTGCATGTATCTGTCCAATTTTCCCAGCACCATTTGTTGAATAGACTGTCTTGACTCCATTGTATGTTCATGCCTCCTTTGTCAAATATTAATTGGGCATAGTGGTTTGGGTCGATTTCTGGGTTCTCTATTCTATTCCATTGATCTATATGTCTGTTATTATGCCAGTACCAGGCTGTTTTAAGAACAGTGCTTTTATAATACAGCTTGATATCTGGTATTGAGATCCCACCTACTTTGTTCATCTTTCTCAGGATTGCTGCAGCTATTTTGGGTCTTTCTTATTCCAGATGAATTTTTGAAGGTTTGTTCTAGGTCTGTGAAATATGCCGTTGGTATTTTAATGGTAACTGCATTGACTTTATAGATTGTTTTGGTTAGTATGGACATTTTAATGATGTTGATTCTACCAATCCATGAACATGGTATGTTCTTCCATCTGTTTAGATCTTCCTCTATCTCTTTTTTCAGTGTCACGTAGTTTTCCATGTATAGGTCTTTTACCTCCTTAGTTAAGTTTATTCTTGGTATCTTAATTTTGTTGGTGCGATGGTAAATGGGATTGCTTTTTTAGTCTCTCTTTCTGTAAGTTCATTATTGGTGTATAGAAATGCCATAGATTTCTTGGCATTGATTTTGTATCCTGCTACATTGCCAAATTCATTTATTAAATCTAATAATTTTTTTGATGGAGTCTTTAGAGTTTTCTATGTACAGTATCATGTCATCTGCAAATAATGACAGTTTTACTTCTTCTTTTCCAATTTAGATGCCTTTTATTTCTTCTTCTTGTCTGATTGCAATGGCTAGTACTTCCAGCACTATGTCAAACAGGAGTGGTGAAAGTGGGCATCCCTGTCATGTTCCTGTTCTTAGTGGAAATGGTTTTAGTTTTTGCCCATTGAGTGTGATGTTGGCTGTGGGTTTGTCATACATGACTTTTATTATGTTGAGGTACGATCCTTCTAGTCCCACCTTGCTGAGTTTTTATCAAGAAAGGGTGTTGGATTTTGTCAAATGTTTTTTCTGCATCAATTGATACGACTATGTGGTTTTTATCTCTCAATTTGTTTATGTGATGTATCACGTTTATTGATTTGTGAACATTGTACCATCCTTGCATTGCTTGGATAAATCCTACTTGGTCATGGTGTATGATCTTTTTGGTGTACTACTGGATTCAATTTGCTAGAATTTTGTTGAGGATTATGGCATCTATATTCATGAGGGATATTGGCCTGTAATTCTCTTTCATTGTGTTATCTTTATCTGGTTTTGGTATTAGTGTGATGATGGCTTCATAGAAGGAGCTTGGAAGTGTTCCTTCCACTTGAATTTTCTCGAATAGTCTGAGGAGGATAGGTTTTAGTTCTTCCTGGAATGTTTGGTAATACTCTTCTGTGAAGCCGTCTGGCCCCAGGCTTTTGTTTGCTGGAAGCTTTTTGATGACTGCTTCAATTTCTTCCATAGTTATCAGCCTATTGAGATTTTTAGAATCTTCCTGAGTACATTTTGGAAGGTTGTATTTTTTAGAAATGTGTCCATTTTCTCCACGTTGTCTAGTTTGTTAGAATAGAGTTGTTCATAGCATTTTTTAACAATCCTTTGTTTTTCTGTGGGGTCTGTTGTTATTTCACATCTTTCATTTCTGATTTTGTTGATTTGGGTCCTCTCTCTTTGCTTCTTGGTGAGCCTGGCTAGAGGTTCATCAATCTTGTTTATCCTTTCAAAGAACCAGCTCTTGATTTCATTGATCTTTTGTATTGTTTTTTTTGGTCTCTATGTCATTCATTTCTGCTCGGATCTTTATTATGTCCTTCCTTCTGCTCACTGTGGGCATTTCTTGTTGCTCTCTTTCTAATTCTTTAAGTTGTTCAGTTAGATGATTTATTACCATTTTTTTCTTGTTTTTTTTGAGGTGGGTCTGTTGAGCTATAAACTTCCCTCTCAAGAATGCTTTCATTGTGTCCCATAGGATTTACAATGTTGCATTTTTATTGTCATTAGTCTCCAGGACGTTTTTAATCTCTTCTTTGATCTCATTGATAACCCAATCATTATTTAGTAGCATGCTATTCAGCTTCCAAGTGTTTGAATTTTTTGGAATGTTTTTATTTAGTTTATTTCTAATATTATACCATTGTGGTCTGAGAAAATGCTTGATATGATTTCAATCTTTTTGAATTTGGGGAGACTTTGCTTGTGACCCAATATGTGGTCTATTTTTGAAAATGTTCCATGTGCACTTGAGAAGAATGTATATTCCACGGCTTCAGGGTGAAATGCTCTGAAGATGTCAATTAGGTCCATCTGATCTTGTGTGTCATTTAGAATTGCTGTTTCTTTGCTGATTTTTTTGTCTAGAGGATTTATCCAGTGATGTCAGTGGTGTATTAAAGTCTCCTACTATGATGGTATTGTTGTCGATCTCTCCCTTGATATCTTCCAGGAGATTGTTTATGTATTTGGGTGTTCCTGCATTGGGTGCATATATGTTTACCAGAGTTATATCTTCTTGTTGAATTGCTCCCTTTAGTATTATGTAGTGGCCTTCCTTATCTCTTATTATGGCCTATACTTTGAGGTCAATTTTTTCAGAAATAAATATCGCAACCCCAGCTTTTTTCTCATTTCCATTTGCTTGAAAAATGTTTTTCCATCCCTTTGCTTTCAGTCTGTCTGAATCCTTTGCTCTAAGGTGGGTCTCTTGTAGACAGCAAATATATGGGTTATGTTTTCTTAACCATTCGGCTACCCGATTTCTTTTTATTGGTGCATTTAATCCAATTACGTTTAGTTTTATTATTGACAAGTACATGATTTTTGTCATATTTTTCCTTAGTGTTTGTGTTTCTTCTTGCATTTCTCTTTCTTCTTTTTACAACAGTCCCTTTAGCATTTCTTGCATTGCTGGCTTGGTAGTGATAAACTCTCTTAGCCCTTTTTTGTCTGTGAAGCTCCTTATTCCACCTTCAATTTTGAACAATAGACTTGCTGGGTATAGTATTCTTGGATTCAGTCCCTTGCTTTGCATCACTTTGTATATTTGATTCCATTCCATTCGGGCCTGGTGTGTTTCTGTTGAGAAATCAGTTGATATTCTGATAGGAGACCCCTTGTAAGTAACTTTCTGTCTCTCTGTGGCAGCCTATAGGATTCTTACTTCATCGTTGGTGTTTGCCAATCTAATTATGATGTGTCTTGGTGTCGGTCTTTTGGGGTTCAACTTGTTTGGGACTCTATGTACTTCTTGGACTTGCATAGTTTTTTTCTTGCCAATATCAGGGAAGTTTTCTGTCATTATTTCTTCAAACAGGTTTTCTATTTCTTGCTTCTCTTTCTCTCCCCTATTAAGTGAATGTTGTTTCGCTTTGTGTTGTCCCAAAGCTCCCTTAGGCTCTCCACTTGCTTTTTAAGTCTTCTTTCCATGCTGCTGTGTTTGTGTGTTTTTTCCTACCTTGTTTTCTAATTCGCTGATGCGGTCCTCCGCCTCTTCTAGCCTACTGTTTAAGCCTTCCCATGTGTTCTTTATTGCAGCTATGTCGTTCTTCATCTCCTCTTGGTTCTTTTCATGTTGGTGACATTCTCATTCAGCTCCTTATGGTTCTCATTGAATTGTGCGTATTTGTCATTGAGTTGTGTGTATTTGTCATCCAGCTGTTTAAACATCCTTATAACCGTTACTCTGAATTTTATCTCTGATAAGCTGCTAGCTTTGAATTCATTTAACTCCCTTTCTGGTGGTTCCTCTCTTTCTTTTCTTTGAGGATTGCTTTTTTGTCTTCCCATATTTTCCTGTAATGTTTTAATTGTAGATCCAATTGCTTTGCTACCCAGGTTCTTTTTGGGATGGTGTTACTGGTGTAATCTCTCAGTTCTCCTGGGCTTATTAATCAAGTGTAGCTCCCTACTTGAGCTATTTGTGTTTTCTTGATGTAGGCCTGTGAGCTTGAGTAGCACAAGTACAGTGTCTAGAAGTCAGCCGCGTGGAGGGGAGTGTCCCAATTTTTGCTGTCTTGCACCCTTAATTTAAATCATGTGTGCCCAGTGGGGATTCACAGTGGCACCCAGGAACCATCTGTTGTTGTGATGGGGTTCAGGGGGTCTCCTCGCTGGAAAGGCGTGACTTTAGTGCCTAGAGTTCTGCAGTATTGGGGTGGGCAGACCCAGCCTTTGCAGCTGTACCCGTGGTGAATAGACCCTTACTCCCAGTGGCGGCTCATAGGAGCACCTGCTATACGTTTGCCAGAGAGGCACACTGAAGGACTCCAAAGGGCCCTGGCAGTGTAGCCTTACAATTGAGGTGCCTATGGGCCGGTATCCAGGATGAGTGAATTCAAAACTTCTACTGCTGAGCGAGAGTGCACCCTCCCTTGTTCAAGATCGCACCCAGGGAGAGCTCACTGTGGCTCCCACTAGCGCTGGTAGATGGGCTCAGGGTGCCTGCGTGTTGGAACTTTGCCTCTGTGGAGTGTGTTTGTCAGGTGCAGAGTTCTGGTGCACTCTGAGGGGTCCTGGCAGCATAGTTGAGCCTCTGGGGTGAATGTGGGCAGTTATCTAGGAAGAGGGAATTCAGCATTTCTACTGCTGGGCTGCGTGCCCTTGTCTGTGCAGAGTCACACCCTCGGGGGCTCTCAGTGGCTCCCAAGAGCTGCCCAAGGAGTGGAGTGCCCTGTGAGGCTGGAAAGGCTGCCTAAAGAGTGGAGTACCCTGTGAGGCTGGAAAAGCTCGAATCCGGATACTCATGAATCCGGATATCTGCCGCTGGGAGGGGGAGGTTGCACTTACTGCTGCCCAGTGGTGCTCCTTTGGAGGTGGAGGTTCCAGGGTCCGCGGGTCTGCAGTTGGCTGGAGTGGCTGCTGGGTCGCGGGGCAGTTCCATGGCCTGTCTGGTTGGTGGTGTTGATGAGTTCCTAAAAAAGGCTGTTCTCCCCTTCAAGATGGCGTGGGCTCCGTGTTAGAGTCCAGCTGTCTGGGGAATGCCCACAGCGGTGGTAGTCTCTCCTTGTCAAGGAGAGCCTGTCTGCCAGCCCCTGCTGCTCCTGCGAGATTTAACTTTCCCTCACTCACTCACACACACACCATGCACATCCACACACTCTCCTTTTATACTCTCACTCAATCACTTCCTCTCCCTTACCATCATCCTGCCAGCCGTCATATTTTTTCCTCCAACCTGGTGCCATTTTAACAGAATGTTATACCTAAAGGAGGAGGTCAACCTCCAGGTCCTCCCATCTCCACAGCCCTAGCAGGGTTTCTTGCCAAAGCTGAGTGGTGCCTGTAGAGGTTGACAGATGTGCCCAGCAAAGGCAGCAGCAAATCCTATGGGATTTGGGAGCCTGCATGGAGCCCTGCAGGAAAACAAGGGCTGGAGAGAGGAGAACCAAGTGGAGACAGCACAAAGGACTCATGTGGGGAGCTAAATGATTTCATTCATGAGAGAAACTTTGTCATTCATATGAGAGAAACTCTGCAGCCTTCCAAGAATATTAGGCAAGAGGTAACTGTGAAAGGGGATTTTGCTGGGGCTTAGCCTTTGAATTTCTGGTAGAAATAAAAGTCTAGGACTATGAACCAAATTTCTTAAAAATCCCATGTGTTCAGGCCTTTACTCTGTGAGCTAAAAAACCAGAGCATAAGATGTGGTGAGTGGTTTGGGTCTACACGCATGCTTCAGTCACAGCAGTTCTGGCCTTGCTGGCTCTTTCTTGGGGGGCTATCATGTATGATTTCTCTCAAGGAAAGGAAAGGCTCCTAAGCTAACATCCCTGAGTGAGGTGCTCTTTGAGGGCCTGGCTAGCACTAAGACTCTACAGCTCTTCTAGGAGTGAAGAAGAAATGGTGGGTGTTGTGATAAGGCTTAGGAACATAGCTTCTCAGAGCCAGGGCCAGGCCAGGAAAAGTCGTGGTCAAGGAGGAAATTCCTAGAGTTTGAGCACTTCATAGTTCAACAGCATTTAGTGCTGACAAAGTCCACTCCCTGGTACACACTGAAGCCATCAGGACACTGTGCAGCTACGGAGAGGATCCTTGAGGTGGGTGCTGAAATCCCTGGCAGAAATGAAGGTGGGCCAGGGCCCAGGCCTCACACGCAATTTTAAACCAGGAATGAATAAGCTCTTGTTCACATTTCTAGCTTTGCAGTGTTTAAATTCAGACCCATCACCAGCTGGCACCAGCAGCTTTCAATGTCCCCAGGGAAAAAAGCCATTTCTAAATTAACCAGGACCCAAATCAGGGACCTCATTCTACCATGATTGAAATGTTTCCAGTAATGGGATTTTAAATAAATAAGTTATTCATCATGGCAGGGGTATTATAGATAAATACCATATTTCATTGCGATGCTAAGCTGTCCACCAGTCATCTCCTTTAAGAAGAAAAATAGAATTAACATGATTCTGAACAGCGATCTGCTTAATGATTTTAAGGTTTTTATCTGGAGAGGATTTCAATAAGCTACTTTAAAAGAAGTAGAATGCAAAAAAAAAAAAGTGTGAAGGGTTTATATAATTGCTGAGAGCTTGGTTCTCTAGGGCTGGAAATCAACAAAAAGTGTGAATGTATAGAAAGATTTTTAAGTACTTATTCAAGAGAAACTAAATAGAAAATCAATCAGGAAAATTAAAAATTCATAAATCCAATTGCTTCTAATTGGTTCAGAACATAGTACAGAATTCAAAATGTTTACCTATGAACACTCTGTCTCTTACAATTATGGAAAGAGTATTTGGGTCACTCTTTTTTTCTATCAGATAGAATTCATCAAGGCCAAAGCAATCTTGCAAATGATTCAAGCTGGAAAACTCTTCATTATGGCCATTTATGAAGAAATCCCTATTAAATATTAATCAAGCTAGGAAGAACACATTTTTATTTCAAGTCTTTAATAATTTATTAAGCCCCTCCTATGAACAAATTAACTATGATTCTTGAGAACTCACAATTTAAAAGAGGAAACAAATGAATGCCTAATTAACCTTCAGACAAGTACTAGTGCAATGGGGGCTTAATAATAGAGATGTCACCACATAGTATGGGAAGAGAGAGGGGCACATATGATTTTTAACTAAGAAGATCTGCAAAGGTTTATTGGAGAAGGTGAAATTAATATCAAGGGGTAAGAAGATATTCTACCCAGAGAGAACACTTTGAGCAAATGTCAGTGAAGATGTGAGCTAAGCTTTTTTTATAATAACTTAGAAGAACTGGTGTGAGGGAAAATCCTGAAGAACATAATACTTACATATAACACTGTAATCTCTGCCTCTCCATCTCAGATTTTGGTGGGAACCCATAATTTATGTGTTGCCCTTATTTCTCTTGTTAGGATGTAAATTTCCAAATAAACACACACATTTTTAAGTGTTACTGGCTTAATAGGTTACCCCTCCCAAGAGGTATTCACTTTCTTGAAATTTTTTAAATTTTGTATTTGTTTAAGGTATAGAAGAGCTAAAGATATGGAAGTAGTGATGATTGAAATAGTAAGAGCAACTTTAAGAAGCTTGTAATTCACTTTTCTTTATTGTGATCATTTTCAACATTCCAACGCTTGCTCGGTGTTTATTTTTAAAACAGGGCCATGGGGAAAGGACCACATTCTCTTCAAAGGTATTAAACTTTCTCTGATGGATGAATTTCAGGCTTCTGTGTGAAGATGGTATTTTCAGATTTACCCAATCTTCTTGGGAAGATTTACCCAAGAAAACCCCTGGGAGTTACCTTAGTACAGTGAGAGGAACACATGATTTACAGACACAAATATTGGGTTTCAATCCCTGCTTTGCCTCTTGAAGCATTGAGTCTGGGGCAAGCTGCTCTGCCTCTCAGAGACTAGACTTCCACATGTGCAAACTGGAAGTGATCGGTGATTATTCCCAAGCCCAGATTAGGGTACAGCATCCCCTCAGATCACGACAGCAGGCGGCAGCTGATTTCACCTGAAAACAAAGTCATTCCTAGTACCAGAGGCAGTAGACATGAAGGGCACTGATAGTCCCCAGAGAAGCTGTGGGGTTAGGCCATGAGGACTTGTGTCCCTGTAGCGCAGAAGAACTCAGGTCCCTCTCCTGCTGTCCCACCGTTCTCTTCCCAACCAGTTTCTCCTAGCTAAACTGGTCAGCTTTCAGCTCTCAGAGGAAAATTATTTCTTGCTGGAGGCTTTCTCTTCCCCAGCCAAGCAGGTTGTGTCTAATATCTTCTCATGCTCAGGGTAACTTCTAATTTACTAGCATTCAGTGTTTATATTCCTTGCTTGTCTGTAAGACTTATGAGGGTATCAGATCAATATGATTTATTGTCTGGCCCTTGGTAGATGGCCTTAAATATCTCTGAGGGAATTAACTTAAAAAAAAGGGGGGGGAGAAAAAAGGAAAGGATAAAAGGAGGGAGGGCAGGAGGGAGGGAGGGAGGGGGGAAGGAAGGAAGGAAGGAAGGAAGGAAGGAAGGAAGGAAGGAAGGAAGGAAGGAAGGAAGGAAGGGAGGGAGGGAGGGAGGGAGGGAGGGAGGGAGGGAGAGAGGGGGGAAGAAAGGAAGGAAGGAATAAAGGAAGAGAAGGAGGGAGGGAGGGAGAAAGGAAGGAGAGGCAGACCCTGTTACAACAAATTCCATCATAATCAAATAGATCATCTAGAGAACTGAGGATGCTGTGTTCAGACTGATGTGGCGGCTGCTGAGGAAGAATTAGGAACAGCTCCATTAATATGCTATGATCTTTCTGAAAGAACAAAAAGGCAGCACTAGGATCCACTCATTATTACATATGTCAACTTTGCTTTCAGTGCTATTCTTGCTAACATTTAAATGCCAGCATCACAACCCTGGGGCCTCATGAGTTGCACACAATAAACCCCCATGAACTGACATTCTTCTGTTCAGCAGAGAACTTCAGAATATCTTTCACCTGCTTTGCAAACTGAACCTCTTTTACTAAGTATGGTAGATTAATATTTTAAGAAGAGTCCAGAAATTATAAGAGTATTCCATCAAAAACATCTGCTTCTGTTTGCAATTGAAAATATTTTAGAGGGTCTAATAATGGAGAATTTGGATGATTTCTTCTGTTTTTATCTTGATTTGAGATAGGATTCCAGCAGAGGGTAGAGTGGGGTTAGAGAGAGGTCAGAATAGGATGATAGGGTGTGATGATAGGATGCATTGGGACTTAGCATTCAATTCAATGCAAAGAAAATCTATTAAGTGCATATTGGATTGAGTGGTTCAAAGTGCCAGACACTATATTAGTAATTAAAATGCTTTATGCAATTATGGTGTCAGGTAATGAATTATTGTATTTAATCCTATTGGCTTTGTAGTTGGTATTATACTACTGTTTGATTAACTTCACAAATGAGGAACAAGGCTCATAGATGAAAAAGAAATAAAAAGAAACAACAACAACAGACAATGCCGGTCCAGCTGGTGTGGCTCAGTGGTTGAGTGCTGACCCATGAATCAGGAGGTCACTAGTTTGATTTCCGGTCAGGGCACATCCACACGGTTGTGGGCTCTATCCCCAGGGGATGCATTCAGGAGGCAGCTGATTGATGTATCTCTCTCATAGGTGGATGTTTCATCTCTCTGTCCCTCTCTCTTCCTCTTTCTCTAAAATAAATAAAAACATATTTTAAAAAATCATACCCAAGGACACATCTATATATCATATATTAAAGAGGTAATATACAAATTAACCCTCACGCCTTCACAAGATGGCTGCCTACGACCAGGCCAGCAGGGGGGTTAGTGAGGGATGACCAAACAACTGAACAAGCAGGCTGCGTAGGACAATAAGGCCGCCGGCGGGTGGGGGTGGGGGGGCGTTGGGGGCAACCAGGCCAGCAGGGGGGGCAGTAAGGTGTAACCATGCAGGCAGGCAGTGAGCGATTAGGAGCCAGCAGTCCAGGATTGTGAGAGGGATGTCCGACTGATGGTTTAGGGATCAGGCCTAAACTGGCAGTCAGACATCCCCCGAGGGGTCCCAGATTGCACCGGGCCTCTAGAGTGTGTGTGTGTGTGTGTGTGTGTGTGTGTGTGTGTGTAAAAGCCTAAGCTACTGTTAAGACTGGTTGACTGAATGACCAATCACTATGATGTGCACTGACCACCAGGGGGCAGACACTCAATGCAGGAGCTGCCCCCTGGTAGTGTGCTCCAACAGCCAATCTCCCTTGGCCAGCCGACCTCCTGCAGTCCCTCCCCCTGGCCCAGCCAGCCCATTTCAGCCCCAATGATGACTGGGTGAGATGGCCCAAATTGACTCCAATCACTGGCCAGGCAGAGGGTCCCCACCCATGCATGAATTTGTGCACTGGGCCTCTAGTCTTAGCAATGATTGAAGTCAAAGTCATAGGCTGATGGTGACTCAGGTGTTCATTCCTGGCCAGACTGGCAAAATCAAGTAAACAAAAGAGGTCCTGGGTAGGGCAAGCCCACGTGTGCGGTAATAGACCCCTCTTCAATAAAAAAGTATAAGTTTGAGTCCTTGTCTAATCTCTAGAACTACAAAGAAGTATAAGAAACTTAATAGAATCTTTATTCCTGCACTCATAGGGCTATAAACCTATTGGGGAGAAAGGAGATACAAATCCAAGTCATGCTATGAGGTATCTGGTAGGATTATATTAGAAGTACACCCCTCTAGTTATCTGTACCCCATGTTACATTCCTGGCCATATCACTTGAATGTGTTTGGAATGTTTTTGTGTGTGTGTGTGTGTGTGTGTGTGTGTGTGTGTGTGTGTGTGTGTTTTACTTTTCTGTGCCTCAACATTCTGTTCTGATGCATAATATTACAACAATAAGAACTCAGAGAGTTTAATGAGATTATACCAGATCATCTATTCTTGGCTCAATAAATAATCTGCCCTTATATTTTCTACCACAAATCATTCTCTTTCTTGATTCTTGAATTTCTATTTCTTCCTGAACAGACAAATCATATTCCCTCTGTCCAGAAGGCCCATGCTGCCTTCTGCTCCTGTACTTTTGCTTAGAGTTTTCCCACCACCTAGTGTGTTCTCCCTTCCCTTCCCCCTGTTTAAGCCTGACTACCTTCACAGCCCAGCCTAAGTACCACAGCATTCATGCAACTTTCTTTGATTATTTCAACCCACATATGAAGACTCTCAGAGCAAAACCAATTGTTGAAAGGACTTAGTCCTCAAAGTGCAGCCCTCTTTACAACTCAGGAAATTGAGGCTGGCAGAGCCTAATTTTCTGTCTTTCCTATTTACATCACTCATCATTGTCATCCATCATAGCACTAAACCATTCACTACCTCTGTTCCTCCTGCTTCCTGTCTTCACAGCTACTCATCTTAGCCTTCAGATCTCAGCTCCAGTGACTCTTTTCCTCTCCCCAGAATAGATCAGTCCTACAGGATATCCTTTCTCATAGTTTCTATTCTTCCCTCTGGAAGACTTCATCAAAAAGCAATTCAGGAATTATGGCTGAGTTAGCTATTAGTTGCCCATCTCCTTCACTGGATGAAAGCTAATTAAAAAGAAAAAAATTGAATATTTAGTGTTCTGGCTATTGGTGATTCATAGGTGAACCAGACAGATTTCATCCCCACCTTCGTGGATTCTCCAAAAAGCTGCCAAATTAAAAAGTGAGAATTATTTTTTGGGAGCTCTCATGGACTAGAAGTAGCTAAAGAAAATCAACAGTACTGGAAATGTAACCCCTCTAAAACTAAAGCAGAATAGTGAAGTTATTTTTACAATCAAACATAAGCCAACAGAAGTGTTTCAAGAGCTCTTGGTAACATAACAAAGAAAAAATGTTTTTGAAAATGAAATACCACTTTCTTCTTCAAAGGCCAAGAGTCAACATTTACTCATCTTAGTTGTCTAAAGCAGTGGTCGGCAAACTCATTAGTCAACAGAGCCAAATATCAACAATACAACGATTGAAATTTCTTTTGAGAGCCAAATTTTTAAAACTTAAACTTCTAACACCACTTCTTTAAAATAGACTTACCCAGGCCATGGTATTTTGTGGAAGAGCCACACTCAAGGGGCCAAAGAGCCACATGTGGGCTATAAACTTATTGGGGAGCCACAGTTTGCCAACCACGGATCTAAAGCACTCTAGTGCTTTTTTTTTTCCAGCTGTTTGTTTCATAAGAATAATCTAGTTCCCTGTTATACAAGAAGCATGAACTCTGAACACCTGAGCTGTTACTTTCCTTTGTAAACCAATTTGAGTGCAAACAAAGCCCTTCATTTGAAGGTCAAGACTATTTTGCATCCTTCACTTAAAGGAACCAAGTTCTTGTGAAATGGCACTAAATTATGAGAACACGATCCACTTAGAGTGAGACTAGTAATTTTATAGGCTTCTAATTGTCCACTTATGGAAATCACCTTAAACTAGTCTGTTTGAAAATATTCTCCTTAGAGATTGCAATGTTTACACCATCCTTTCACTGTTAGGTTTCAATGGGCATTTCTGCTTAGTATCTCATAGGCAACTCAGTATCAGTAAGTCCCAAATTCACTTATGATCCGGTAACTCTCTTTTTATTATGACTATCTGTTAATGATACCTCTAAACTAAAAACCTGAGATTCAGTCCCTTATTCAAACACAAACTAGTGCATTTTTTAACCTAAATGTCTCTTGAATTTGCTTCCCAATCCTCTCCCCCACTCTCTCCCTTCCTGACATTCTTCCTTCACCTGCTAGCTTAAGTTTTCATCATACCTTCGCTGGCTTTGGACTGTGGTCTCTTAATTTTCTTCCCTCAAGCTTTACTCCTGTCTTTCTTCATCTTACACTCCCATTGCAACCGAACAATCTGCAATTTCCATCTTGTCACTTCTCTGATTAAACTCCTTCTGTGGGTTCCACTTATCACTAGCAGTTTTTCTCAAGGGGATAGTGCTCTTTTGAAAGTTTGAGAGGGACAAGAAATTTTCCCTTGTGCTGAACCATCCATTCACACTGCAGGATATTGAATGTCCCTAGAAAGAGGCTACTGAATGACAGCAGAAACTCCCAGTCATTGTGACAACCAAGAAATACACATGTACAGGTGGTGCTCCAGTTCACAATCACCTCTAAGAGAAAAATGCATAATTCTTAATATGGTTTTCAAAGTCCTCCTTACCTCCACCTAGACTGTTGGCCTTCTGCACTCCTCCTGCACCCTTGGTTCTGTCAACAGTAACTGTTGTGCTGTGACATCTCCTCCAACTTCCTAACCCAACTAACTTCTCATTCTTCAAGATTTACTTCAGGGTCTCCTCCTTCCTTGAATATCTTTCTTCACTTTGTCTCTTCTACTTCCCCTTGCCCTACCCTTATTCCAGCAATGAGTAGGCACATGCTTTTCCTCTGTGCACACTGCACCCTGGAGCACTATCCCAACATGAATCATATCAAGTTATGATGACCTGTTTATGCTTGACTGTTCCACTAATGTTTTTGAGTACAGTGTGGAAGACACAGATGTACTTCCCCGGTCTCCTTCAAGGTAGAACTTGCTATCTATAGTAGTGTCATAAGGCTGCTGAAACAAATTCCCAGGAACCAGATGCCTTAAGACAATATAAAGTTATTTCTCAAAGTTCTGGAGGCTAGAAGTCTGAAGTCAGGGTGTCAGCAGGGCCACACTTTCTCCAAAAGCTCTAGGGTGAGATTCCCCCTCTCCTCTCCACCTTCTGGTGTCCCCAGGTGTTTTTTGACTTATGGCTACATAACTCCAATCTCTGTTTCTATCTTCACACAACCTTCTCTTCTTCTCTGTCCCTTATGCTCTTTTGTTCCTTATTTGGACACTTGTCATTGGATTTAGGTCTTGACTGGGTAGTCCACAATAATCTCACCTCAAGATCCTTAATTATATCTGCAAAGACCCCTCTTCCAAATAAGGTCATAATGACAGGATATAGGGTTTAGGAGGTGGGCATGTCTTTTGGGAGGCCATTGTTCCACCCACTGTACTTCCCAACTGTGAGGAGTAGGTTCAGCAAATAGCCTCCAGCTGTTAGCTGTTCAAGGGACTGGGGGATCAGCTCCATGGAGATCCCCGTTAGACTGATTGTAGAAAATTGGGATGGGTCACTGAGAATTAGACCACCTTGTCACTTGGCTTATAATAGGATGATTGGAAACATCCATAGCTAAATTCTTTCTCCTTAACTTTCATTCCCTTATACTCACCATGACCCACTTTCTCTAGTTTCTTTCAATGCAAGTATTTGTTGACAGCCTTTTAAACTACTCTTTAAGTGAGATGTTGAGGTTGCTATAGAAGAAGCCTAATAGATTCCCTTGTCCTCCTGGAGCCGACCTTCTTTTTTTTTTTTTTTTTTTTACCATTTTTTAAATTGTTTTAAGTATTACAAATAGTAGTACATATGTCTCCTTTTTTTCCCCCATTGATCTCCCCCCAACCTCCCCTACCCCCCAGTACATGCCTTCACCTGCCCACCCTCCCCCCCACCCCAGTGTCTTATATCCATTGGTTGTGCTTATATGCAGGCGTACAAGTCCTTCGGTTGGTCTCTTACAGCCCCCCTCGCCCAACCTCCCCTGTCTTCCCAATGTAGTTTGACAGTCTGTTCTTCTTTGTCTCTTTATCTTTTTCCCACCATTTCTTTCCTTTAAAAAGTTTTGCCTTTGCAGACTAGAAATAAACATATAATAACAAAACAAGATAAAACCAAAAAAATGTTTGAGTCCCAATTTCAATGTCCAACAGTTCTGAGTCCCCGTTTCAATGTCTAACAGTCTGGAGCCGACCTTCTTAATAGGAAACATGGGAGCAGTAAGTGCCATGCAGCCGACCATTAAGTGTGGTGATGAATGGTAAAGGAAGGTGACGGCTTCAGACAGAAAGCTAGGCTAGGCTCTGTCACCCTCAATTTCCTGAGCTGTGAAGAGGAGCTGCACTGAGGTCTAAGTCTTTTCAACATTCGGTTCTGCTCTGTGAATCTATATATGTGGGTTGAAATTATCCAGGGAAGTTTTAAGAAGGCCTTGGGACTTAAATTTGGGTGTGAAGGTCAGATGAGGCTTAAATGGGGGATAAAGAGGGAACAGACCAGCCTGAACAAAAGTATGGGGGCAGGAAGGGCATGAGCATCCCAAGGGAGCGGAGAGGGGGATGGGATTTGCCTGCCCTAGAGGAGGAAGAGGGAGAGAAATGGCTCAGGAACATTAGAAAGAGGACCAGAGTTTGGGTATGAAATAGCAGGAGATGAGGTAAAACGGGCAGATGTGCAGGCCCTCAGAGGCTAGTCTGCTAATAGTGTGGAGTCACAGAGCCATTGAAGGAGCTTCAGAAAAGGGAGGAGCTGGTGTTACAAAAGTGGTATGTGTTTTTTAAGAAAAGTATTGGAGATACAGTATAGATACAGAAAGGTGAGAGACCCTGAAAGTCAACTCAAGACACTGTTGAGGTTGCCTAGGTGTGTGACATGATGGGACTTGGAATGAAGGCAGAAATAATATTAGGGACCCATCTGAGTTGTTGGTTCATTAATTAGTGTGCACTTTGAAGAGAGAGGAATCTTAAATGACTTCAAAGTGAAAATCCTAGGAAATACCTGTAGAAACCCTTGGGAGTCAAGATTAAAACGACCACGAGCCTGCTTTGGGACACTGAGTTGTGGTAATGTCAGGACGTTCAAATAGAAATATCCGGCTGTTTGTTAGAGATGCCTCATTGCTGCCCTATCACTGCTGCTGCCTTGTCCTATCAGATCTGTCCTAATGGGCTGTCTCTCCATTGCTCCTGGGATGTCAGCTCCTGTTAACTCCACAAAGGCCTTCTCTGTCTTATCTTGAATGTGACCTTTTCCTTAATTTATGATATCTACTTCTGCATCTTTTGGTGT
The DNA here is from genome assembly GCA_026230045.1 of Corynorhinus townsendii. Classification (NCBI taxonomy): domain Eukaryota; kingdom Metazoa; phylum Chordata; class Mammalia; order Chiroptera; family Vespertilionidae; genus Corynorhinus; species Corynorhinus townsendii. The sequence continues at coordinate 72,460,775 of JAPDVU010000002.1, read as the reverse complement.
GTTGGCATCCATTTTCCATTCTCTAGTGGCTGAAAAAGAGTCATGAGGGTGATCAGGGCAGCATCCATTTATTCACTGAGCATCTACTTTGTGCTAGGCACGGTGCTGGGCTCTGGGCATCTACCACGAGTAAAACAAACCTGACCCACTTTGTGGTGGGGAAGATAGATGTCAAATCAAGGTAAGAGGAATATAAGAAGGGACAAGATTCTTAAGATATAAAACAGGGCTGTCTGAGGGGCTTTAAAAGAATCAGCTTTGAAGTGAAGCCCTGAAAGACACTTGAGAGTAACCCAGGGCAGGGCTGCAGGGCATAGGGCTGCACAACTCAGGGGCACCTTTCACACTGCACTCTGGAGATGTGGGAAGAAAGGACCCAAAGGCTTGATGGGAAATGTGGGGAGAGTGGGAGGCAGGTGGTGGGAGGGACCCCTGGGACTATCAGAGTTTAGATACTGACTCATGCTACCTAAACCCAAAAGGCATTAATAAATATAAACCAGCATAGCTGTTTGCTAATTTCATGAGAAATTAGAGTGTATATCTGTCACATAGACCAGAGATTGACAGCCTTGAGGTGCTGACTCATGCTAACTAAGCTCCCAAAGCATTAATGTATGCAAGCCAGCATGCCAGTTTGTTAATTTTCTATGAGAAACAGAGTCGATCTGTTGAGATTGACAGCCCATCCTCTCCTTGCGTGGGGGGCTCCCTGGGAAGCCAATTATCACAGGGTTCATGATAAGCCTGGAATCAGAGGGAGGAGCAGTCAGTTACACAACCTGAGGAGTCAAGGACTTTGGGCTCTATGTGTCTATCTTGTCGGGGACAGGCTCAGTGGGTTTGTCAGGGGAGAGAGGCAAGGTGGGGGTCAGCCCTCTCTGATCTCTTTAGACCTCTCTGCTCCAAAGCTTATTAGTGTTCCTGATTCTCATTCTCTTCCTTTAAACATGTGCATGCTAACTGTAATTTGGGATTAACCCATTTATTGCACAACTTCATAAAATCAACCGTACGTGTTGATTTTGGTCATTGAACTCTAAGGGACTCCCATTGTTCAGGTTCTTGGTGTCACCCTTCTTCTGTGTTCTGTCCATATTTACAAGCTAATTTGGTTTCTTGGGTCAGTGTAGTCATAGGCACATCTATGGTTTTAGGGCTAGCTGAATGCTAATCACCCTTCAACCAGGTAAAGATCAGGATAGCTGTGGGGTATAATTTAAGTCTTCTTACTAAGTTATGAACTCACACTCCTGACTTCTGCTCCACCCTCTCCCTGGTGCCTGTGAAGCCTGGCTAATGCCACCCTGCCCTGAGACCTGCCCTACACTGGTTCCTTCTCAGTCTGGGTAGTTAGTATGGGAGGCAGAATAATACCTCCCCCGGAACCTGTGGATATGAGCCTTACATAGACTTACCCAGTTAAGGATTTAAGGATTTTGAAATGGGGTGATTGTTGTGGATTATCTGATCCAATGTATCACAAGGGCCCTTATCAGGATAATAGGGAGACAGGACAATGAGAGCAAGAGATGAAATGACAGAAGCAAGAGAGAGAGAGAGAGAGAGAGAGAGAGATTTAAAGATGTTACTCTGTTGACTTTGAAGTTGGTGGAAGGAAACACACTCTAAGGAATGGGCAGCCTCTAGAACAGTGGTTCCCAACGTGGGGCACATGCCCCATAGGAAGGCAATTTGATTTTTAAGGGGGGAAATTTGAGAATGAGGTGTTAACAGTGAATTTTTTTGCATTTCTTATGGTTCTAGGGGCCTCAGGTATAGTATATAAATACGTATTGTGATATACAGTATGTATGCATTTCAGTTCTCTGTTTTGAAACTTTATTTGCTACTTTTTCGTATCACTTCATACTATCATTAATTTTTTTTAACAATTTCTTAGTGATTTCTTTCTTAATACTTCAACTGTTCTTTCGTTCTTTTATTTTTTCTCTTTCATGGATGCCATGTTCTTTGGAAACTTGTTTAGACCAAGCTAATAGCCTTTTAGGCTTCTTCCATATGAATAAGAGTTCACTTTTTGAACAATAAGAATTATATGTCACAGGGGAGCCATCAGGATCTTAGAGATGCTTAGGTGGGGCATGGCCAAAAAAAAAGGTTGGAAACCACTGTCCTAGAGCCTTTAGAAGAAACACAGCCCTGCTGACATCCTGATTTTAGGACTTCTGGCATATAAAACTAGAAGGCAATAAACTCGTGTTGTTTAAAACCACTAAACTTATTGTAATATGTTACAGCAGCAGTTTTTCCTACCTGGCGATGTCCACTCTGCTCTCTAGAGCCTCATCACTTCAGACACACCTGACAGCCTATTGGTAGGAGACAAGGTACTCAGTGTTTATGCAGGGTGAGAGGAATGCTTCTCATGAGCAGTGCAGCATTAAAATCTTTAGCTCCTTGCTGCATACGCATACCTGATGATTACACACCCTGGGCCCAAAATGCAGTGGCACTGTCACTGCCTGTGCGTTGATGAAGGTGCGGGCTTTCTTTGAAGCTAGTTGTTCAGATCAGCTCTACTGGGACCTCAAGCAAGAAGAGAAATAAGTCCAAGATTCTCATCATGATGCAGGTTTCATATAAAAAATGCACAATCAACCTACTGGAACAGGAAATAATTAATCAGAACATTACAGAGCAGTTAAGTATAATTAATTCATACAAAAGAATGTGAGTGTGCAGTTTTAGCTGCCAGAGTGATTTTATTTCCCTGCAAATTTAGTTTAAGATAAACAAACATCAGACTAATCTTTTCAGGTTTTTCATGACTCATGGATTATTTATTCCTTTCTAGATACCAAAAATATTATTAAACGTATGCACTATCACCTGTAAGTTGATCATATTCTGGGGAGACAGCTCCCTGCTCCCAGTAAATGAGAAATTAACTCTGTCATATGTCACTTTCTACTACGTGTGTGTGTGTAAGAAGGTTGTGCTGAATAAAAGCTGAAGGAACATTTATTTCTGCCCAAATATCTTAAAATCTAAGCAGAATGCCTAAAGATATTATGAAAACAACATCTGAGAAAGTGACTTAACTCAAGGGAAAACTTATTGATAGTTGGTTTCCTTTCCTCTTATCTTTTTTTCCCCTAGAGCTGGGAGCTCTTTATAAGGAAAGAGGTGGGAAATGTAAGGCAACCTGACTTGGCTGCAGTAACAGCATTATTGTTCTTTTCCCAGTTCCCATGCCATAACTGGGACGTTCAAAGGCCCAAAAGACAGGCCACATAAACAGGGCCTTATGTAGAGGTGGAAGAAGGCATCACACAGGGGTGGTGGGGGAATGTTTTTCCCTGTATGGCTCCACAGAGCACAGTGTGGTCTGCCCAGCTGGACAAATGACTCCATGTGATGGATGCTTATGGTTTTGAAGTCCAGATCCATCATGAAAACAATAGGAGAGGGAGGCTCCCAACAGCTTTCAGGGGCCCGAGGGCTTCTCTCTCCTGTTAGATTTCCTCCCCAGATTAACCTGATCACAAATTGCAACCAAAGGGCGGTCTACATCATAATGTCCTACTATGTGACAGACATAAACATGCTTCCATTTCTGATCGAATTCCCAGCATAATGACACTACAGTCTCTTAAGGGTCATAATTCTTGCATTTGGAATTGGTCTACCTCCTGGGATTGATGCTCCTCAATTTCTGCCTTCACTTCAGGGTATGGTTTTCAAGATAAATGTTATGACCCACCAATGGAGTTTGAAATAAATTTAGTGGGTCACAACCAGCATTTGCTTTTACAAAAAATAAGCTAGGAAATAAAATATCAGGATACATCAAACAAAGCAGGACGATAGTGTGTGAACCTCTGTCTGAATGACAAGACCTGAGTGTGTGTCTGTGTACTTGTAATCACAGCATCCAGGCTCACCTGCTCATCTCCATGCTTGTGTGTACTGGTTATGATGAAACATTATTAGATGGAGTCCAAAGTGTTTGAAAGCCTCTGCTGTTTGTAGTAGGCCTTCTAATGCCCGAGTCACCCACAGAAACAGGCAGAGTAAAGGATAATGAAACTAGCTTACACTGGACGAGAAGTGGACAGAGCCAAAACCATGTGGTGGCACACTAAGAGCGGCTACTCTGGCCTCAGCCCCTGCTCAGACCCAGTTGAGGTCTCCAGGGGGTCTTCTCACACCCTTGGCTCTTCCCCTGTAGGCCTGTGAGATCCCTATGTCCCTATGTGTATGCACAGTGTGAATGGATAAATGGGACCTAATATGATGGATTCACTGGGGCACATGTGCAGACTCTTACAGTCAATACAGAAGTAGATTGTGTGGGCAGAGAGAGAGAGAGAAGAGAGAGAGAGAGAGACCTGCTGAAAGTAATGGAATGTGTGGGCACTGCCCACACATCAGGAGGGCCTAGGATGACTCTTGAGCGAGAGCTAGATGAACTCACAGCTGCATGCTTATGCACACACTTAAGTGTTCTCACTCTCCTCCAAACTATAAACAAGCCATTCCTACAGTCCCCATCATCCCTTTTATTAATGAAGCACAAGTTTGTATAGGTTAGGCTGCATGGGGTACACAGCTCATATCACTACAGAAGACAACACTGAAGCCTCCAGGGAAGTCACCCTTCCTTGTAATAAAGTGGACTGAAGATTACCATATCCAGCATCTCAGATTTATTATTTTTATGTATTTTTTGGTAGTTTTAGTCAATGGGGTAGTAACTTCAAAAGTGCTGGTTATGTATGACCTAAGTGCTCATCATCAATAGCTAATAACATTCAAAGACAGAGAAAAACAGGGATGTATACCTCCTGTTGGAAGTGGGGGAGAAAATCCAAACCAAATTTGCAGGAAAACCTCCAACTCCAAGTACCACTTTAAAGGGGAAAAAGAAGTCATATTAACCATGTCAACAATGTCACGAGGATGCCTTGAGCCAAACTATGGGAAACTCTACCAGACAAAGAGGTCTGGTTCCTTCAACAACAACATAATAAACAGGGGAAAGAGTATGGATTTTATTTGGATCCTGAGGCAAAAGTAAAGGGATAGAGAGAGAGAGACTATAGGATGATCAGGGAAATGTAAATAAGTGGATATTGGATAAAATTAAGGAATTATTAACATTGATTTTGAGGAAGTGTGATAATGGTGTCATTGTTTATAGAAAGAGTAGTTGTTTTTACAAGTATACACTGACACGTTTTCCAGTGAAATGCCCTGGCATCTGGGATTAGTTTCAAAATGATTTGGGGCAAGAAGGGTGTGAGGGAAGAAACAAATAGACCAAGAGTTGAAAATACTGAGGCTGGGTAATGGGAGTTCATTTAGTATACTCTGTAGTTTCGTATATGTTTGAAATATTCTCTACTACAAAAATAATGTCTATTTTATTGAGGTATTTGTTCTCTTAACAAACATTGAAATCATATTGCTCTTACACAATAGGTATTGGGAATATAAAAACAAAATAGCGTTCTCTTGACTAGGTTTCTTTTTAATTCTTTTTATTTGAGAGAGAGAGAGAGAGAGAGAGAGAGAGAGAGAGAGAGAGAGAGAGAGAGAGAGAGAGAGGAACATTGATTTTTTGTTCCACTTATTTATGCACTCATTGATTGATTATTATATGTGCCCTCACCTTGTATGTGATTGAACCTACAACCTTGATGTATGGGGATAGCACTCTAACCAACTGAGCACCCAGCCAGGGGCAGACTTCTTTTCATTACTTCATATTTATTTCTAAGATGCCATTGATTTTCAGACACACAGTTGTTTTAGCTACACTTTTTGATGCCTCCTGGCTTGAAAGTCAAACTCCAAGCTCACTTGGGGTAGAGAGAAAAAGAGAAAAGGACTGTTATGTTCAAATCATACGTTGATTTTAAGATACATCCTGATTTCAGGCTATCCAAACTATATCTTAAAATCAAGTAAAATGGTCATTCTTATTTTCTTTTGGATCTATAGTAAATATTTGGTTGCAAAATCTTCAGGTTTTCTAAGGGAAAATATTATATTCAGTGTAACTGTGGTTTTTGTTCTTTATGTCCTTTTTTATTCCCAATGTGTCAGAATCCAGCCATCAATTTGAAATAGGTTAATCCGGTCTTATCACCAGCAAACCTTTCTTAGTCATCTGGAAGAAGATACTGACACAAGAAGGAGCTATGAATGCACTCTTTAGAAACTGTGGTTGCAGCTGGCTTAAAATGCTTCTAAGTATTCAAGATGAATGGCACAGCTGCAGAGAATGGAACTGGGACTGTAAGCCAGAAAGAACTGGTTTGAAACCTGGGTGTATCAGTTCCCACTGGATGAGTTTGGATGTGTTTCTTACCCTCTGAACCTCATGCCTCATAGATAAAATCTCTTGAAAAACTTACTGAGATTTAAATGAAATAATGACTTCAAATCCCCCAATGCCATGTTAGGTAGGATGTAGTAGAAACCATGTTCTTCTTACCATTTTTTATTTTTTTTCTGGAATCCAGGTGAGGCACATACTCTGGATGGAAGTTTTTAACCCAACCTCCTGACTGGTGCCTGCAGTTAACTCGTCATTCTGCCAAGTGGTCGTTTGCTAGAGGATTGAGTTTGGGTGATATCTTAGCTTGGCTGCTATAACAAAATACCACAGGCTGGGTGGCTTAAACAGCAACATTTATTTCTCACAGTTCTGTAGGCTGGGAAGTCCAAGATCAAGGTGTCTGAAGACCCGGTGTCAGGTAGGCGCCCATGTTCTAGTCTGCAGACTCCTGCTGCCTTCCTCTTTTAAAAGGTCATTGATCCCATCAGGGGGGCCACCCTCATTACCTAACCTTAGTCACCTCCCACAGGCCCTGAACCCCATCACAGTGGGATTAAATACAGGGCTTAAACACAGGGTGGGCCAAAACATGGGTTGTGAGTACACAAAACACAGATTTTATTCTTGTGTTATTATTTATTACTTATTGTTATTTTTCCATATGAACAACTGTAAACCTACTTTTGCCCCACCCATATATGAATTTGGTGGGGGGTGGGGGCATGTTCAGGCCACAGCAAATGAATTGGCAGCTTTCACATGGACTTGAACATCAGACAGAAGCCTCGGAAATTTCTTAGGATTTTCTTCAGATCTGACTCATGCTTAGCAGATAAATTCCTCTGTGGGTCATGTGGCTTTAGCCAAAGATGCAGAGGAAACTATGCGTTCATCTAGATACCTTAGCTCCTAGTAGGTACTCATCAAGCAGGGATTGAGTGAGTGTGGCTAGAGAGAGGTCCCCTGAGTACACATCCCAGCCTGTGCTTTGGTCCCACCAACACCAGTAGGGCGGGGCTGCCATTTTTCTAGGATAAATGTGTACCCTCATGCATTGTGTTATTATGATGTTGCTTCCCTGCATCCTAGAAGAGGGGTCTCAGTTCCATTTCAGAGATGGGATGAGTGCTTACCCCCTCCCCGCTACCCTCCCTGCTGGGAACCAGGCAGCACTGGGCAGCCCTAGGTGGAAAACCGAGAGAACTTCTGGCCCATCTTTATCCATGTGTGTCGGCTCTGCCAAGGACTCCAGGAGCTGGCTCTTTGTGATCAGCCTGGGTTGGCAGTGGCTGGCAGCACCAACCCACAAGCAGCAGGCCCACAGCATGCAGACACCAGCTGGCCCCTCTTCCTGCACCATCCCATCTGCCAGGGGCCGGGAGGAGCTGGCCAGCTTACAACCTGAGGCCTCCTGTGTGCACCTATTGCTTGTGTGCTGGGGGAAGAGGGAAGGGCGCCGTGGGGGAAGGGCACCTTGCTTCCCCAGGAAAGGAGCAAGGAAAGGTTCCCTTCCCAACCTCCTTTCTATACCAGCTGCACTGCAATCTCACTTTCTAATTACCTGCCTGAGCCCGAGTTTCTTCATCTGTATGAAAGACAGAGATCATAATAGAAATTCATGTTATTAGTACTCCACGGAAGCTAGCTCAAGGTTAGTTTCCCAAATTCCGACCTGCCTGAGGACTGATGGATGAGATTTGTTAAGTGTGCCGCGAGCGATGAAGCAGGCAAGGGCTGAAGACAACAGATCTCCTGCCAAGGTTAGATGCCAAGGCAATCCCACTGTGACCTTGGATAGCTCTGGAGGAGAAAGGGCTGGATGGAAGTTGCAGGCTACCTGCAGATTCCCAGCCTCCAAGTTTTCCAGGGAGAGGCCATAAAATCCAATGCCTTTAAGAGCCAGGCAGGTAATGTAAATGAGTGGAGCATGCCAGGGGTTTGCACAGTCAACATGAGCGGTGTTCCTCCCTTCCACAAGGAGGCTTTCTCTACTTGTTGTAAAACAAACAATCTGCTGGGTGTATGATCTGTTTTCTAATTTTTTGAGGATTCATGAGCACAGAGAATTTATTTCTCTACCACAAACAAAATACTAAAATAAGGGCTTAATTAGATACCGTGGAAGGAGCTATGGAGATCTGGAGAGCGTGTGCTCCACCCAAAGACAGCAGAAGCTCTGCAGCCCCAGTTGATCACTGGGAGTGGGAAGTGGACCCAGGATGGCCAGATCTTTTACCTTTTTTAACTTAACAGAAGCTTGTGATGGGGATAGGGGAAGAAACATTTATTAAACTCCTAGTCACCTTTCACTAGACACTTTTATATTCCTTATTTCATGTAGTCCTCAAAACATTTCTGCAAGCAAAGGTTACTTTTTTTTTTTAAGTAACAAATGAGGGGATGGCTCAATCCCAGGGAAAGTAAGACACTTCCTAAAGATATGCATGAGCTCCCAGGGACAGTGTCTGTTTCTTGCTGGTTGTGTTTGTACGCCCTGGTACAGTGCCTCGCATGGAGCAAGTGCTCAATAAATTGCTCCTGATAATGTTATTTCCCAGGGCGTAAGAGCCAGCGAGTGATGAGACCTTCATGAAAGGTGAAAACAGACCTTGTGGGATGAAGTAGAGGTTTGCATAATTAATAGTGAGCTAAGAAATGACTGATTGGGAAAAAAAAAAAGAAATGACTGATTGGTATGTCACACCATCTTTCTTCCAAGTATTTGGAGGTATTTGACAGTTAGCTCACTTGTCTTTTCACCACCCTGGCAGTATTCAGGGAGTGAGCACAGTGATCTGCTCCCTGTCACTCCTTCCTGCACCTTTGGGGACTTCAGGGCACCCTCTCTTTACAGGCCCTTTGAGGGAGAGGGCCCCCACCCCCACCCCATCCCCATCACTTAGGAGGGACTATCATTAAACTCAGCAAGGAGGATTAACTCAAATTTAACTTTGGGATTCTAGTAAACTGTGGAGCATTTACACAACTTCTCCTTGTGTGTGGGGCTCCCTGGGAAGCCAATTATCCCAGAGTTTCATGGTGATCCTGGAATCAGCAGGAAGAGCAGTTAGTTATACAACTTGAGAACTCAAGAATTTTGGTCTCTGTGTCTGATTGTTTGTTCATCTTGTCAAGGGACAGGCTCAGTGGGTTTGTTGGGGGAGAGAGGCAAGGTGGGGGTCAGCCCTTTCTGACCTCTTTGCTCCAAAGCTTATTATTGTTCCTGATTCTCATTCTCTTCCTTTAAATGTGTGCATGCTAACTGTAGTTTGGGATTAACCCATTTATTGCACAACTTCATAAAATCGACCGTATGTGCTGATTTTGGTCATTGAACTCTAGGGGCACTTCCATTGCTCAGGTTCAGTGGGAAGTGCACATAAAACTCCTAAATGCACCTTTGCCACTACCTGTCTTAAAAGCTTATATGAGACACAGAAGTCTTGATTAAATGCTGATGACAAGATGTCCTGTGTTGCTTTTTCTCATTTAACATTAAATTTTCTTGGTATAAGCAGCGCAATAAGAAAGGAGACATAAATGGGTCTTGCTTTTGATTAAACATATAGATATAGATATGTTTATTTACTAGTTCCACCAAGAAATTGCTTCATTTTCATCCATGCTGCTAATTTTCCCCCTGTAGAAAAGCATTCTTGTTAACCTTGCTTGCATTCAATTAGTTGTGCTGTGTTTATCTCCCTGGTTCCACAGTTAATTCCAATGTAGAACCAATTTATTTATAGTTTTAACTGCTCAGAACCTCCTTCCTGCTGAAAATTCATTGACAAAGCCATGGTTTACGGTTTGAAGAAGCAAGGGATTGGTTCGAAGAAAAGTGAGAGGGAGGTGTCTATAAACTACTCTTGATTGGATAGCAAGTCCTAATGAAGGACACAAGCTGCCAATACTTTTTTAAAAAAATATTTTTATTGATTTCAGAGAGGAAGGGAGAGGCAGATGTAGTAACATCAATGAGAGTAAATCATTGATGGGCTGCCTTCTGCACAGCCCTCACTGGGGATCAAGCCCACAACCCAGGCATGTGCCCTGACTGGGAATTGAACTGTGACCTCCTAGTTCATAGGTTGATGCTCAAGCACTGAGCTATGCCCATTGGACCCACCCACACTTTTTTTTTTTTAATTTAATTTTATTTTTATTGTTTTAAGTATTACAAATAGTAGTACATATGTCTCCTTTTTTTCCCCCCTTTGATCTCCCCCCGACCTCCCCTACCCCCCAGGACATGCCTTCACCTGCCCACCCTCTCCCCCCCACCCCAGTGTCTTATATCCATTGGTTGTGCTTATATGCATGTGTACAAGTCCTTCGGTTGGTCTCTTACAGCCCTCCTCGCCCAACCACCCCTGTCTTCCCAATGTAGTTTGACAGTCTGTTCAATGCTTCTTTGCCTCTGTATCTTTTTCCCACCATTTCTTTCCTTTAAAAAGTTTTACCTTTGCATACTGGAAATAAACATATAATAACAAAACAAGACAAAACAAAAAAATGTTTGAGTCCCAATTTCAATGTCCAACAGTTCCTTATGTGTACATGTCAGCAGTGATATCTGGATGGTGGGCACATGGTGGCAATGCAGGTCCGACCCTCTCTGGTTTGGTCCTAGGTAACCTGCAGCGGTGCACAGCTGCTGACTGCTCGCGTGGCAAGGCGTTGTCAGCGTCTTCCATCTCTGGACTGTTTTTTCCTCTTGTCTTCGTGGTTGGAGCACTTCTGTCAATTCCTCTCTGTTGCAGGAATCCATCTGGTCTTGGGGTTGTTTTCTGAAAATATACAAATATATTCTCGACCACAAGTTAATAAAGGAATCTTTTCTATATAATTGATTTGGGATCCTTTTTATTTTTGTTCAAACGATTTTCCTTTGTCTTATTTAGACACCATGTGTGTTTTTAATGGCCGTCTTGCTGTTAGCATTGCAAATGAACCTTAATTTGGTAAAGTAAAAATTTTCTAGATGTAATTTACTTATAGGATATTTTTCCTTACATGATATTGCCCTACTATCCCCCCCCCCTTTTTTTTTTAATGGAGGTTTTTGTAAATTTTATAATGCAGTCTTGATAACTTTAAATTAAAAAAAATTTTTTTTTTTTCCCCCACACATATGACTGCTTTAGGTTCATTGCATATTCAGGAATTTTACCATGAGATGAACTACCAATAGAAATTTTAGTTATTACTTTAAGAATAGCTTTTTGTCCAGTACTTGAATATTCACTTATTTCAATTAGCCTATTTAAATTAATCTGAAAACTCGATTACTATTTTACTGTCAAATTTAATACTCTACCAACAATCTTAGTTTACCCTGTAAATATTAGTGGGAAGGATTATTTGCATTCTTGAGTGGGTCCTGAGCATTCCAAATGCTCAGCTGAATTTAGATATAGGGCAACTGCTGTCGGCCAAGTCTCTTGTCTGTTACCTGGGTCCCGATCTGAGCTGGGCCAAGTCTCTGTCTGTCACCTGTATCTCGATGTGAGCTGGGCCGGGTCTCTTTCTGTTGCCTGGGTCCCGATCTGAGCTGGGTGTGGGAAGCGCGAAGCAGCCATGGGGGTAGGAGACCTCCTTTAGAAGGGGGTGAGGGTTCAAGCCCCTGCAATGTTGGGGGGGGTGAGGGTCTGTGCCCCACTTCTGTTGCCCCCCCAAGTTCTCTCCTGATGGTCCCTCTGTGACTGTGCCTGTCTTAGGTTGTTCCTTCCTTGAGGAATCTTACCTGTCTCTGGCTAACCAGCCATCCTCCGGGGCCAAGCAGGGTGCTGTGAGGTTCAGTTCTGTCTCCTTGGTAGCCTATGACCCCGTGGCCTCCACACCCAGCACCTGCCTTGGGAACCCCTGGCCTGCTGGCAGGGTCCTGGTGCTGATCACATATCTCGGGGAACTCGGGTTTCTTCTCCAGTGAGGGCCCAGCTCACACAATTGGATGTGAGACAGATCCCTGGTACCAGCCCCCACGAGGCTTCAAGCTCAGCATGAACAGAAAGCTCAGGTAACAGCTGAGGGCAATTGGATTGTGAGAAGAGGGTCCCTCTTGGCACAAAGGGCAAGAGGGGCCAATATAGGATGCTCAAGTGCCTTCCCCGTGCCTTAATTCCTTCTGCAAGGGATTAAATCCTTTCATGTCCCTTTTTTTAAATTGCTGCCCACCATTCAAAGAATTAGTTTGTAAGTTTGTTTGGGATAATTGTAAAGTATGCTGTTGTAAAATATCTAAGATTATAATGAGATTGTAGAATAATATCATGTAAGGATATTCTTTGCCCTAGGCCCTGGCAATTCCATTTCAAACTGGCTGTCAATTTCTTTTTGTAGCTTTATATAAACTTTGTCAGGGAGGCAAAAACACAAATTACTTACTTTAGTTCAAGCGGCCAAATATATTGACTTTCAATTACAATCCTTATGACTTTTGAAGGAAACTTCTCTTTGTTTCCTTCCAAAATAATTTTCAGTCTACAGAGAGTTTCATTTAAAAATTTTTGTCACATGAAACAATTTCTCTTAATGCCCCGCCCCCTTGTTGTCTGTGTCCATTGATTAGGTTCATATGCATGCATACAAGTCCCTTGGTTGATCTCTCCACCTTACCCCCACCCGCCCCTACCTTACCTGAGGTATGATCTTCTGATTGACGTTTCTCAGCCTCTGGATCTGTTCTTGTTCATCAGTCTATGTCGTTCATTATATTCCACAAATGAGTGAGATCATGCGATATTTATCTTTCTCTGCCTGGCTTATTTCACTCAACATAATATTCTCCATCTCCATCCATATTGTTGCAAATGGTAGGAACTCCTTCTTTTTTACCGCAGCGTAGTATTCCATTGTATAGATATACCACAGTTTTTTAATCCATTCATCTGCTGATGGGCATTTAGGTTGTTTCCAAATCTTGGCTATGGTGAATTGTGCTGCTATGAACATAGGGGTGCATATTTCCTTTCTGATGCCTGTTTCTAGATTCTTGGGATATATTCCTAGAAGTGGGATCACTGGGTCAAATGGGAGTTCCATTTTTATTTTTTTGAGGAAACTCCATACTGTTCTCCACAGTGGCTGCACCAGTCTGCATTCCCACCAGCAGTGCAAAAGAGTTCCTTTTTCTCCACATCCTCGCCAACACTTGTTGTTTGTTGATTTGTTGATAAAAGCCATTCTGACAGGTGTGAGATGGTACCTCATTGTTGTTTTGATTTGCATCTCTCTGATGATTAGTGACTGTGAGCATGTTTTCATATATCTCTTGGCCTGCCTTCTGTCTTCTTTCGAAAAGTGTCTACTTAGATCAGTTGCCCATTTTTTGATTGGGTTGTTTATCTTCTTTTTGTTAAGTTGTATGAGTTCTCTGTATATGTTGGAGATTAAACCCTTATCATTGATATCATTGGCAAATATGTTCTCCCATGCAGTGGGCTTTCTTGTTGTTTTATTGATGGTTTTCTTTGCTGTGCAAAAGCTTTTTATTTTGATGTAGTCTCATTTGTTTATTTTCTCTTTAGCTTCCATTGCCCTAGGAGTAGTATCAGTGAAGAAGTTCTTTCGGCATATGTCCGAGATTTTGCTGCCTGTGGATTCCTCTAGTATTTTCATGGATTCCCGTCTTATGTTTAAGTCCTTTATCCATTTTGAATTTATTTTTGTGTATGGTGTAAGTTGGTGATCTAGCTTCATTCTTTTGCATGTATCTGTCCAATTTTCCCAACACCATTTGTTGAAGAGACTGTCTTGACTCCATTGAATGTTCATGCCTCCTTTGTCAAATATTAATTGAGCATATTGATTTAGGTCAATTTCTGGGTTCTCTATTCTATTCCATTGATCTATATGTCTGTTCTTGTGCCAGTACCAGGCTGTTTTGAGAACAGTAGCTTTGTAATACAACTTGATATCTGGTATTGAGATCCCACCTACTTTGTTCTTCTTTCTCAGGATTGCTGTAGCTATTCGGGTTCTTTTTTTATTCCAGATAAATTTTTGGAAATTTTGTTCTAGGTCTGTGAAATATGTTGTTGGTATTTTAATGGGAAGTGCATTGAATTTATAGATTGCTTTGGGTAGTATGGACATTTTGATGATGTTGATTCTACCAATCCATGAACATGGTATGTTCTTCCATCTGTTTATGTCTTCCTCTATCTCTTTTTTCAGTGTCATGTAGTTTTCTACATATAGGTCTTTTACCTCTTTAGTTAAGTTTATTCCTAAGTATCTTAATTTTTTTGGTGCGATGGTAAATGGGATTGTTTTTTTAGTCTCTCTTTCTGTAAGTTCATTATTGGTGTATAGAAATGCCATAGATTTCTTGGCATTAATTTTGTATCCTGCTACATTACCGAATTCAGTTATTAAGTCTAATAATTTTTTTATGGAGTCTTTAGGGTTTTCTATGTACAGTATCATGTCATCTGCGAATAAGGACAGTTTTACTTCTTCTTTTCCAATTTGGATGCCTTTTATTTCTTCTTCTTGTTTGATTGCAATGGCTAGTACTTCCAGCACTATATTAAACAGGAGTGGTGAGAGTGGGCATCCCTGTCTTGTTCCTGTTCTTAGGGGAAATGGTTTTAATTTTTGCCCATTGAGTATGATGTTGGCTGTGGGTTTGTCGTATATGGCTTTTATTATGTTCAGATATGATCCTTCTATTCCCACCTTGCTGAGAGTTTTTATCAAGAAAGGGTGTTGGATTTTATCAAATGCTTTTTCTGCATCAATTGATATGACTATGTGATTTTTATCTCTCAATTTGTTTATGTGATGTATCACGTTTATTGATTTGCGAATATTGTACCATCCTTGCATCCCTGGGATAAATCTTACTTGGTCATGGTGTATAATCTTTCTGATGTACTGCTGGATTCGATTTGCTAGAATTTTGTTGAGGATTTTGGCATCTATGTTCATGAGGGATATTGGCCTGTAATTCTCTTTCATTGTGTTGTCTTTGTCTGGTTTTGGTATTAGGGTGATGCTGGCCTCATAGAAGGAGTTTGGAAGTGTTCCTTCTTCTTGAATTTTCTGGAATAGTCTGAGGAGGATAGGTTTTAGTTCTTCCTTGAATGTTTGGTAAAACTCCCCTGTGAAGCCATCAGGCCCTGGGCTTTTGTTTGCTGGAAGCTTTTTGATGACTGCTTCAATTTCTTCCATAGTTATCAGCCTATTGAGATTCTTAGAATCTTCCAGTGTGAGTTTTGGAAGGTTGTATTTTTCTAGGAATGTGTCCATTTCCTCCAGATTGTGTAGTTTGTTAGAATAGAGTTGTTCATAGTATTTTTTAACAATCCTTTGTATTTCTGTGGGGTCTGTTGTTATTTCACCTCTTTCATTTCTGATTTTGTTTATTTGGGTCCTCTCTCTTTGCTTCTTGGTGAGCCTGGCTAGTGGTTCATCAATCTTGTTTATCCTTTCAAAGAACCAGCTCTTGGTTTTGTTGATCCTGTGTATTGTTTTTTTGGTCTCTATGTCATTCATTTCTGCTCTGATCTTTATTATGTCCTTCCTTCTGCTCACTGTGGGCTTTTCTTGTTGCTCTCTTTCTAATTCTTTGAGTTGTTGAGTTAGAAGATTTATTACCATTTTTTCTTGTTTTTTGAGGTAGGCCTGTAGAGCTATAAACTTCCCTCTCAAGACTGCTTTCATTGTGTCCCATAGCATTTGTATTGTTGTGTTTTTATTGTCATTATTCTCCAGGATGTTTTTAATTTCTTCTTTGATCTCGTTGATCACCCAATCATTGTTTAATAGCATGCTATTCAGTTTCCACGTGTTTGAATTTTTTGGAATGTTTTTATTATAGTTTATTTCTAATATTATGCCATTGTGGTCTGAGAATATGCTTGATAGGATTTCAATCTTTTTGAATTTAGGGAGGCTTTGTTTGTGACCCAATATGTGGTCTATTTTTGTAAATGTCCCATGGGCACTTGAGAAGAACGTATATTCCGAGGCTTTGGGGTGAAATGCTCTGAAGATGTCAATTAGGTCCATCTGATCTAGTGTGTCATTTAGAATTGCTATTTCTTTGCTGATTTTTTGTCTGGAGGATTTATCCCGTGATGTCAGTGGTGTATTAAAGTCTCCTACTATGATTATATTGTTGTCGATCTCTCCCTTGATCTCTTCCAGGAGGTTTTTTATGTATTTGGGTGCTCCTGCGTTGGGTGCATATATGTTTACCAGAGTTATATCTTCTTGTTGAATTGCTCCCTTTAGTATTATGTAGTGGCCTTCCTTATCTCTTGTTATGCCCTTTACTTTGAGGTCTATTTTATCAGAAATAAGTATTGCTACCCCAGCTTTTTTCTCATTTCCATTTGCTTGAAAAATATTTTTCCATCCCTTCACTCTCAGTCTGTGTGAATCCTTTGCTCTGAGGTGAGTCTCTTGTAGACAGCAAATATATGGGTCATGTTTTCTTATCCATTCAGCTACCCTATGTCTTTTGATTGGTGCATTTAATCCATTTACGTTTAATGTTATTATTGACAAGTACATGTTTGTTGTCATATTTTCCCCCTTAGTGTTTGTGTTTCTTTTTGCCTTTCTCTTTCTTCTTTTTACAGCAGTCCCTTCAGCATTTCTTGCATTGCTGGCTTGGTAGTGATAAACTCTCTTAGCCCTTTTTTGTTTGTGAAGCTCCTGATTCCCCCTTCAATTTTGAATGATAACCTTGCTGGGTATAGTATTCTTGGATTCAGACCCTTGCTTTGCATCACTTTGAATATTTCATTCCATTCCCTTCTGGCCTGGTGTGTTTCTGTTGAGAAATCAGTTGATATTCTAATAGGAGATCCCTTGTAGGTAACTTTCTGTCTCTCTCTGGCAGCCTTTAAGATTCTTACTTTGTCATTGGTATTCGCCAATTTAATTATGATGTGTCTTGGTGTTGGTCTTTTGGGGTTCAACTTGTTTGGGACTCTATGTACTTCTTGGACTTGCATAGTTTTTTTCTTGCCAATATCAGGGAAGTTCTCCGTCATTATTTCTTCAAACAGGTTTTCTATTCCTTGCTTCTCTTCCTCTCCTTCTGGTATCCCTATTATTCTAATATTGTTTCGTTTTGTGTTGTCCCAAAGCTCCCTTAGGCTCTCCTCTTGCATTTTAAGTCTTCTTTCCATTTGCTGCTGTGTTTGTGTGTGTTTTCCTACCTTGTCTTCTAATTCACTGATGCGGTCCTCAGCCTCTTCTAGTCTACTGTTTAAGCCTTCCAATGTGTTCTTTATTGCAGCTATGTCGTTCTTCATCTCCTCTTGGTTTCTTTTCACGTTGGTGACATTTTCATTCAGTTCCTTGTAGTTCTCATTGAGTTGTGTGTATTTGTCATTGAGTTGTGTGTATTTGTCATCCATCCGTTTAAACATCCTTGGAACCATTACTCTGAATTCTCTCTCTGTTAAGCTGCTAGCCTCAATTTCATTTAACTCCCTTTCTGGTGATTCCTCTTTTTCTTTCCTTTGGGTATTGCTTTTTTGTCTCCCCATGTTTTCCTGAAATGTTTTAATTGTAGATCCAATTGCTTTGCTACCCAGGTTCTTTTGGTGATGGTGCTACTGGTGAAATCTGTTCTCCTGGGCTTGGTTATCTAGTGTAATTGAGGTGCTTAGCTTCTAAAGATTTCTCTTTAGAGTAGATCCTATGGCCTCAGGGAGTATTCAGATTCCTTGGTGTTAATTAGGGTGGAATCTGGGTGTGGCTATATTGGTTGCCTGGAGACTGGGGGGAGGGGCTATCTCTCAGGAGAAAATGGATTCTGTGGGCTTAGATATGACTCAGCACCAGACTTGCTACCACTTCTCCTGGACCGTCAGTTGCCCACTCTGCCCAGGTTCCACAACTCTACCCCTTCTCCCGCACTTCTGTCACAGGTAAGCGCCTGTCTCCAGAAGGTCCCACGAACTAGGTTCAGTGGGGAAAAGCGCAGGCCCCAGCGCGAGAAAGGGCCGAGTCTCTGCCAGCTCCTCTCTTGCCGGCACTCCGCGGTCAGGCAGCTCTTAAAGGCTGCCTTTGAGCTCAGATCCCAAATCCAGACTCTATGGTCTAAAATCCTTCAGACCTTGCCTGTCCTCAGGGACGCGGCTTGGCACTGTGTAGTTTCTCCCTGACCTTCTGGGCACAGAGGTCCGGGAGATTCTACTGCCTAGATCTTTGATTTTACCTTTATCCGGGGGATCCCTGCTCTTCCCAGCTGCAAACTGTCTCACCAGCTGTGCCTCCTTCGCCAATTCGGGCTGGATTCCGCTCGTCTCAGCTGCCTCCTCTATTTGCTCCGGGAGAAGGCTCAGGACACATCCTTCTATTCCGCCGCCATTTTGTCTCCTCTCCCACCCACACTTTTGATATAATTATGGTGTGTGACTGGCTCTCTGCATTACTTCCTGTCCCTCGGAGACAGGTGACAGGCTAAAAAAGACTCTGGTCTAGCTGTTGTATCTCAAAACACCCCAAAAAAACAAACAGTGAAGCATTTTTAATGCACTGTGCCCCACTGATTCGCCATACATCTCTGGCCACGTGAGGAGTCAGGAGGCAGAACACCACCATGTTAGGACAGTTTAGATTCCCTCTCTATGGAAAGTATATAAAATTTAAGCTTTCAAGGCTGAATAGAGAACCATGCCTTCAAATGAATCTGAGGCTTTTAATCAAGCACTCGCTACAGCAAGTTTGGCACCAGCTGGGAGGACTGAGGCCAGGCAGTCCGCTTGAACTGGGCAGCACTGAGGCCCTGTGAGTAGGCGGAGAAGTGGAGAGAAGCCACTTCCAATTCACAGCATGTCTCCAACTGCCTTTTTTGTTTTTTTCTACAGCCACCCAGGAGCACTGATGGAGCAAAGACTCATTTTAGAGAAGAGAGCATGCTGACTACAGTATAACTTACACAAAACTCCTGGACTGAAATACTTCCACTTGTGAAATGTCTACCAGGCCTCAATATTTTTAATATCCATCTTCACTCCCATATACTTGAATTTAGTTTCAGCTGCTTATTAGCCTGATGACAGTTCTAAGTCCTTAATCGAATTCTACCTAGAGTGATTGGAGGGCCTGCTCTGAACACAGTTTAGACGTTTTAATAATCAGCCACTGACATGAATGAGTAAATAGATGAGCTAAGTGACGCTGGCAAGAGACATGGGGATCCAAAGGCCTGCCATGCGCTGTGCAGGCGAGCCCCTGTGCTCCCATCTCCTGCGCCTTTCAGGAAAGGGTACATAGGGTTTCTCGATACTTTTCTCTAATGTCATCCCCTGACCTCTGGTTTCACTGAGGGGCCCCAGGGGTGTCCTAACAAGAATATTGTGCTGGGAGTGAGCAAGTCTGCAGTGTGGCTGCACTTGTCATACTATTTTATGCTCCAAGTCATTTTATGTTCTATTTGCTTCTTTGGCAATAACCCAGCAAAAGAAAATGCATATTCACGTATATGTAATGCTTATCGCTAGATGGTCATGCTAAGGTGTTTTTCCTCCTTCACCAGTGTTTAATAAGAATAGGAAAAAAAGAAATACTTATAGCTCCTGAGTGTTTACACTGGGCCAGGCAGGCTCTGTGCTAAATGTTCCACATGCATTATCTAATTTAATCTTCATATTTATTTATTCATTTACTTTTTGTTAATCCTCACTGGAGTATATTTTTTCCATTGATTGTTTTTAAGGGAGAGTGGAAGGGAGGAGGCGGGGGAGAGAGAGTCATCTATGTGAGAGAGACACATTGATTGGTTGTCTCACGCCCACCAGGGCCTAAGGATTGAACTCCAACCCAGGTATGTGCCCTTGACCCGGAATCGAACCCTCCACCCTTCAGTGCACAGGTGTGGAGCAGCACTCTAACAATTGGGCATACTGGCCAGGGTGTCATTTAATCTTCATATTTAATCTGCATTTTATAAAAGCAAATGGGGAGGCACTGGGAGGTCTGGTTACTTGTAAACAGGGTCACGCAGCTGGTGAAGCTCTGTTGACTAATGAGTTTGCCGACCACTGACCTAGACTCTCGATTCCAATACTTACAGGCTGTTGTTGTTCCTTGTGATTAAGCCCCTATCCCATTGGTCGGCAAACTCATTAGTCAACAGAGAGGCAAACCGCAGCTCGCAAGCCCCATGTGGCTCGCGAGCCGCTAGCTGCAGTTTGGCGACCACTGCTTTCGGGCACTAATGATGGCTATTATTGTTTTCCAACTGACACTTAGCCCATTCTTTCTCCTTTTTACTTTCAGGCTAATAATTAGATTTAAATCCCTGACAGGACTCTAACCATCACACAGGGGCTTCCAGGTTTCTTTACTATTGCTTGCAAAGTTTTTATCTTAAAAAAGCCCCGTGAAACTCTGAGTTACACTCAGCAGCAGATTTTTAAAAAATCTATTATATTGTGAAGCCTTTTGAAGAACACACACTGCTCTCTCTCATCTCCCCTTGAGAGATCAGCCTTTATTTTCATCTCCACTTTGAAGAATAAAAATACCCAGGAGGACCAGAGAAGGTAGATGCATAAAATGTTGTTTTCATCAGCACCTGTGTCACGCCAGGTTCATTTGGGCAGCATTTAGGCACTTGAAATGTGTGGACACAGGGATTTTGTTTTGTTTTGTTTTTTCCTCCTCTAAATTTGTTTTCTACATATGGTAAAAATTATTGTGGTGGTTTTGCTTCTCAGGGGAAAAACAAAGAATTTTTCTTTATATGACTAAATTAGTTTCTAGGCCTCTGTGCTGGGTTGCTTTGAGCAAAGCATTCTGAGGCAGGATTTTGCATAGAGCTGTTTACCCACCATCACTCCACTGTCCTTCCTCGTGAGGAGCAAGACATATAAGTAAGTATCTGGCTCAGGTGGAGATGCTGGCCTCATTAACACCTGTGAAGACAACTGAGTGGCCTCCCAGGGGACTCAGTCACTCAGGAAAAATCTGTTTTGAGACCTTCTTATCCCTTTATAATATGAATCCTTTGGAGGATCCCAGTTGCTTTTGAGGAAGGAGGCCAAGAGCTTGCTGGTCTCTCTACTAAGTCTAGTCTATTCATAAAGAAAACAATTCTGGTCAAAAGGTCCAAGGATAAGATATGGTAACTATTCCATTCAAACCCTTTAGCTACTAGTAAATGTTTTCCAGGATACTGTATTTAATATTTTTCCAGGGACATACAAATAATACAGGAGTATTTTATTTTACTAAATATGATGCTTTTGAAAAAAATGGAAGAAAATATTTTGGTATAATTTCAAGCACGACTTTTTCAGGAAATTAACACATGCCCCATAATCTGGATAGATTATGCTTAAAGCTTAAAGAAAGATCACATAATTTTCTGATAGCTTTCTTTGCATACAGGTGAGATAAAATTGATATTTGTTAATGTTTTCAAATATATTCCTACAGAAAATCCAGAGCAATATTTCCTGTTTCATTTAGTAATTGTTGTTACCAGAACACTCCCTATTGATAGCTTGGCATATAGCTACAGACAGGAGCCATGGGCTCTATTGAATCTAGGTTAATCAAAATTTTAAAAATCCAAGATATATACCTAACCAATTCAACTGTGAGAATTGAACACTTGATAAGATTGTAATAAAGGTTTTTTCTCACTTGTAAAAAAAATGAGGCTTATGAAAATTACATTCTAAAAATATCTGGTTGGGCTGGGGGTGGAAGCTCTCTGGGGAGTAAGAAGCATTCCTAGAAGAGCTGCCTGGGCAGAGGGGTTGGAGGTGTGAACCAGCAGGCTCTCCACGGGCCATGGGGCCATGGGACAAATGCTAGGGAAGGAGGGGCAGCAGTGGGAGGGCAGCACTTCCCAGCTGCCCCAGCAGGAGACATCTCCCGAGAGAATGTATTGCCTATATGACAGTCAGTTTGTACACAAAAGTTCACTTCACCCATAGTGCAGTGTAACTATATCACCCCCTAAACAATGTCTTTAATAAAAATGACTAGGAAAGCCTTTATGAATTAATAAAAGAGCTAAATTAATATTTATTTGAAAAATAAATAAGTGAATGAATGAATGAATGAATGAATAGCCCAGTCAGCGTTGACATTGACCTATGAACCAGGAGGTCATGGTTCTATTCCTGGTGAGGGCACATGCCTGGGTTGCAGGCACAATCACCAGTTTGGGGCATGAAGGAGGCAGCCAATCAATGATTCTCTCTCATCATCGATGTTCCTATCTCTCTCTCCCTCCACCTCCTTTCTGAAATCAATTAAAATATATATTAAAAATAAAAATGAATAAATAAGTAGAGAGCTTCTGTGGAAGACATATTAGTACTCCATGTTTTGAACAAATAAACTTAAACTTGGCAAACAATCCATTTGTTGAGAAAACTACCAGCTTACATGTTGTCACTTTAACCTTGAGGAATTTCACAGGCAATTCACAGAAAATTAGAAAGCCACATACATGGTAGTTGTCTTTTTTTGGGAGGCAGGCCTATGATGAAACAGGAATATTTTCAGAGGAGAATCCAGAGCTAGTGCCTGGGATGGTGCTGCAAGATCTGTAGAGAACAACAGCCAGTCTGTCTGCACATTGCAAACCAGCCTTGGGACTATGCCAGACTGCAGTGTGCACACGGGCCAATCATTTCTCTCCCAACTGGACCAAGCATCTCTTATTATACAAATTGGGAAAAGATACCCGTTCTTTCCCAACTGCCTATTTTCAGAGCTGAAGAGCTGCTGCCTCACCTAGTCAATGGCAAATAAACAAGAGACGTTAAGTAGAGTTCTGATCATTAGATCCACTGACTCCTATGCAGTCTTGCAGTGCTGTTTTCAACATCATCCTCGTCCGATCATCCGTAACTCAGGGTTAAAAACTTCATTTCCCTCTGATGTGTTGGATGAGTGCTTGAGCATGAAGCTTACATGTGCAAAATAAACACGGGGAGGAGTTCCGGCACAGCCTCACTCCTCACACCGAATGCTGTCAGTCCTGCTTAAATCTCTGAGCTCCTGGTGAAATCATGTCTTATGGATGGTGTTACCATAATCCATTATTTTCGAAAGGTGTCAAGCTGGAGACCTTGAGCTGGAAGGTGCCGCACAAAAAGGAAACCCAGTTGCACTTGGACGCCTGCACCCCTGGGAGCTCTCAGCAGGTGGAGGAAGGTCCGTGCCACCCAGAACAGTTTTCCGTGTAGGAGGTGGGCCATTAAATGCTTCTGAGCTCCATTAGTTACTCCTGCTGAGGCTGAAAACATCCTCATAAATGCGCAAAAATTAAATCGCATACGAGGTAAGGAATGAGACGGTCCTTTGCTGCTAAATATTATTTTCTGTTCAAATGCTCTAGAATCACACATGGGACACAGAATCAGAGTCCACGCCTGCAAGGAATGCAGCACTGACTAGGAGTTCTGGGCCCCAAATTCCAATGACAGCTCATCTGGTAATGAGCCTCTGATCTGGCTTCCAGTTAACTTCCCCTCACCACCAGCACCACTCCAGGGGGAACCTTCACCTCCATTGCAGCTAGCCCCAGGCCTCAGGTGGGCTCAATCAGAGCATCAGATGCCTGGGTTCCCTGAGTGAGGGCCACACAGGACCCAGGCAGAGCACCAGGTGCAATCTGGGGTGGACGGGACTCCTGAGAAAGGGAGATGCACTCCATTTGCTCCCCTCTCCTCTCCCTGAACCTGGGAGAAGTTGGGTCTGGGACTGCTGTCAGCCCTTTGCCTTCAAATGCAATACGGGCAGGAAAGCAACCTGGAGGAGCAGAAAGCTAAAAGCTGGCAAGACATTGTATTAGCCAGTAAGCTCCCTTTTTTCTTAGATTTTGGTTTCCTTTCATTTGCAATCAAAATAGGCCTAATTGATAACCAACTAAAATGGAGGAGGTGTGAATTTATAGTTCAGTTTTGGAAGAGGAGGAGGGACACTGAGGCACAGGGAGGTGGCTCGTCTTACTTGCCAAGCCCCTCTGCTAGTTAACAGCATAGTCAGGATTAGAGTCCAGATCTCTTGCTTTCTCACCTGATGTTTTTCACAATACTGTCAACATGTTGGACTTGTTTAAAATATGTATTTTTTTGTCAATCTTCATTTGAGGATATTTTTTCCATTAATTTTTAGGGAAAGTGGAAGGAAGGGAGAGGGAAGGGAGGAGGGAAAGAAAGGGAGAAACAGAGAAACACTGAGGTGAGAGATATCTCGATTGGTTGCCTCCTACATAGGCCCCAACCAGTCAGGGAGGGATCTGCAACCCAGGTACCTGCCCTTGACCAGGAATGGACCCCATGAACACTGGGCCACACTGACCACAGTATTTAAAACATTTACTTAAAATTTTGCTCCAATTAAAAGTTTCCTTGTTGTATATTATATACTTTTTAAATATTTATAAATTAACATTGAAAGTCATCCTTTTCATTGTTACCTAGGATATGAACTTGGAAATACACTGATAAACAAAAGTTCTCAGAAGCCCTAACCGGTTTGGCTCAGTGGAGAGAGCGTTGGCCTGCAGACTGAAGTGTCCCAGGATTCTGGGCAAGGACATGTACCTCGGTTGCAGGCACATCACCAATAGGGGGTGTTCAAGAGGCAACTGATCGATGTTTCTCTCTCATCAATGTTTCTAACTCTCTATCCCTCTCCCTTCCTCTCTGTAAAAAATCAATAAAATATATTTTAAAAAAAGTTCTCAGAAATGTGCTGTGGTCTGCTATAGTAGCAATAGAAATAGCTTAACAAAGTAGCTTAAAATGTTTTATTAAGTATATGTGATGTTACAGGGTAATATTTACAAAGTTATGTTTTATTTTAAATAAAAATAAGTATCTTGGCTAAGATTGCAGATATTCAAAGCTTCAACAATGATATTGACTTAATACATAAGAAAAAAAAACACACCTTTAATGGTAACACAGCTGTAAAACAACTTTGGTCTTTAAATCACTTTGGAAAATGGCTACTGACAAATAGCACACCTTTAATTGCTATGGAAAAAAGCCCCCAAGAGGGGATCTTGCACATAACAACACTGGAGTTTTCTTTATTTAGATTGTTAATCAACATTCATCTGGCGTGGGACATAATTCTCAACAATAGCTTCTGTAAATAATGCACCATTTAATAAAAATAAAATTTCTTCCTTTCTCACCAACCCTAATAACAACACCTCTAAGATTCCACTGACGTTGCCTTACAGAGAAGCTTATTACAAACTAGAGGCCTGGTGCATGAAATTCGTGCACAGGGTGAGGGGAGGTATCCCTCAGCCCAGCCTGCACCCTCTCCAACCTGGGAACCTTTGAGGGATGTCCAACCACCTGTTTAGGCCCAATCCCATCCCTCTCACAATCCGTGTCTCCTGGCTCCCAACTGCCCTCCCCTGCAGGCCTGGTCCACCCCCAACTGCCCTCCCCTGCAGGCCTTGTTTGCCCCCAACTGCCCTCCCCTGCAGTCCTGGTCTCCCCCAACTGCTCTCCCCTCAGGCCTTTGTCCCCCCCAACTGCCCTCCCTTGCAGGCCTGGGTCCCTCCCACCTGTCCTCCCCTGCAGGCCTTGTCCCCTCCCAACTGTCCTCCCTTCAGGCCTTTGTCTCCCCCAACTGCTCTTGCCTGCAGGCTTGCCCCTGCAACTGCCCTGCCCTGCAGGCCTGCTCCCCACAACTGTCCTCCCCTACAGGCCTGGTCCCCCACACCTGCCCTCCCTTGTTGGCCTGGTCTCCCCCAACTGCCCTCCTCTGCTGGTCTGGTCACCCCAAACTCCCCACAACTGCCCTCCTCTGCAGGCCATTTTGTGGTGGCCATCTTGTGTCCACTTGGGGGCAGCCATCTTTGACCACATAGGGGTGGCCACCTTGTGTCTTGGTGTGATGGTCAATTTGCATATTACTCTTTTATTAGATAGGATGCTCTCTCTCTCTCTCTTTTTCTAAAAGCTATATTTATGGGAAAGCTGGTTTTAAATGATAAGTAAGAGCTGTCAAAAACCAAAGGCAGGAAACTGCCCATTCACTGCTCATCTCTTAAAAGGTACCCGGATTATCCCTTTTAGACATGGAAACTCACAAAGGACCTCAGTGGGAGATGACAGTGAGCGATATTGAAAATACAACACATGTAAAACTTTCTGAACATACTCACCATCAAATAAACCACCATAAAAAGATAAAGTGTTGCCCAACAATCATTTCTCTAGTTTCCAAGGATAGGTAGATAAAGGGGATGTATTTCTATACATAACATGACAGATGTCCATATTTGAATACTCACTTTGGGACAAGAAAAATCTATAGGTGGAATAGAGTGTAATTCTTATTAAGAGGAAGGAGTAAACTCATCAGCTTTGAGCTTTATTAACTCAAAACACAATTTGGTCACTTACTGAAGTGACTACAGCATCTTGCAAAGAGCAATACTTCCTTATTATGGGCTAGCCTCATTATTTTATTTTGACATTCTCAGAATTTTAAGCAGAATGAACCTGGAGCTTCCAGGTGAAAAATCACCACCTCTGAAGTATGCGAAATTTGTCCTGAAAAGAAAACTCTTGCTCACCCTATTAAAAATAGTGGGACATCTACATACAACCAAATCTCAACATCAAATATATACTGTGTATCTAAGGTATGTAAGACACTAAAGGGAAGAGAAAGAGAGAAGAAAATAAAAGCTCTTGCTATGGAAGAATTTTCAAATCAAGTGAGAGAAAGCATGACAAACCAATAGAGCTAAGCAGACACACATGGAGAAGTAGGAAAGGTAAGTTAAGAAGGAAGACATGATGAGACAGATGAGGATAGACTGCAAAGGGAGCAAGTGGGGGATGGAAATGGCCTGGGGGGTGTCAATCGGGAGGGGGGGAGAAGGACACATATGTAAAACTTTAGATAATAAAAAAAAGGAGGGAGGGAGCGAGTGGGGAAGGAAGGTTTGAAAGATAATGTTTTGGGGCAGAGGGAAAATTTGATTTGGCCAGAAAGGTTGAAACGGTTCTTGCAAAAATGACAAATGGCATCACTCTGAGGACATACAATAAAATTGAACAGAAGAATCAATGGCAAAAATTGGATCAGTGAGTAAAAAAGCAGATTATGGGGAGAAATAGATATATGATGCCCAAAACCCTGCTAACTATTTGAATTAGGTGCGACAGAAAGTTGGGAGCCATGGCAATCTGATTGAATGAGAATGAACTGGCCCAATGATGCCCAAGCAAGAGGGATGCTGCTGCTGTGGTCCCTTTTCCAGAGAAGCTGACAACTACTCAGAACGAGACTTGCTTTCGCCTGGCATTTATCCTGCTCTCTCTCTGCCTTGTCTCATGCAGTGAATGCCTCCAAAGACAGGCAGCATTAAAGAGAACACAAAGGATGGATAAGTCCCAGTTGAACCCCAAATAGAGGAGAGTTTACCGCATATTAAAAGGTACAATGTTAGTGTATAAAAATGTTCACTATAAAGATTTTCATAGCTGGCTTTTTCTTAATAGAGAATAAGAATTTGGATCTTTTTCAAGTCCATCTGCTTTTTCTCTCCTTTCACTAAAATTGTTTTCTAAAGTAACAAACAATATTCCTAAAATACAAATATTTTCAGAAAAAAAAGTGCAGCAGGAGCCATGCAAGTTGTATAAAGGAATATAGCTCCCTCTACATAATATAGTATTTTGGACAGCAACACAAATAGGGAAACATTTGTATGCTTGTTTATTTGTTTGTTTGTTTCCAAGAAGCACTGTCTTCATAGTATGTTCGGTTTTCTGAGAGGCATCACAGGTCATAAATTCTGGTTTGCCCTGGGCAAACCACTTGGTCCCAACATGAAATATGACAATCAATGTGACATTAAAGAGGCACATGGGAATATTCAGTGGACTGAGAAATAACTGTAATACATCTACAAATACGGATGTCTTATCCTATATAATAAAAGCGTAGGTGGTGTGACACCCTCACATGATGTCATCACAAGATGGCAGCCACAAGATGGCTGGCAGGGGAGGGCAGTTAGGGGCAACCAGAGATTGAAGGGGAGGGCAGTTGGGGGCGACCAGGCTGGCAGGGGAGGGCAGTTGGGGGTGACCAGGCCTGCAGGGGAGGGCAGTTGGGGGTGATCGGGCCAGCAGTGGTGGAAAGATGGGGTCAATCAGGCCGGCAGGGGAGGGCAGTTGGGAGCGATTGGGCTAGCATGAGATCAGTTAGGGGCAATCAGTCAGGCAGGCAGGTGAGTGGTTAGGAGCCAGCAGTCCCAGATTGTGAGAGGGATATCCAAGGGGTCCCAGGACTGAGGGACACCCCTCAGGCATGAATTTTATGCACCAGGCCTCTAGTTATTACATAAGCATGGCAACAAAGTGCAGGGGACACATAGAAGGTATTGCTGAGCAGTCAAAAGACTTGGCAAATTATCTAGAAGGTTTAAAAGTTTTAAGTGATCAAATATTCTCATCAAGTATAATCACACCCAAAACGGCTGTTTTTAAATGTTTTTGCTAAAAGCATGAATTAGCATTTGCTCTCGAGTAGGTACCCCACTGTTGTTTGTACAGAAGAAGCATGTGCCTGTCTTATACATGTGCACACACAAATACACACCCACAAAGGAGGAAAAACGAGTGCTAATAACCTAAAGATTCTCCTGGTGACCACAGTCAGAATGTTAATTTTCTCCTAACAGCATAGAATACGGGGGTTTTGCTTTACTTTTCAATCATGGAGACAGGGGGATATTAGGCAGGACACAGGAGGAAGTTGGTAAGTGTATATCATGCAACATAGATACAGTAGCAATAGAACCACCTTTCAAGGGCTGGTCTATTGGCCTGACAGTGACATGCACCTTGTTGCCATGCAGGGGACACATAGTTAAAACCTCCATCTTGGTTTTTCATGCCCCAGATCAGAAGAGAAGTGAAGAAACACCATAGACTGTGCCTTCAAGAGCCGAGGAAGGGAATACATATGTTACAGCCATCGCTACTTTCGCTGAAACGTATGAACACATTCACTGAGAATAAGTCTGGCTTATTTCTGCAATGACACTACCATGTCACTGAACCATGTTCAAAGAGGAGAAAAGGTGCTACATCTTGCACAGCAGAAGCAAACAACAGGAGGACAAGACAGGGTTGAAAGGTTGTGTGAATAAAAGAAAAAGACATAATCAGTAAACTTACCCTAAATCTGCCCTAGCCGGTTTGGCTCAGTGGATAGAATGTAACTGGGTGGACTGAAAGGTGAAAGGTGCCACGTTCCATTCTGGTCAAGGGCACATGCCCACTTTGCAGGCTTGATGCCCAGTAGGGGGCGTGCAGGAGGTAGTTGATCAATGATTCTCTCATCATTATTTCTATCTCTCTTTTCCTCTCCTTTCCGCTCTAAAATCAATATATTTTAAAAAAATTACTCTAAATCTGTTGAAGGAAGAATGTGTGAATGGCAACCCTAAGAATGAACACCATGATCTCTAAGAGTATCACATTGCACAAAAGCAACACACAAATGTTTCCAACTAAATTCCTATCTGAACTTAATTTGCTATTCCCTTGACCTAGAAGTGTCAGACACATTATTCGGCTAACACCATAACTGCCAAAGTGGCTGTGAACCTGAGTTTCCTGAGGTTCAATGGAAGCCATTGTTTTTCAGTGACATCTCTGGGTAACCGCCAGGTTAGTGCCAGGTAATTTTCATCTTGAACCAATTTACCCTTGTGACCTAGAGTTAACAGATCCTAGGTAGGACCTGAAAGGCATCATTCTTGGAAGTTGCCCACTCTACTTTTGCCCCTAATTGAAGAAAATTAACAATAAAAAACGGGATCGTAATTGGGCACACAACACAGATTATAATTCTTTTATTAACTAAATCACAAATGTTTTGAATAAAAAGTAAACTGTAATAACCATTTAAAACTCAATGATTTACTTTCTCTTATAGATGAGAGTCACTTTTCTTGTTTTCTTTTCTTGAACAGTGAGTGAATCAAGGCCAAGGTCCTTAAACATAAATGCATTCCTTTCACATCTTACTACTCTGCAAGTCAGAGTTCATCTCTTCAATTCATTTAGCCTGAAAATTTTAAAAATGAACATTTAGTTACTATGTGTCTATTTTCTATGCATTAATAAGTTGATGTAGATTAAAAATTTGGAATTGTTTCAGATGTATAATATCGAAAAATGAAGTATTTAATAGGTTCGCAAAGGTCACAGATATAAGGCAGGCAGGTCATTAGCCATTTTTGTGGCAGTAAGGGAAAGGGCAATGCCAATAAGAGTAAGGATCAACCATGTCTGATCACTTTCATTTGCAGGATTAGCTGAGGACAAATCAAGGGATGCTGATTTTGTAAAGGAGAATGTACTGCTCATAGAATATAGAATACTATTCCATCACATTCACTTTACATCTGTATCATTCTTTTATGCAAGTGAAACAAAGATGCAATTAGGCATAAATGAAAGAGGAAACGGTCCCAAGGAGGGTACTTTGAACCTCAGTCATGGATGAGGCAGACAGACTGTGAGCATCATGCTGTTAGCTGTCAGCTCAATGATCCCACCAGACAGACATTTAAAATTAACTGACAAATTCTGTACAGGTAAATATTAGCACAATTAAGGACATTTCAAAGGTCATTATAGATTTTATGTGCTATGAACAAACGAAAACTGATTTATATTCTGATACAGTGGTTCAAAAAAAGTCACATCTTAAGGGAAATTAACAAAGGAAGTGGTACTCAAGGTTCTTATAACTCGTTTTCTGACCATGGGGAAAGGGGTTTCATTACTCTAATTAACTAAAGAAGAATGACTCCACAATAGAAAAGGGAAGAACAAAAAATTAAAAATATAGGACACCAGAAAGAAAACATGAGAAAACCATGCCACAATTCCACGCACCAGTTCTTTGTTTAATACCATTTCGTTTATTCCTACTAACTACGATATTTTTGGAAGGCCGTAGTTAGTATAATAAAACATGCACGTTTGTAATAAAGGCTGTGACACACAGCTACAAAAGTGGGATCATTCTGTGCCTCCTTGTTGAACACAGCCTAAACATTGTTTTACACTTAATCCACCAACAGACATTTGGTGTGATTTTACTCTTATGCAAACATTAATTGAACTGTGGAATACAGCTTCTTGAATTAATGCTGCACTTTTGCTAGAAAGGTGAGCAGGTAGGCCACAGACTTTAAAATAGTAAAATGCAAAGTGAATTACTTGAATTATCAAGTCATGACAGTAAATACCAAATGAATGAAGTTTTTGACAAGGTAAAAACACATTAAAATGTAAACGAAGCTAAATGAATACTTATAGTATTCAATATTTCTGATCTCTTTAACAAATGTGTGTGTTTCAAATATTTAATAAAATTTTTAAATTGGCCGAAACCGGTTTGGCTCAGTGGATAGAGCATCTCTGCGGACTAAAGGGTCCCGGGTTCGATTCCGGTCAAGGGCATGTACCTGGGTTGCGGGCACATCCCCAGTAGGAGGTGTGCAGGAGGCAGCTGATCGATGTCTCTCTCTCATCAATGTTTCTAACTCTCTATCTCTCTCCCTTCCACTCTGTAAAAAATCAATAAAATACATTAAAATTTTTTTTTTTAAATTGTTAGCCCAGAGTCCCCCCAAAAAGCAAAATCTGGAGTGGCCAAACATTTTTCTTATTTATTTATTTATTTATTTATTTATTTATTTATTTACTTACTTACTTACTTATTAGAGGCCTGGTGCACCAAAAAATCACTGGGGGTGGGGGGGTCCCTCAGCCTGACCTGCATCCTCTCACAATCTGAGACCCCTCAGGTAGGGTCCCTAGATCTGGCCTGAGATTAGGGCCTATTGGGACTTTCCTTCCCCGGGCTGCAGGCAAGCTGCCCCCATCCCCACCGCTGCCACTGCTTGCTATCTGTGCAGCATTGTCCCCCTCCCCTGACACCGGTGGCCTCCCTCTGCAGGTGACAGTCAGGTGCAATGGCTTGGCTGGCCTGGGCCTCCCTCTTTCTTTGCTTGGGGCAGGGCCAGCCCGGCAAGGGGCCGTCTGCCTACCCGATCTTCCCTAACCACTTGCCTGCCTACCTGATCACCCCTAACCACTCTGCCTACCTGCCTGATTGCCCTAATCACTTGCTTGGGGCCATCTGCCTATATGATCTCCCCTAAGCACTTGCCTGCCTATTGATCACCCCTAACCATTTGCCTGCCTACCTGATCACCCCTAACCACTCTGCTTGCCTGCCTGATTTCCCCTAATGCTTGCTTGGGGGTGGGGCCAGCCTGATGAGGGGCCATCTGCTTACCTGATCACCCCTAACCCCTGGTCTGCCTACCTGATCACCCCTAAACCCTCTGCCTGCCTTCCTGATTTCCCCTTATCACTTGCTTGGGGGCGGGGCCAGCACTGACTTCTGGTTGGTCAGCCTCTGGTCATTACTGGTCGTTATGACCCAGGTTTTTTATATATTAGGATTTATTTATTTATTTATTTTTAAGAGAGGAAAGGGCAGAGTTGGTGTTTTGTTTTTAAATATTTTGTTGTTGTTGTTGATCCCCAGAGAGAGAGGCAGGGAGTACAGAGAGACAGAAACATCAATGAGTGAAAAAATCCTCAATTGGCTGTCTCCTACATGCTCCCCACTGGGGATCAGGCCCACAACAGGTCTGTGTTCTGACCAGGAATTGAACCAGAGGCATCTTGGTTCTGGGTTCAAAACTCAATCACTGAGCCACACCAGCCATACTCTCTCTATCTAAGTCCTTCCCTAAAAGTTAGAACCAAGTACCTTTGTGGAAAAGCAGAGATATTAAGACCCCATGGCTTAAGTGCAATAAAATTACCAACGCAAGCACAAAAGAAACTCAGTCAAGATTATAAAGATTTATGCCAGATTATCTACGTGTCACATAAAAACCATTTTACAGTCACTGCATCAGAAAAGTGTTTGTTAAAAAGCAGTACTTTCTCTTTGCTGTAGCAGTATGACTGGAGAGCTGATGGGCGACACCCTACAGCTTTTATATGATTAGTGGTGCAATTTTATTAGAGTAGATTTAAGTTTTATAAATCAAGGCATGTAAACCTTTATGCTTTCACGTGTCCCTTTTATTTAAAATGCCGTATTTCCAAGAAGAAATTTTATTTCTTTTCAATGTTCATGTTTTAACCAATCTATAATTGTATGTGCTTTTTATACTTTCCATCATTCATCATTCCTTTTTTCTTTAAATGCCAAGAATTAGTAACAAGCCAAGCAAGCGATTAGTAAGGTTCCACAATTAAAAATCATTTATAAATAAAGAACTAGGTAGTAATATTATTTCAACTACTTCACAGCTGCAAATACAAATTAATTTTAATGCATTTGATTACAATGCCTGTCTGTGGATCATAACCACACCTTCCCACAAAGGAAATAGTCAGTTGAGAATATAGATCTAGATTTAGGAAGAAAGTGGAATGTTTTGGTCTCACTCCATGGTGAGAGACTGTATCTTCCTAAAATTTATAAGCCAGAAATTATACTTAATTGGGATTCTTCTGTACTGGGGGCACTACAGCACTTCATTTTGGCCAATATAAGAAAGCAGTAGTTCCCTGGCCCAATATCACTTGGCTAATGCATGCAACTACTTGGGAGACACAGAGCATTTTCCTCAGAGGTGAGAACGTTATAGGAAAACTTTTATTTCTTGATTAATCCTAATATATAAAAACCCAGGGCCCATAACATCCAAAATGACTGAAGGCTTGACTGACCAGAAGTCAGTGCTGGATTGCCGTGGCGACCCAGCACTGACTGCTGCTGCTGTGGGCGTCCCAATCCAGCATTGACTGCCAAACGGGCTGCATATCAGGCTTGAAGAGAGGCCTGGAGAGAGAAGCAGGGTCTGATCTGTAGCCTCCATGGTAGCTGTTGATCAGCGCTTGCCTCTCTCTTTCGCTCTGGGCCTGGCCAGCAGCCATGCTTCTCTTTCTCTTGGGCCTCCACTGGGGCTGTTGATCAGCCCTGCCTCTCTGATCAAGCCCATTGATAGGCCCAGAGATGCTGATAGGCATAGAAACCAACCAATCAGAACCAAATCTGGATGAAGTGGCTGCCTAGGAGGTGGAGCTTTTGATGCTGACTAGCATAGAATCTGACCAATCAGAACCTAATCTGCGTGACCTGTGAAGGCAGAACCTAAGGTAGGGGCTGAAGAGGGATTTTAAGGGCAACAGCTGTTTGGCATAAGGTATAAGAGAGTAGTTCAGTTTTTTAATTGACTGGTTTGGCAGTATAGTGCATTTGGCTGGCTATCGGTCCAGATATAGGGATTATGTACTTTTGTCTGCCAAGAGCACTTCCTCCTGATGAAAAAGGCCTTTCTCTCCCATTTAAGCAATCCTATCCTATATAATCTATCTATATTACTAAAAGGTAATATGCTAATTAGACTGGGTTGACCGGCCATCTTCCAGACATCTGACTTTTTTCCAGACAAAGCCATGGTGGTGGGGGCCAAGGCAGAGGCTGTTAGGGGTGATCAGGCCAGCAGGGGAAGGCAGTTAGGAACGAGATCAGGCCGGCAAGGGAGGGCAGTTGGGGGTGAGGTCAGGACAGCAAGGAGGGTAGTTAGGGATGAAAAGGCAAGCAGAGGCAGCTGGGGGCAAGATCAGGCCAGCAGGGGAGGGCAGTTAGGGGTGATCAGGTAGGTAGGCAGAGGCAGTTAGGGGCAATCAGGCAGGCAGGCAGGTAAGCAGTTAGGAGCCAGTGGCCTCAGATTGCAAGAGGGATTTCCCACAAGGATCGGGCCTAAACTGACAGTTGTACATCTCCCAAGTGGTCCCTGATTGGAGAGGGTGCAGGCTGGGATGAGGGAACCCCTCTCCGTGTACAAATTTTGTGCACCAGGCCACTGATATTAAAAATGAATAGAGAGGTCAAAGTAGAAAAAAACAAAACACTAGATTTTCCTCAAGGCACAGACAAAACATTCTAACTGTTGTTAAGACCAGTTCAAATTATGATCTGGTAATGGATCAAGAAATATATACAAGTTTGTCATAATCACATACCATTAAGGAGTTCCTTTACAGCTTTCTGGAGAATATTTTAAATATATTTATATAAAAATAGAATCTATTTCATGTCTTTAATACAAAAACTTATATACACTAACATTTAAACTATATAGTAAACAGTGAATCCTGTAGTCTAAAACCAAGGCAATAAAAATTAAAAAGGAAAGCTTGCCAAGTCTCACTAATAGTTTAAGAAGTGTCTTATTGTCAACACTCTTTTTCTGTGCAGAATTTGCTATGCCATCTAGTCCCTCTCAGTTCAAGAAAACCTAACTTCTTGAAAAAGTTATTAAAGTCCAAAATAAATAGCAACATAATAAACAAGACAGTTAAACAAGAGCTGAGAGCAAAACGATCATTTGTAAGTCATGCAAAGAAAATGTGTTAGGATTTAAGGGTCTAATGGCTGGATAATCTCTAACAGAGGCACCAGAAAAAACTGCTGTGTGTTTGTGACCATGTAGCTATGGCACCCGTCTCAGAATAAACACCCATGGTAGAGCACCCCACTCCCCCTTGTCTTTCAGGCATGTCTGTTGAGGCTTGTCAGAATTAGCAGCATATGCAATCCCCACTTCCTGCCACACAGGAGTCTCACCTGTGGCATTGCAGGTACAGCTATCAATAAATCCTTTATGGGAAGGTGAGTACAATACAGTCCTTTCCAGGTCTTATTTGTGTAAAGTAGCTTTTGTGCCTGTCACCATGAAGAATGTCTCTTTATAAAGGTTTTCTTTTAAGCCTCCCTCATTTATTTCTCTCAGTTTATCTCCTAAATTTACTCCTTTTCTTGGAATTTTCTCAGATAGCTTAATATGATATCCAAAGATATAGTGAAAATGACAATACAGTGTGGAGGAAGAAAAATGCTTATAAAATGTGGGAAATGAATCATAATTCAGAACAGATACTTTAACCAATATTTACATTTATTTTATAAATTATTATTTTAAATAAAATCAATTTAATATAAATTTATCCATCACTTTAAGCCTGAAATACTGTGTTTTTTTTTAATATGCACATCAAATAAATCCAACAGATGAGGCAATATATTAGAATCAACTTTCCTTCAGCAGAGATAATGACCATTATTCTTACACATAAACTTTTCAGTACTGGGTATGAGAAGACTGCATTATGATAACGAATCACTTATTCTATACCATTGCTACTAAATGAACAAACATAGGTTTTAAAATAGAATTAGATTAAATTATGCAAAGGTTATGAAATGATTTCAAAGTTCTCTTAATTTGATGTCACACTAAACAGACTGCAAAAGTGTTCAATATCTCAGTTATGATTCCTCAGTTGAAAAAATCAAGGAATCAGACCCAGTTAATTTAAGAATTTTTAACTTACCCTAGTAGGCTGTATAGTCTCCTGCTTAGAACCTGCTAAAATGAAAAGGTAATAAAATGAATTTAATAAATGGAAGAAATTAAGACTATACTGGTACAGAGTTAAATTTTAAGAAAAATACTCAGAGGTGGTTCCCAAAATGGTGGCAGTGTAAGTGGAAGCTACACTGACACTCTCCAAGGACCAAAGTGGAATTACAAATAAAATACAGAAACACCATCCTGAATAATCAACTGAAGTCTAGCTGGAGAGAACACTGATAACCAAAAATGGAAAGTGAAGACCACATATATACAGGTAGGAAGTGCAGATGTGTGAAAGGGTGGGCTGGGCTCCCAGCAGCAGAAGTTCTGAAGGCATATCTCAGATGTGGGGGGTTCCCACTGAGAACCCTGGGGTCTAAACCCCAAGCTGGTACTCCCAGCCCAGAGCACCAGAACTGAGAAAGGTACCCACATAACATCTGGCTGTGAGAAGCAGCAGGGTTTCTGTCTGCCAGTGAGAGATGGCTGGAAATGCAGGTACCCTCTTAAAGGGCTAATGCACAAAATTTCATGTGCAGCCACCCACCTTGGGATCCAGCAGAGGAAGGACAGAGTGGACTAGAGCTGTGTGAAGAGAATCCAGGATTGAGGGCTCTGGGGTTAGAGTTTGGAAGATAGCAACCACAGTTTCCTGTGATGAGTCATTCCTCTCACTGCAGAGGGCATCTTTCTCAAGCAGACCTTTACCATCCAGGCAGTTTTTGCCTGGGGGTGAGGGAAGCAATTGACTTATTGGAAAACCTCTCATCCCACTTTGTGGTCAATAGCCTGAGGCAAATCAAGACTGCTTATCAATCATACTGCAGGCAGGGGAAGATCTCTGGAGGCTTTGTATCTTTCCCTCTTCTCCTCCTGAGCTTTAGGCTAGGAAATCAGATCCTGGTGGACATCTTGGTCATTTCCAAAGGCACCCAGACTAAGCAGAGGGAGCCACAAGCTGTGGGTTACTCATAGCTCCAAACAGGATATTCAGGGCCAGTCACAAACAGCATCTGACATTGTCCTGCACTAGAGATTGGGAATAGTAGCAGATTTCCTAAAATCATAGACACAAACCCAAATAGGTAGCTAAAATGGGGTGACAAAAAACAAGCCCCAACTGTAAGAACAAGAGAATTCTTCAGAAGAAGAGCCAAATCAAATGGAGATAAGAAATTTATCAGATATAGAGTTCAGAAAAATGATGGCAAGGATGCTCAACAGCATGAGAAAAGACATAGTAACTATGAAGAAAGACCAGTTGGAAATCAAGAATGAGATGGCACTAATAAATAATACAGTGGAAGGAACACATAGCAGATAAGGGAAAGCCAAAGATCAGATAAGTGAATTAGAAGACAAAATGGAAAAATTCACTCAATCAGAGAACAAAAAAGAAAAATGAATTAAAAAACAAGAGGACAGCTTAACAATATTCACATCAGAAGAGTACCAGCAAGTGAAGAAAGTGAGCCAATGTGTTTGAATCAATAATGGCATAAAACTTCCCAAACCTGGTGAAGGAAAAAGTAACATAAGTTCAAGAAGAACAGATCATACCAAGCAAGAAGAATCCAAACAGGCCCAATCTCAGACACATCATAATTAAAATGCCAAAAATTAAAAACAAAGAGACAATCTAAAAGGCAGCAAGAGAAAAGCAATTTGTTACCTAAAAAGGAGCTCCCATTAGGCTGTAAGCTGATTTTTTATTAGAAACTCTACAGGACAAAAAGGAATGCCATGAAGTATCCAAGATAAGAAAAAGCAAAGATCTGAAAAAAAGATTACTATATCCAGCAAGGCTATGATTCAAAATAGATGGTGAAATAAAGAGCTTCCCCAACAAAAAAAAAGGTTTATCACTACCAAACTAGAACTGAAAGAAATGATAAAGTGAATGCTCTAATGGGAAGAAGAAATAGAAAGAGAGAGAAACACAGACATAAGGTATTAAAATGGCAATAATAGGTACCTATCAATAAATAACCTTAACTATAAATTGATTAAATGCTCCAATCAAAAGACATAGGGTTGCTGAATGGATTAAAAAACATGATCCAATTATATGCTGTATACAAGAGACCCATCTCAGAACAAAGGACTCAGGATGAGAGAGAAGGCATGGAAAAATAATTTATGAAAATAGAAATGAGAAAAAGCTGGGGCAGTCATACTCATGTCTGACAAAATAGACACCAAAATGAAGGCCACTAAAAGAGGCAGTAAAAGTCACTACCTAATACTAAAGGGATAGATCCAACAAGAGGCTATAACCTTGGTAAACATATATCCACCCAATATAGGAGCACCTAAATATATATATAAAAAAATTTCTGGAATATTTTAAAGAAGAGATTGATAGTAATAAAATCATAGTAGGGGACTTTAACACCCAGCTAACTTGACTAGATAGATCTTTCAGACAAAAAAATTAACATAGGAATAGTGACTCTAAACGATACATTGATCACATGGATTTAATTGACATTTATAAAACATTTCCCCAAAGCTGCAGAATATATATTCTTCTTAAGTGCTCAGGGTTCATTCTAAGTGGGCAGAATGTGACAGTTACCAATCTCTGCCTGTGCTCCATTACCCATCCTTAGCTCATTGCTCTTGTTCTTTGTAGCCTAGTCTTCTTTTTCCTTTCTTTCATATTTCCAGTTTTTAAAGCTCTAGGTAAGTAACAAATGAAAGAAAATATTCAGATCCCTCTGAGTTTAAGGACTTATTCTAGACAGTTAGTTTTAGCTACAGCCAAGTCCTTCTCTATGTGCTCCTTCGTAGCTTACCCTTCACTGCTTCTGAATGGATTGGTTAATGAAGGTGAAAGAATATAGAGCATGAAGAATGTGACAAAGGAAAAAGAACTGCTCTAGGTACATAGAGAAGAAGAGAGAACTTTCTTAAAAAACCAAGCGAGGAGTACCCAGAGCAGCTAAAACCAGTCCTAAATACAGAATCAAGAGTCCTGCAGATACAAAAGCCTCAACCAGCAACATCATGTGAATGACTCTGTAGGAGGAGGATGCTACCAGTTAGAGTGGTCAACCCCACTGCTCTCTGAATTGGATGACAGCACTGGATTTGCTTATTGGTAGGTTGAGGCAGGCCCAGAACTTCTCTAGTTTTCTATGTTATTTATTTACTATCATTATTCCAGACCCACTTTATGAAGCTCCCAAAGCTTATGGAAAATGCAGATGATTGAAACCAGATTCAAGGGCAGGCACTCTCTAGATGGGCCAGAAGATGATACGGCTCTGGAACAGGGAAAATGACAGCTGACTGGCTTGGGAAGTTTTTTTTCTCCCCCTGAAATCTGAAGGGAGAGTATCAGATGAAGACTAGAAAGTTGGGGATGATAAAGGAAGATAACAAGGAAAGTAAGCAAGGAGAAGTTCAAAACTTACAGCTCTAGGTAAGAAAAGTTATCAGTAAGAAGACCTAAATAGGATGAAGAATAACTATGTAAAAGGAGAGGATGAGCTAGTTGGCTAGCAGGCAAAGAACCACAGAGAGAGGAACCAAGTGACCATAACTGGCAGTAAGGCTAATTTACTCTTGATCCTGAGAGGGCAGCATGATGACTCAGTCCTTGGAGGCATACTGGATCCTTCCACTTCCTGAACAACCTACCGTTCCACTCTCTGTGAGGCCCACTTGTGTACCAGCTCCCATGAGATTCCCAACACTGTTACTGTTGTGTGTGGTTTAAGGTAAAGCTCCCTCAACTGGAGGTACACAGAGAGTGGTTTGGTCCTTGCAACCAAGGAAAGAAAACCTCTTTTTAAAGTACTATGGAGTGCCTAGCCAGCATGGCTCAGTGCTCGAGTGTCAACCTATGAATGAGGAGATCATGGTTCTATTCTTAGTCAGAGCACTGAAAGGGTTAAAGAGAATAAAATGGGGCAGAGAAAGACTTATTGTGCTTAGCAGATATCTTGCAGCCTTGAGCACTGCATAGCTCAGATAACCAGAAGACACATGGCATGTGAGGAACCAAGGATGGACCAGAGCCTTATGTCAGCAGATTGGCTTGCAGTCAGGAAGGAATAATAAAAACCTCTCTCTCCCTGCTCTCTTCACTTATGCCTTACTCGGTCTCAGCCCACTTGCACTCAGGTAGTCAGAATAAAATCTTTTTTGATACATTATGGTCTCATGTCATAGGTGCATAACCCTGGCCCACTCTGAACCTTTTAGGCACATGTCCAGGTTGTGGGCTCTATCCTCAGTGTGGGATGTGTAGAAGGCAGCAGATCAATGATTCTCTATCATCATTGATGTTTCTATCTCTCTCTCCCATTCCCTTCCTCTCTGAAATCAATGAAAAAATTAAATAGATAGATAGATAGATAGATAGATAGATAGATAGATAGAGTACTTTGGAGTGAAATGGGTTTGGGAATATGAGTGAATTCACATTTAGCCACCTTTCAAATGAACCAGGCAGAATTATAGAACTTTGTTAGGCACCATCATGACTGTCACAGGTAAATACCTAACTTCAACTAATCCATGCCTTCTCTCTATGTTCCATCCAGGAAAGAGAACTGAAAAGCTATGAAAATTATTGATTGCTAATATAAAAGGTCAGAGGTCAGATTTTAGAGTTATGTTTTGGAGATCAGGAATATTTTCATCTGAATTGGTATTAAAAACTGCCAAATTAGGAGAAACAAGATTGCAGCATAGGCAAACACCTGTACTTGCTGCCTCCCACAACCACATCAAAATTATAGCTGCAATACAGAACAACCATCATTCAGAACCACCAGAAAGCTAGATGAATGCAAATCCTACAACTAGAGAAGTAAAGAAGAAAGTGCTTGGAGACTGGAAGGAGTTGCAGAGGCACAAAACAGTCTGGTCCGGCACCCACATGTGCCGCTTTTTAATCAGGAGGGAGATGTCTCTGTGGAGACCACCCATGAGGAGCAAGGGGTCCCAGTCCCACACCAGATGCCTATCCCAGGGTCCCAGAGCTGGAAAGAGAATTCCTTGTAACTAGGGGCTGCAAAAACCAGTGCAGATTGGGGCTCAGTGACACAGAGGCTGCTGGAGATCAAGCTGCTCCTCTTAAAAGGCCACCACACAAACTGAACTTACAAGGTCCCGCTTCTCTGAGGGGGACCCAGACACATATGATGAGGAACTGTATTGTCTGGCATCAGGGCAGGAACTTGGGGGCTGCTTTCTCCCAGACATAGGTGCTTGTAAGGGGTCACTGTTCCTTAACTTCGACTTCCCCAGTCACGTGGCTGATTGGCAGCCATTT
This sequence comes from Corynorhinus townsendii, assembly GCA_026230045.1. NCBI lineage: Eukaryota > Metazoa > Chordata > Mammalia > Chiroptera > Vespertilionidae > Corynorhinus > Corynorhinus townsendii. The sequence continues at coordinate 72,418,727 of JAPDVU010000002.1, read as the reverse complement.
ATGTTTGCTCTGCCCTGGGGATTCCCTGAGACCCTGCCTCATCCAATTTATAATCCCAGCCAAGCTGTGTGCAGTGGCTTTTGCGAATGAATAGACTGTACTTTATCAGGTTAAAATCTCTCAAACAAGCTGAAGCTGGGTCAGGGAGCCTCAAACCTATCAATAAAAGGCCCAAGACCTGGCACCAGCACCAGCTTGCCCTGCTTCATAGCTGACCTTCCTCTGGGCACTTTCAAACCTGATACAAAGAGGAGGAATCTGCAGATCTCTCTGTAGCTCCTGCTAGGTGGCCCCAGGCAGTGGCTGACTATATGCCTCCCTCGAGACCCAAGAGCCACTGTACCCAGTGGTCAGTGTGAGACCATATCAGATTACAACTCTTTCACATACATAAGCGACACACTCAAGGGACAGATTCAGTGAGCACCAAAGCCCCACTGAAGCAAGTCCTGCAACATAGGGGTGTCTACTGCATAGCAGCTCTCCCACTGTAGTGGCAGCTGGTCCTCACAGCCAACTGGCCTGGAGGTCAATTCCTCCCAGTGACACCAATAGCAATCAAGTCTCAACTATAACAAGACTGGACACACAGCTCACAAAGGGGTGCACCTAGAATTCCCAGCTCAGGTGACTTGGGAAGCTGAATCACTGGGTCCTATACAACAACTTCTACACAAGGCCACTCTAGCAACTTAAGAAGACATAGCAGCTCTAACAAATACATAGAAACAAGCACAGGGAAACAGCCAAAATGCAGAGACAAAGAAATAGGTCACAAATGAAAGAAATGGAAGAAAGCGAACTATTGGACATACAGTTCAAAACCATGGTTATAAGTTTACTCCAGAATCTTCTAGAAACCTCCAAGGATCTTAGTGAGAATGAAAAAAAAAAAAAAAAAAAAAGGAAAAGGACCAGTCAGAAATTAAGCATGCACTGATTGAAATAAACAATAGTATACAGGGATTCAACAGTAGACTAGAGGATCCTGAGAATCAAATCAATGACTTGGAATATGTGGAAACAAAAAACATCCAACCAGAAAAGCAAAAAGAAAAAAAGAACCCAAAAATATGAAGATAGTGTAAGGAGCCTCTGGAATAACTTCAAGTGTACCAATATCCACATTATGGGGGTGCCAGAAGAAGAGAGAGAGCAAGATATTGAAAACCTCTTTGAAGAAATAATGACAGAAAACTTTCCCTACCTGGTGAAAGAACTAGACTTACAAGTCCAAGAAGCACAGAGAACCACAAAAGAGAGGAACCCAAAGAGGACACACCAAGACACATCATAATTAAAATGCCAAGGGCTAAAGACAAAAAGAGACTATTAAAAGCAGCAAGAGAAAAGTAGTCAGTTACCTACAAGGGAGTACCCATATGACTTCCAGCTGATTTCTCAACAGAAACTATGCCGACAAAAAGGGAGTGGCAAGAAATATTCAGGAGAGATACACCAGTTGGTTGCCTCTGGCATCTGCCCTGACCAGGGGCTGGGATCAAGCCTGCAACTGAGGTATGTGCCCTTGATCAGAATGGAACACAGGACCCTTCAGTCAGCTGGCCAATGCTCTAACCTTTGAGAAAAAGCAACTAGGGCTCACAAGAAAGAAAAATGTTCTGTTTGTGGAGATGCCTGCAAGCATCTGGCTTTTTCTGATAATCTGAAACCTGAGGAGAAGATGTACTTCAAAAACCCTGTGGAGAAAGTTTGCAGCATTTTAGTCACATCTCTCAGGACCACACAATCTTGAAGGAAAAGTGGATTTTATCGGGAGCCTGAAAAGCCCAGGGAATCTACAACTACGGCACCCAGCAAACAGCTGAGAACCCAAGAACACTGGTTCCCAAGTGACGCAAGCACGCAGATTCAGAGGAGTTCTACACTCCACCAAGGAAAGGTCAGATTTTGCTTAGGAGAAGGAGAGAGAGAGCTACATAACCAGACACGTGAAGAAGAGAGAACATGGGGAGACAAAGAAACAGCCAGCATATGAAAGAAAAGCAGGCATCACCAGAAAAGGAAGTAAATGAAATGGAGGCAAGCAACCTGTCAGAGAAATAATTCAGAGAAATGGTCATAAGGTGGATGAAAAGAATGAAAGACGAATTCGACAACATGTGTAAGAACCAAGAGGAAATGAAGAAGAATCAAGAAGAAATGAAAAATGACATCACTGCTGTAAAGAACTCAATAGAAAGCATCAAGAGTAGACTAGAAGAAGCAGAGGACAGCATCAGTGAGCTAGAAGACAAGGTAGGAAAAAATACCCAAGTAGAGCAGATTCAAAAAAAAAAAAAAATTAAAAAACAGGAGAGCCTAAGGGAACTTTGGAATAACATGAAACAAAACAACATCCACAAATAGGTTTGCCAGAAGGAGAGGAAACTGAGCAAGGAATAGAAATCCTGTTTGAAGAAATAATGACAGAAAACTTCCCTGATATAGGGAAGGAAAACCCCACACAAATCCAAGAAGCTCACAGAGTCCCAAGCAAAATGAGCCCCAAAAGACTGGTGCCAAGGCAGATTATAATTAAATTGGCAAACACCAACGACAAAGAATCTTAAAAGCAGCCAGAGAGAGACAGAAAGTTATCTACAAAGAATCCCTAATCAGACTAGCGACTGATTTCTCAACAGAAACACATCAGGCCAGAAGGGAATGGAATTAAATATACAAAGTCATGCAAAGGAAGGGTCTGAATAAAATAATACTGTACCCAGCAAGGCTATCAATCAAAATTGAAATTGAAATCAGGAGCTTCACAGACAAAAAAGGACTAAGGGAGTTTATTACCACAAAACCAACAATGCAGGAAATGCTAACGGGTCTGCTGAAAAATCAAAAAAGGAAGCAAAGAAGAAATACAGGGGTAAAGAATAAAAAGGTAACAAAGAAGTACATATCAATAATAACTTTAAATGTAAATGGATTAAATGCCCCAATCAAAAGACATAGGGTAACAGACATAGGGTAATGATAAGAAATATGACTGATTATATATGCTGTCTACAAGAAACCCACCTCAGGAAAAAAAATGCACACAGACTGAGGGTGAAGGGATGGAAAAAGGTTTTTCAGGCGAATGGAAATGAAAAAAAAAAAAGCTGGGGTAAGATAATTACTGGGGTAGCAATACCTATATCTGAAAAAATAAATCTCAAAGTAAAGGACATAAAAAGATATAAAGAAAGGCCGCTTCATAATACTAAAGGGAAAAATCCACCAAGAAGAAATAACTCTGGTAAACATATATGCACCAAATACAGGAGCACTCAAATACATATAAAAACTCCTGGAAGCTATGAAGGGAGAGATTGACAGCAATACAATCATAGGAGACTTTAATACCCCACTATCACCATTGGACAAATCCTCTAAACAAAAAATCAGCAAAGAAACATCAATTCTAAATGACTCACTAGATCAGATGGAATTAATTAACATCTTCAGAGCATTTTACCCAAAGCCACAAAATATACACACTTCTCAAGTGCACATGGGTCATTTTCAAAGATAGAGCATATATTGGGTCACAGGCAAAGTCTCTTCAAATTCAAGAAAATAGAAATCATATCAAGCATCTTCTCAGATCACAGTGGCATAAAACTGGAAATCAACTACAATAAAAACAATCCAAAAAAAAATCAAACACATGGAGACTAAACAGCATGCTATTAAACAATGACTGGGTTACCAGAGAGACCAAAGAAGAAATAAAAAAACATCATGGCAACAAACGACAATGAAGACACAACCATCCAAAACCTATGGGTCACAGTGAAAGCAGTCTTGAGAGGGAAGTTCATAACTCTACAAGCCTACTGAAAAAAACAAGAAACAATGATAATAAACTACCTAACCCTACAACTCAAAGAGTTAGAAAGAGAGCAACAAGAAAAGCCCACAGTGAGCAGAAGGAAGAACATAGTAAAGATCAGAGTGGAGATAAACGACATAGAGACCAAAAAAACAATACAAAAGATCTACAAAACCAAGAGCTGGTTCTTTGAAAGGATAAACAAGATTGATGAACCTCTAGCCAGGCTCACCAAGAAGCAAAGAGAGAGGACCCAAATAAACAAAATTAGAAATGAAAGAGGTGAAATAACAACAGACCCCACCGAAATACAAAGGATTGTTCAAAAATACTATGAACAACTCTATTCCAACAAACTAGACAACCTGGAGGAAGTGGACATATTCCTAGAAAAATATAACCTTCCAAAACTCAATTAGGAAGACCTAAACATCTCAACAGGCCAATAACTATGGAAGAAATTGAAGCAGTCATCAAAAAGCTTCCAGCAAACAAAAGCCCATAGCCAGACGGCTTCACAGGGGAGTTTTACCAAACATTCAAGGAGGAACTAAAACTTTTCCTCCTCAGACTGTTCCAAAAAATTCAAGAGGAAGGCACACTTATAAGCTCCTTCTATGAAGCCAGCATCACACTAATACCAAAACCAGATAAAGACAGCACAATGAAAGATAATTACAGGACAATATCCTTCATGAACATAGATACCAAAATCCTCAACAAAATTCTAGCAAATCGGAATCAGCAGTACATCAGAAAGATCATACACCATGACCAAGTAGGATTTATCCTGGGGAAGCAAGGATGGTACAATATTCACAAATCAATAAACGTGATACATCACAAACAAATTGAGAGATAAAAATCACATAGTCATATCAATTGATGCAGAAAAAGTATTTGACAAAATCCAACACCTTTTCTTGATAAAAACTCTCAACAAGGTGGGAATAGAAGGATCATACCTCAACATAATAAAAGCCATATATGATAAACCCACAGCCTACATCATCCTCAATTAGCAAAAACTAAAACCATTTCCCCTAAGAACAGGAATAAGAGAGGGATGCCCACTCTCAACACTCCTTTTAGACATAGTACTGGAAGTATTAGCCATTGCAATTAGACAAAAAGAAGAAATAAAAGGGATCTAAATTGGAAAAGAAGAAGTAAAGCTGTCCTTATTTGCAGATGCCATGTTATTGTATATAAAAAACCTGAAAGACTCTATCAAAAAATTATTAGACGTAATAAATGAATTCGGCAATGTAGCAGGATACAAAATTAACACCAAGAAATCTATGGCATTTTTATACACCAATAGTGAACTTACAGAAAGAGAGACTAAAAAAGCAATCCCATTTACCATCTCACCAACAAAATTAAGATACGTAAGAATAAACTTAACTAAAGAGGTAAAAGACCTATATTTGGAAAACTACAGGACACTGAAAAAAGAGATAGAGGAAGACATAAACAGATGGAAGAACATACCATGATCATGGGTTGGTAGAATCAACATCATTAAAATGTCCATAATACCCTAAGCAATCTATAGATTCAATGCACTCCCCATTAAAACATCAATGGCATATTTCACAGACCTAGAACGAACCTTCAAAAAATTCATCTGGAATAAGAAAAGACCCTGAATAGCCACAGCAATCCTGAGAAAGAAGAACAAAGTAGGTGTGATCTCAATACCGAATTTCAAGCTGTATTATAAGGCCACTGTTCTCAAAACAGCCTGGTACTGGCACAAGAAGAGACATATAGGTCAATGGAATAGAAAGAGAACCCAGATGTCAACCCAAACCACTATGCCCAATTAATATTTGACAAAGGAGGCATGAACATACAATGGAGTCAAGACAGTCTCTTCAATAAATGGTCTTGGGAAAATTGGACAGATACATGCAAAAAAAAAAAAATGAAACTAGATCACCAACTTACACCATACACAAAAATAAACTCAAAATGGATAAAGGACTTAAACATAAGATGGGAAACCATAAAAATACCAGAGGAATCCACAGGCAGAGAAATCTCAGACATATGCCGAAGCAATTTCTTCACCAATACCCCTCCTAGGGCAATGGAAGCTAAAGAGAAAATAAACAAATGGGACTACATCAAAATAAAAAGCTTTTGCACAGCAAAAGAACCCATCAACAAAACAAGAAACCCCACTGTATGGGAGAACATATTTGCAAATTTTATCACTGATAAAGGTTTAATCTCCAACATCTACATGGAACTTATACAACTGAATAAAAGAAAGATAAATGATCCAATAAAAAAATGGGCAAGGACCTAAATAGAATCTTTTTGAAAGAAGACAGAAGGAAGGCCAAGAGACATATGAAAACATGCTCAAAGTCACTAATTATCCAAGAGATGGAAATCAAAATGACAATGCGGTATCATCTCACACCTGTCAGAATGGCAATCATCAACAAATCAACAAATGACAAGTGCTGACGAGGATGCAGAGAAAAAGGAATCCCTGTGCACTGCTGGTGGGAATGCAGACTGGTGCAGCCACTGCGGAGAACAATATGGAGTTTCCTCAAAAAACTAAAAATAGAGTTCCCATTTGACCCAGTAATCCCACTTCTATGAATATATCCAAAGAAACTAGAAGCACCAATCAGAAAAGTTATATGCACCCCTATGTTCATAGCAGCACAATTCACCATAGCTAAGATTTGGAAACAGCCTAAATGCCCATCAGCAGTTGAGTGGATTAGAAAACTATGGTACAGCTACACAATGGAATACTATGCTGCTATAAAAAAGAAGGAACTCTTACCATTTGCAGCAGCATGGCTGGACCTGGAGAGCATTATGTTAAGTGAAATAAGCCAGGCAATGAAAGATACATACCACACGATCTCACTCATTTATGGAAAATAAGAACATTATAACCTGTTGAACAAAAAGATAGATACAGAGGAAGCAAAGCACCAAATAGACTGTCAAGTTACAGTGGGAAGTCTGGGGAGTATTGGGGAGGGGGGAAAGATATCAACCAAAGGACTTGTATGCATGCATATAAGCACAACCAATGGACGTAAGACACTGGGAGGGAGAGTGTATGAGGGTATGCGACAAGGGGTAGGGGATTCTTGGGCAAGGTCAATGGGGGGAAAAAGGATATATATATATATATATATATATATATATATATATATATGTAATACTATATGTAATACTTTAAACAATTAAAAAAAAGAAATATTCAAAGTCATGAATAGTGAGGACCTACAATCAAGATTACTCTACCCAGCAAAGCTATCATTTAGAATTGAAGGTCAGATAAAGAGCTTCACAGACAGGAAAAAGCTAAGGAGTTTATCACCACCAAACCAGTAGTACATGAAATGTTGAAGAGTATTTTTTAAGAAGAGGAAGAAGAAGAAAAAGAAAAAGATGAAAACATGAACAATAAAATGGCAACAAATACATATCCATCAACAATTGAATCTAAAAATAAAAATATATGAACAAGGAATCTAATGAACAGAATAAAGTGGTGAATAAAATAGAATCAGAGGCATGGAAATGGAACAGATGGATGATTCTCACAGGAAATCTCGCAAGAAGAGATTAAACAAAGATCTTATATGCATATATGCATTACCTATGGACATAAAAAATAGTGTGGCAAAGGCCTGAGGCAGGACAGGAACCAAGTGGAAGGGATTATGGGGAGGGGGGTGGGAAGAGGGACATCTGTAATAATCTTACAATAAATAATAAAAGAGATAGAGAGAGAAAAAGAGAGAAAAAAAGAACTGCCAAGTTGCTCCTTTTCTATCCTAATTACATATAAATAATAGTTTCTGAGTTCCAATTCTGAGGCACAAGGAAGATCACATTTGCTGAGCCTATTCTGAAAAAAAAAAAAAAAAAGGGATCTATAAAGAACAGTGATTCAAAGGGACACAGGTCAGCTGTGGTCCCTCTAATATAAGAAAACCAAACAGCACAGAAGTTAATTTTGCCCGAGTTAATCCTCTCCATTAAGCATCTGACCTATGTAACAGAAGAATGACTGTAATGTACCTGCTGCCACCATGGGCCTAAGGCATCAACAGCTACATCTACATCGTTTAAAACCACAAAGCCTTAATTAAGCATTTATGAGCTCACTTGCAAAGTTTTGATTTTTTTCTTCTCTTCCTGAAACACCTGACACATGACATAAATATAAAGACAGTTTGTGAACTTTCAGAAATACTTTTTCTATTAATATCAGTTTCCCCTCTCCTCAACAATGGGCAAGATAATATCACTGAAATTTTTATATCTCTCCTCAAATTCTTATCATTATAATATATCTGAGTATGGTCAAAATTTTTTTATTTCTACTAGGTTGATTTGTATCAAAATATGATCATAGTCCTTATACTGGTAATGACTTTAAAAAAATTAACAAGTATGTAAATATCATATATAAATAACAAGCCTAACTTGATTGGATTTAGTTTATTGTAATCTTCTATATGCTCTCATGTTGTTATTGTTCCCAACTCCTAATTTCATTTTATAAAATTTAAATGCTTCCATTAAAAATATACTACACAGTTAAGAAGACCAGAAAAAAAAAAGTTAAAATCTTACTCCTTAAAGTAACAGGTAAGGCTACAAATTTAAACTTGGAAATAATGTAAATGATCAAGTTAAACTTCTCAGAGGAACATTAACTTAAAATTAAAAAGATAGCTTAGATTTTTAAAAAAACTATCTGAGGATTTTATTGCATTTAAGTTGAGACACATTCATTAAGCTTTTCCAAAACAGAGCATCTGCAATGAGTAAAAGTTTTTCTGGGAATGAGTACTGTTTTTACTTGCTTTTTTAAATGCTCAAATTTGCAACCTTAATGTTACACGTACTCAGCTTCACAGACTCTATAAGAAATATACATCCATTTTCCTAGTCTACAGCAGCATCTACAGAGCAACATTCCTGTACCTTTGCTCTTCTTGCCCTTCAACTGAAGGCAGGGGTGCCCCTGAACTCTGGCATCAGGCAGTTGAATTTAGAACATTCTCACCATGTCAATAAAATGAGTTAAATTCTTAATTTACACATGGCGTATTTAAGTATAAGAAAGAAAAAACAACCTGGTGAATTTTCATAATCTCCCTTTGCTTTTCATGTGAGAACAGTACGTTTGTAATTTTATGGTTTCACAGGCTACTTAGGGATGTTGGCAATGGAGAAGGGGGGAGATCAAGGTCAAGGGGGTGGCAGGTAGTCAATGCCTGTTTCCACTTGAGTCAGCATCTCTGGACTTATTGGCAACGTACTGCACATCCCTCTTTGTTAAACATGAAATGCATGGGGGGTATGGCAATAAAAGGGAGGACAAACCAGATAATGAAGGGAAATCTGACCATCAGTGAGTGACACCTAATCTTATCTAATAAAAGAGTAATATGCAAATTGACCGTACATCCGCTACACCCACAAGCCACACCCACCAGCCAATCAGGAGGGAATTCTCCTGATTGGCTGGTGGGTGTGCAAATAAACCAAACCAAGATGGCTGCAGCAGAGAGCAGGAGGGAGGCTTGGGTTTCCCTGGCAATGGAGGAAGCCAAGCTTTCCACCTGCTTTTGCCAGCCCAGGCCTCCACTCAATGCTATAAAGTTTCAATTATAGAAGATAAATCCCAACAGACATGGCAGCAGCCACAGAGCTGGAGAGAGCAGGAGGCTAGGGTTGCCCACGGTGATGGAGGAAGCCAAGCTTCTGCAGCCCTGTCTTGCTTTAGCCTCCACTTAAGGCTACAAAGTTTCAATTATAGAAGAGAAATAAATCCCAACAGAAATGGCTGCAGCCACAGAGCGAGCAGAAGGCTTGGCTCCACTCAAGGCTACAAAGTTTCAATTGTAGAAGATAAATAAATCCCAGGTCCCAGGGCCTCTGCTTGGGTCACTGGGAGGCATGGCCAGCCTGCAAACCACCACAGGCCCCTCACCCAGGCTGCCCTACACCCCAAGGGAACCCCTACCCTGATCTGGGACACCCTTCAGGGCAAACCAGCTGGCCCCCACCCATGCACCAGGCCTCTATCCTATCTAATAAAAGAGAAATATGCAGATTGACCATCGCTCCAACACACAAGATGGCTGCCCCTATGTGGTCAAAGATCCTGCCCCATGTGGACAAAAGATGGCCACCACAAGATGGCCAGCAGGGGAGGGCAGTTGGGAGAGACCAGGCCTGCAAGGGAGGGCAGTTAGGGGTGACCCGGCTGGCAGAGGAGGGAAGTTGGGGGTGATTGGGTCTGCAGGGAAGGGCAGTTGGGGGGGGACCCAGGCCTGCAGCGGAGAGCAGTTGGGGGGTACCAGGCCTACAGGGGAGGGCAGTTAGGGGTGACCTGGCTGGCAGAGGAGGAAGTTGGGGGTGATTGGGTCTGCAGGGAAGGGCAGTTGGGGGGGACCCAGGCCTGCAGCAGAGAGCAGTTGGGGGGTACCAGGCCTGCAGGGGAGGGCAGTTAAGGGTGACCAGGCCTGTAGGGGAGGGCAGTTAGGGGTGACCAGGCTGTCAGGGGAGCAGTTAGGCATCAATCAGGCTGTCAGGGGAGTGATTAGGGGGTGATCAGGCTGGCAGGCAGAAGCAGTTAGGGGCAATTCGGAAGGCAAGCAGGCAAGCTGTTGGGAGCCAGCAGTCCTGGATTGTGAGAGGGATGTACGACTGCCAGTTTAGGCCCAACTGGACATCCCTCAAAGGGTCCCAGATTGGAAAGGGTTCAGGCTGGTCTGAGGGACACCCCCCCCCCCCCCCCCCATGCACCTCTAGTACTACATAATGCTGTATGGATACTGTAGCTCACATACTGTTCTCAGGCATTCACAGGGAGCAACATAATCAGTAGTGTTATCTTCCAGAACCAGACAAATGGTGATTAGAAGGAAGATTTAAGAAAAATAGAATATGTATCAACATTAATAATGTGATGCTTGTGATAGCTACCAATTGAGTGCCATTCTGCTTTATAATTCTTAGTTGTATTTTAGGAATTTATGAGGCATGAACTGAGAAAATTTCAGTGACCCAACCAGTCTGATTTCATGAACACATAAACTAAAGGTAGATACATTTTATTTAAGTACTGTGTTTTAGTCCTATATAATAAAAGCCTAATATGATAAGTGGCTGGTCTTCCATACAACCAATAAAAGTGTAATATGCTAATGATAAACTAAGGCTGCTCAACCACTTGCTATGACATGCACTGACCATCAGGGGGCAGATGCTCCAACTGGTAGGTTAGCTTGCTGCTGGGATCTGGCTGATTGGGACTAAGTGAGACTGGCCAGACACTGGAGCCCTCCCATGGTCCCTCCCCAGCCCCAATGGTGTATTGGTGGGGTCTCTCATCCTGGCCTTCACCCTCCCGCAATCCAGGACCCCTCAGGGGATGTTGGAGTGCTGGTTTCGGCCTGATCCCATAGGCCAGGCTGAGGGACCCCACAGGTGCACGAATTCGTGCACTGGGCCTCTAGTTGTCTAATAAGCATTAATTAAAGGGAGACAAAGAATATATAATAGAACTGAACTCCATAATCAGTTAGCAAAAGCTGAAGTTCAAAAATAAAGATAAAATTTCTTTGAATGTACTGTGCAAATCATATGGAAAATTATTTATTTGAATTTGTTCAATTCAAAAAGTATTAGAATTGAACAATTCAAGGCTTGTATAAATTTTTAGAAAAGAAAGTTTGCCTAAAGCAATGCAGAAAGACTGATGTTTTATTCCATTAATTTGTAATTTTGGATTATTTTGATAACTGTTTAAGAGCTTGCTTTACTTCATAAATTTAAAAAAGACTTTTTTAAGGGAGACTAATAAAAACCAGATTGCAGGGAATATCTTTAGCACTCACTATTGAAAGCACCTATCTCTATATATGTATTAAACATAACTTATGCAGTGTGGCTGCTGTGGCTCAATGGTTGAGCTTCAACCTATGAACCAGGAAGTCACAGTTTAATTCCTGACCAGGGTACATGCCCAGATTCTAGGATCAACACCAGTGGGGGGCATGCAGGAAGCAACCTATCAACAATTCTCACTCATCATTGATGTCTCTATCTCTCTCTCTCTCTGTCTCCCTTCCTCTCTGAAATAAATAAAAATATATTTAAAAAAATAACATACAAAAGCCTATCAACTGATACTTGGTAGATTAAATACAAAGTTTAGAAACAATAAGTTGACTCTACACTCAGTAATAATTGATTTTAAAAATAACAGAAGCTTAAATTTTAAAACACAATGTTTTTATTATAGTGTAATGCTTTTAACTAAAAATATTTCAAAGTCAGTTATCAGAGGACACTGCTCTTAATTAGCAAAATGGACAGATTTTAAATTTCAATTCCTGTCCACTTCTGGGCATCAAGGCCCATAACCAGTCCAGTCTGCAAGAAGAGCAAGTGAGAAGTAGGTCTCTGTGAAAGAACTCTATCTCACAAACCATGGCCAATTAAAAACCCTTTTCCATTTATTAAAATCAATCCTCAACCATAGCATAAAAAGGTTTATGTATTTGAAAACATACAGCCATTTTCTTTTAAACTAGTCTATAATCTAAACTTTGCAATATCTCGATTTCTACCCTTTTCATTAGTTTCCAATACATTTCCTTGATCCTAAGCTGTAAGAACCAACCAAAAGCCTTTCCAAATTATAATATACTAGAGGCCTGGTGCACAAAATTCCTGCACCGGGGGGAGGGGAGGCATGGGGAGGTGTTCCTCAGCCAGGCCTGCACCCTCTTGCAATCTGGGTCCCCTTGGGGGATGTCCAGCTGCCAGTTTAGGCCTGATACCACAGAAATCCCTGTGGGACTGGGCCTAAACCAGCAGTTAAACATCCCTCTCACAATATGGGACTGCTGGCTCCTAACTACTAACCTGCCTGCCTGCCTGATCACCGCTAACCACCCACCTGCCTGCCTGATTGCCCCTAACCACTCACCTGCCTGACTGATTGCCTCTAACCCCTCTGCCTGCCTACCTGATTGCCCCTAACCACTCACCTGCTTGTGTGATTGCTCCCAACCCCTCTGCCTGCCTGATTGCTCCTAACCCCTCTGCCTGCCTGCCTGATCACCCCTAGCCACTTGTCTGCCTGCCTGATCACCTCTTACCCCTCTGCCTGCCTGCTTCATTGACCCTAACCACTTGCCTGCCTGCCTGATTTCCCCTAACTTCTCACCTGCCTGCCTGATTGACCCTAAATACTTCTGCCTTACCCTGGATGCCATGGATTCATCCAGAAGGACATCTGGAATGTCATTCGGCTGTCTGGTCTAATAAGCATATTATACTTTTATTATTATAATTTGGAATTCTTGGCATAGACTAACAAAAACAAAGTTGACTTACCAACAAATATCATGTAAACTAATCCAATTAATGCCACTAAGGCTGTAATACCCAAGCCTGAAATCAGAAGAGAACCATGCACTGGGATACACTCTGCAAAAACAAATAAAATTTTTATCAGAAATTCACATGAAATAACTGAACTTATTAAAAGAATCAATAACAGAAATAACATTAAGTTTTAGGGAGAGTAATTATTTTTCTCATTATCAAGAAACAAAAATTACTGCCCAGGCTGTGTACCTCAATGGTTGAGCATCAACTTATGAACCAAGAAGTCACAGTTTGATTCCTGATTAGGGTAAAGCCTGGTTTGTGGGCTCAATCCCTAGTAGGGGGCATGCAAGAGGCTGCCAATCAGAGATTGTTTCTCATCATTGATATTTTTTTTTTATATTTCCCTCTCCCATTCTCTCTGAAATCAATAAAAGTATATTTTAAAAAAAGAAACAAAAATTACCTACATTTGTAAACCCATTATTAACTCAGTGCAATGATTCCACATTCCTTTCTTTGTATGAAAAGAAGAGCCTTTGCTTGCGTAGCATGTACCTTATCCCATTGAGACTAATGGGAAATAGTCTGTGAAACCTAAACCTCCACCCAAAAGTTCTTTTGAAAGCTCATCCATGAATACAGGCCTGGCAGTTTGGCCACTAAATAATCAGCCAATGTGGAAAGCGCTGATCTCAGTAGGGGAATAATGAGTAAAAAAATGAAAAGCTCACAACACTAAATGCTGGCTATAATGTAGAGCAACAGGAATGTTCATGACTTGCTGGTGAGAACACAAAATGGTGCAGCCACTTTGGAAGACAGTTTGGCAATTTGCTACAAAACTAGATATATTCTTAACATGACATCTAGCAGTTGCACTTCTTAGTGTTTTCCCAAATAAATTTGAAAAGTATGTCCGTACAAAAACATGCAATTCTATATTGTGTGTCTAGACCTGTGATTTTATAACAAATCAATATCTTTGCCTCTATGGAAAGCAACCAAGATGTCCCTCAATAGGTAAATGGATATACAAACTATCGTCCATTCACACAAGTGAATATTATTCAATACTAAACAATAAATGAGTTATCAAGCCACCCAAAGACATGGAGGAACCTTAACTGCACACTACTAAGTGAAAGCAGCCAATGTGAAAAAGCTAGATACTATATGATTTCAAGTATAAGACATTTTGGAAAATGCAAAACTACTGAGGCAGTGAAATGATCAGTGGTTGCCAGGGGTTTCAGAATAGGGAGGATGAACAGGCAGAGCACAGAGGGTTCTGGGGGCAGGTAAACTTTTCTATATGATATTCTGCGACTATGGTCCATGTCATTATAGATTTATTAAAATCATAGAACATACAACTCCAAGACTGAACCCTTATATAAACTATGGACTTTGGGTGATAATGTTGTGGCAATGTTGGTTCAACAGACTGTAACAAATGTACCACTTGGTTGGAGATGTTGATCGTGGAGGAGGCTGTGAGTAGATGGGGTAGAGGAGAATTCTGTATTTTCCACTCCATTTTGCTGTGAACCTAAAATGCTCTAACAAATAAAGTCTATATATTTAAAACAGAATGAGAAAGACAAAGAAAGGGGAAGAGAAAAAGAGCTCTATGAGATATTACTGGTAAAAGAAATTATTTAGAGAAGATTGTGACCCTTACCTGAGACACAGAGGCTTAGTCCGGCCACAGAGATCAAAAGGCCCAGCACCTGAGTGATCATTAAGATGATGCTGATGGGGCGCATCCCATTAGCTGGAGCTTCAAGGAAAAAGCATGTTGCGACTGTTTAAGAAGCAATAACTTCCACTTGTATTTTGTACTGTCAAGGTCAGTATCCTAGGACCAACGACTGACTCTGGAGCTCCTTGTCAGGTGGTGGCTGCTTTCCCAGTGACCTAAGCCATCTCTCTCCACTCCTGGAGTCAGCTCCACATTCACACCCTCAGCAGCCTTTCATTTTTGAGGGAGCTAGGCTGGATTGGCAGTTTTTACCCCAGATCTTAGAACAATGCTGCTTTTACCACACGTGTGTATTTTACAATACGAGTGGCTATTAGCAGGGCTTCACCACACGCACACAAAATCGCTGTGGTGGAGAACCACTGTGCAATCATGCCATTGTAGACATCATAATCCCTAATTGTGTTTTTAGAATAAATTAATACCGTGTTAATATATAGCAACCCAGAGATAGGCTCTCATACCAAGAATTAAATGTGCAAATGGAAAAAAATAGGTTCTTTAATAATAAAAATATTTAGTGATTTAATCCAAAAATGTGAAAAATGTTACCAATTATAGGTTGGATAGCTCTATCATCTTTTAAAACTCAATGTTAAGATTTTCAATAACTCTTTATGATTTACAACCCTATTTTGTATAACTAGTTTTTCTAAAGAGAGTTTTAGCAAAACAAGAGAATGAGAATGTTTAGTATCTACTCATAATTTAAAAAACTGATATAAGAATATGAAAATCATCATTAAGAAATTATATCATATAATTTTAAAAATCCATTGGCTGGCATTAAATACATCTCTGAAAATCAGTTTTGATAAAATAACTATGTTAAAAAACAAATATTACATTAAAATTAATCCATATGGGGGGAAATTTTCACTAAAAATAGCTAGGGAGACAAACCAACCATTATTGTATTATTAAAGAAATGCAATAATTATTTTAATCAAAAATGCTGCTTTTAAATAAAAAAGGACACAATCACGCTGAAACAATAAATACTTACCTATCACAAACATAGAGACCTGAAGTAATATTAATATCACTGTAGGAACTACAATTAAACCAAGTCCACTGGCCCCCATTGTTGAATAGTCACCTGTTGATAAATAAAATTAACATTTAAAATATTTTTCTACATACTTTCTACTCTGTGGGAAGTTAAAGTACTTAATTTATTAAATGTATTCATCTCAATACTACTCATATAAACTGCAGAAAGTTAAAAAATAAATGCTTCCCCTAAAACCTCACACAAAATAAGTGACAATTTTTTTATTTAAGACCAAACTGAAGACATCTAAATGTTCACAGCTAAGTCTCAACAAGTCAAAACCTTCAACTGGCTTTTTCTCCTTAACTATTTTGGAGCCTCTTACCAATCCCTTTATTTGCTATTTTCAATCTGTCCTAAAGTCAAAATAACCATTCTTTGTACTTGTCTTCTTAATTCATCTCTTTCCTCCCCACACCCTCACTAACTCCAGCTGCAAAGAGAGCTGCCAAATTTCTGTTCCTAAACATTACACCCATGTTGTATTATGTCAATAAAATGAAGGCTTTCTACCATCTACACTTTGAGTCCCAGCCTATCCCAGCTGTTCTTTCCATGTGCTGCGTACCCTTATTGCCCAATCCTATTCCCATCCTCCAAAGGCAAATGCAGTTTCAGATTGATTTGTTTCCCATGTTCATTTCACTTCCATGTCTTGGTCTGTGAAGTTTGTTTTTGCAGTGGGTTGAACAGTGGCCCTAAAGATCTACCTACCTTCTAATTCCCAGAAGCTGTGAATGTTAATTTATACAGCCAAAGAATGAGCATTACATTGTATGAATTAGTTTAAGTTCTTGAAAGAAGGAACTTATCCTAGATTTACAAGGTGGGGCCTAAATTCAATGATAAGTATCTTTGGAAGAGAGAGGCACAGGAGTTTTAACAGAGTGGGATTGGAGTTATGCTGCCATAAACCAAGGAGTTGCTGGTTGCCAGCAAACACCATAAAATGGAAGAAGCAAGGAAAGGATTCTCCCCTAGAGTTCCACCCTCCACAATGTTCTCAACCTTATCAGCCCTGATTTCCTCATAGTAACTGCACATCTTACCTGGGATGAAGAAAATGACTCCAACAATGACTAATATACTGAGAATTAGTCCAGCCACAGATAAAATGATGATTTTCTCCTTTGTAATATTGGAATTATATTTAAGCACTTGAAAGAAAAAAACACACACACATAAAGAATTCCATGAACTCAATCTCAAGAAGTGAAACCATTTCTGTAACTTAGAAAGTGCAGAGACAAACTGAGAACTTCCTATAATTGAATAACCTTTGAGGAATAACTCAGTTGTATCATGTCCAGCCACCTCAAATCTTTTTCATAAGTCTGTCAATGACTAAACATTGTCATGGCAGTATAAATATGGATGCTGAATTTATGGGTGATGCTTTTATTACCTTACACCTTAAAGATGAAGTTTATACCCCATGCTTTCTCAATTGGGGCATTATTGTCATTAGGGCCAGATAAAGTTTTAGGGCAGAAGGGGGCTGCTCTGCACATTTAGAAGGCTTAGTAGCATCCCTGCCTCCCTCCGAACTGCATGCCAGTAATAGCCCCAATTGTATCAATCAATTGTGAAATGTCCCCTGAGGAGTAAAAGTGCCTCAGCCTTACAACTGATATAAATAATGCTGTTGGAAAGTAACTGGCTAATTGGTAATGCTGAGGAAAAGAGAACTTTGTTCCACCTTACATAAAATGATAAACATCTGGAAATCTAGATATTTTATTTTGAAAAACTAGAATAAATTTGGACTAATCACACCCTCTTGATATCCCGAAGAAAGGGAATGCTTAAATTGTTCAACTAAAAAATAAAAAAATGTATCTATCTATCTATCTATCTATCTATCTATCTATCTATCTATCTATTTATAAAGAGCCAGGGTCTGTAAGGACCAAGTATTGACCGAACACCCAAAGTCAGTATTGGGTTGCTGTGGCAACCCAACACTGACTGCAGCCGGTGCTGGTGCAGTGAGCCAGCACTGACTGCCAAGGGGGTTGTGGATCAGGCCCAGAGAGAGGCTTGCAGAGAGAGGCAGGGTCTGATCCTCAGCCTAAGTGGCAGCTGTTGATCAGCCGTTGCCTCTCTCTTTTTTCTCCTGGCTTTGGCAGCAGCCACCTCTGTTTCTCTCCAGGACTCCTCTGGGGCTGCTGATCAGCCCTACCTCTTTGATTAGGCCCAGAGATTGTCCTTGAGACGCTGACTGGCATAGAAACTGACCAATCAGAACCAAATCTGGGTGAAGTGTGAGTTGCCAATGGCTGCCTAGGAGGCAGAGCTTTTGATGCTTACTGGCATAGAAACTGACCAATCAGAACCTAATCTGGGTAAACTGCAAAGGCAGAACCTAAGGTGGGGCCTGAGGAGGGGTTTTAAGGACAACAGTTGTTTGGTGTAAGGTGTAAGAAAGCGGTTCAATTTTTTCATGCCTGGTTTGGTAGTATAGTACATATGGCTGGCTATCAGTCCAGATAAAGGGATTATGTATTTTTGTCTGCCAAGAGCATCTCCTCCTGCTGAAAAAGGCTCCCCCGCCCCCATTTAAGCAATCCTATCCTATATGATCTATCTATACGAATAAAAGTGTAATATGCTAATTAGACCAGGTCAACCGGCCATCTTCAGGACATTTGACTTCCTTCCAGGCAAAGCCATGGTGGTGGGGGCCAATGCAGAGGCAGTTAGGGGCAATAAAGCTGGCAGGGGAGGGTAGATGGGGGTGAGATATGGATGGCAGGAGGTTAGGAGCAATCAGGCCTAAGGGGAGGGCAGTTGGGGGCAAGATCAGGCCGGCAGGGTAGGGCAGTTGGGGCAACCAGGCAGCCAGTGCCTGAGGGTGAGATTGGGCCTAAACCGGTGGTTGGACATCTGTCTTGCAATCTGAGACTGCTGGCTTCTAACCACTTACCAGACATCCCCCAATTGGAGAGGTTGCAGGCTGGGCTGAGGGAACCCCCCTGGCACAAATTTCATGCACCAGGTCCTTTGTGTATATATATATATAAAACCCTAATATGCAAATAGACCGAATGGCAGGACAAGCAAACAACCAAACAACCTATCACTATGATGCGCTGACCACCACAGGGCATGGGCAGAACATGGTGGGCATTGGCAGCAGGTGCAGAGTGCAGAACATGTCTGGCATTGGCCATGGCAGGATGGTGGAGCAGGTGAGTGGGGGCACCAGACCAAGGTGGGGCACTGTCGTTGTCATTGGGGTGAGCCTCTGGTGGTTACTGAAAATTCTTTGCTCTCATGTGCCGTGGTCACACTGTGTGCTTGTATCTGCTTTTGGCACCAGAGCTTCCACTTGTACCCGCTGCCAGTGCCTGATGCTAGCCCTAATCTCTTGGTGCTGTCAGTGGGTGTAAGCAGCTGCTGCTGGCTTCAATTGCTCCTCAGGGTTTCTTCACCTCCCCCTGCTCCTGAGGGGCAATTGAAGCCAGCAGCTGCTGCTTGCACCTGTTGCTGGCGATGGCCCTGCTCGCACCCACTGTCTGCACTGGAGCTGCCATTTGCACCCACTGCCAGAGCTAACCCCAGTCACACCCACAACTGGTGCCCATTGTCAGTCCTGATCACTCGGTACCATCTCCATTTATGAGTGGTGGCTGCTGGCCCCAATCACCCTTGAGGGTTTCTCCACCTCTCCCTGCTCCTGAGGGGAGATTGGGGCAGCAGCCACCACTCGCACCCAGTGATAGTGGGGAACAGTTGGGGTTGATGCTGTTAGTAGGTGGGAGCAGTGGTGGTGGGAATGGGGCTGCTGGCAGACAAGAGCTGGGGGCTGTGGTGGGAGAGGCTGGGTAGGGGCACAGAGGATGGGCTGAGACCCACCCCTGCACCTACTGCAGCCTACCAGCCCACAGTTCCTTTCAAGGTGTGTGAATTCATGCACTGGGACCCTAGTAATTTCATAAAAATAAACTATAAATACTTAACAGGACTCATTAACTTTATTTCCAAGTACCTGGTATCTCCCGGAAAGAATAATGCAATGGATATGTCTAAAAATATTATTTATTTTAGTATATCTTCATGTTAGTGGTTTTGTTTTGGTTAATAGTAAAATTAACTTTTTACCATAAAAGTTGTTAAAGTAACCTAAAAACAGACAGGATAGCAGAGAGAAACAAGGCATGACTGAAATTCTGTTTTGTTTTATCCAGGCCACTAATTAATATCCTGAGAGGGCAATTTAAAAAATGTTATATTTAGCATTAACTTTGCTTCCACTAAAAGGACAAACAGATTGAATACAGTAAGAAAAACAAATAATCCCATAAATGACCATGCTAACATCTATTTAAGGTACTATAACTTAGGGTTATATGATAACCTATGGCACCTGAAACACTACATATTCATACTTTAGACTGTAAACCTCCACTTTATTCTCATTAGGAGGGATGGAGAGGTAATCAATCGTCAATCCTGAAGCTGAGGAACTAAAATCCACATTAATCAGGAAAGAGTGAAAAACAATATGGCAAGTTCCTCAAGGTTTCATTTGATCCATCCAGGCTTGGAACTTACCCCTCAGTTATGTAAGTTGTGACCATGACTCAGTCATGTCCCTGCCTTAGAATAGGGCACAGATTCCCTATTTTCTAGACTCAAACACTAGTGAGGATAAAATTCAGTATATAGGTTACAAAAGACACAGACATAGATAGAAAAACAAACTTTCTCTAGACATATGTCAAGTTTTCCATTCAATTCAATGCATATTGTTATGTAATAGAGATTGAAAGTTCTACAAAAGGGTTATGAAACAGAAGCTGTTTCAAATGCACTTCACAATTCAACATTCAAAAGACACTCTCCCAGGCTTAATTGAATACATAAAAGAATTACTGAGATCAAGCAACAAGAATTCACCTTTAGACTACAGTAGAAGTTCATGCAAAAAAGCTGACTTAATAAACAGTTTGATTCTCATAAAATTCAACCTCTTCAGGCTTACCAACAGTAACAACAAAAATAAAACACCATAAAATACTAGGATTGACATTGTTTTACTATAGAACAACCTTTTCAAAACCTTTGCATATAAATATTGGAGGTAGTTTTAGTTTCTGTTGATGGGTTCAACTACTAAATATTTTCAAGGCTACTTCCAACTCCCATAAATTAAGCAACTATTTCTAACAAATATGTTAGTGAAATCTACTTAAATAATCACAGGCAATGAAAGAGGATCTATCTCCATGTTTTGTTTAGGGAATCATTTAAAATGAGTTTCTTTTGACTTATTTCCTTTGCCACAGTGGCTACATTTTAGCATATCCCACAGAAAGTGGGGAGAAGGTATTTTGTAGTCCAGTTGATATTTTTTTCAGTGTAGAGAAAAGGGTTACAATCTGATATATTTGCCATAGAACTCAGTAATCACAAGGAACCTTTTTTGGTGATCTTTATTTATCCTTTAATAGGTATATTTATCCTTATTTGTCACATCTATAAAAATTTTAAATGTAAACAAAGAAAATAAATTCAAGTAACTCCATAAACACTTAGCATTAAGATAAAGATAATTTAAAGTGTTCTTAATGGGCTCTTATCAAACTTCCTAGTATGATTTTCAGGCTTTTTGGCAACACTATGTAATTTTAAAAATATGTGTGCTTTAAAAGATTCCCCTCAACTAAAAGAATTAGAATCAATATACAAAACAAAATATGAGAAATAACAGTATTCACACATTTTAAATCCTTTTAAAGCACTGTTTTAGATTTACAACAAAATTTAGAGGTAGGTAAAGACCACCTCCCTATACTCCCTGCCCCCACACATGCATAACTCCCCCATCATCAACATCAGCCACCAGAATGATGCAATTTTTACCAAGATGAACCTACATTGACACATCATAATTACCCAAACTCCATAGTTTGCCTTAGGGGTTGTACATTCTATGGGCTTGGACAAATGCAAAATGGCATCTCTCCATCATCATAGTATCATACAGAGTATTTTCACTGTGGTAAAAATGTTCTGTGCTCTGCCTATGCATTCTGCCTGCACCCACTTGTAGGAATGACTGGTCTTTTCATTGTTTCCACCATTTTGCCTTTTCCAGGATGTCTTGTAGTTGGAAACATACAGTATGTTGCCTTTTCAGATTGGTTTCTTTCACTTAGAAATATGCATTTAAGGTTTCTCCATGTCCTTTCATAGCTTGATAGCTCACTTCTTTATATCTGGATGTATCACAGTGCATGTTGCCACTCACCTACTGAAAACATCTTGGTTGCTTCCAAGTTTTGGCAATCATGTATAAGCTGCTATAAATTTCCATGTGCATAAGTTTTTCAACTCCTTTTGGATAGATACCAATGAGCACAATTGCTGGATCACCATGTAAAAGATAATTTTGTAAGAAATTGCCAAACTGTCTTCCAGAGTGGTTGTACCATTTTGCATTCCCATGAGCAATGTAAAAGATTCCTATTGCTCTACATGCTCACCATCATGTGGTGTTGTCAGTGTTTACATTTTTAAACAAAACTTATAACCTTAGTGCTACCTGACACAGAAAAACCAAAATCATTGGTAGACAATATTAGATTTTTGTGAAAAACTTAAGAATTCTAAAGTTTTCCCTTTTATACTATCTATAAAATAACTAACCCTAGCCAGCTACATATCAGAATGAGCTAGGTTGCGTCCTTCATTTATTCTACAAATATTTACTGTGAAGTTACAATGTACCATGCCCTTTTATTAGTCCATCTCAAACAAATAAAGGTACATGTAGATTACTTTATTCAATAATTGATTGAGCACCTACTATGTGATGATCACTATTCCAAATGCTGTCTCAAGACCCTTAGTTCTAATGTGTGAGTGAGTGTCTGTGTTTGGGGCAGGGGAGGAGTGAATGACCGTAAGTGTTACTCCCAGATCTTTCACCGTCAAATAAAAGGTGTGGGGTTGCTCTAGTCTTCAGTCCCTGTATGTAATCTTTCAAGTTCATATGATTGAAGAAATGGCATGTCCCTCTACTCATGTGAAGAAACAGCTAATGTTAGAAACAGATACTTCAGTAATAATTCTCATTTCCTTGTCACTGATATAAAGCACATAAAAGACAGAATGCAGGTTGTGCTTGATGAAATCTAGTGCAATTAACAGGTCAATTTGAAGATGAAATGATAACTGTCATCTTAGTATTCATGAAACCCTGAAGACAGAATTTGATAAGCCCCTATAGACCTACACAGACCACAATCTAGGAACAAAACCCCAAATTCTAATAATTAAATACTCGCTCAAAGGAATGACTGTTAGACATTGCCTCACTAAGCAATTAGTGACTTGATGATGATACAAGAAGGTAATCAGTGAGCTATATTGCATCCCCGATTAAGAATAAATCATAGCCCTCGCTGGTTTGGCTCAGTGGATAGAGCATCAGCCTTCGGACTGAAGGGTCCAGGGTTTGATTCTGGTCAAGGGTACATGCCCAGGTTGTGGGCTCGATACAGGAAAACCAAAATCACTGGGAGAAAATTTCAGATTTTTGTGAAAAAATTAAAAATTCTAAAGTTTTCCCTTCTATACTTTCTATAAAATAACTAAATCTAGCCAGCTACATCTCAGAATGAGCTAGGTTGCTTCCTTCATTTATTCTACAAATATTTACTGTGTAGTTACAATGTACCATGCCCTTTTAGTAGTCCATCTCAACCAAATCAAGTAGATTATTTTATTCAAGAATTGATTCAGCACCTACCATGTGATGATCACTATTAAGGCTATGGTGATGGAGAATGTTTCCCTTGAACTCTCAATAGGTATTTCTTTAGGGACAGCTACCCAAATACCTCTGAGCAGTATCTAAAGTACCTGCGAAATAATTTTGTGCAAGAACTACAAAATTAGGAAATGAAAGATGCCTAGATTGTACAAGTTTGAAATAAATTACAGCAGTCCTGGCTTTGCACAGTTCTGATATACATGAATTTGAGATACCACCATTTATTTAGTTAAATAATACAAGTTCCCCAAAATCACATATTCATTGACTGATTGCATAAAGTGCAAACTTCACTGCTATCTGTTCAGTTGTCCACAAATCATTACCCAAATAACAGATGTGCATCATGATCAATATCCAATCCTGTCACTTCTTTCAAAGACTGTTGGGGATGGTCACTGCACATCTGCTATTGCCCTCACGCACAGACAGCAAAGCATATGCTGTGCTACCTCCTGTTTCCCAGTGATAAACCACTGTCACATTTCACAACAGATAATCAAAAGAGCAAACTGGGCAATAAAATTAAAAGCTCAAAGAAATGAAAAGTGATAATGCTGAAACCGAAATTCGAATAGAACATAAATGACATCACGGAAGAAAGAGCTAACTTGGGAATGTCAATGCTACTGCTATGCAAGAGACTCTAGATATGCATCCAAGGAAACTTAGTAAGTGTGAACTTATTGGCATAAATTAGGACACAGACAAGGTTGTGACACAAAGAATCAGGATGTCCCATAAGAAGTAACTCTGGCCCTGGCTGGTGTGACTCAGTTGGTTGAGCATCATCCTGTGCACTGAGAGGTCACTGGTTTGATTCTTGGTCAGGGCACATATCCGGGTTGTGAGTTCCATACCTAGTTGGGGGTGTACGGGGTGTATGTGGGAGGCAGCCAATCAATGTTCCTCTCTCTCTCTCCCCGCCCCCTAACAAATCAAATTTTTTTTTAAAATGGACACAGACATTGGGGCACTGGGGGATTGCCTGGGGTGGGAATGGCTGCAGGAGGGGGTCAATGGGGAAAAAGGAGACATATGTAAATCTTTAGACAATAAATAAAATTTAAAAAAGTGACTGGGGAAAAAAAAAACTTTACATGAAAGGAAAGCTTAGAGATCGTTTATGACACTGAAAATGCAAAGGATAAAATGCTGGAAGCTGATCTGAACTTAGAAGAAGTATGACAATTCACCAAGCATAGAAAGGATGCTCACTTTGTATTCAGAATTGTATGTCAGAAAGGCAAGCATTGTTTAAACCCCTCTTGATAAAACACTTTCAATGTTTGTAATGTTTTAGTTTACCATGTACTAAATATTAGTTTTATTATTGTTTTATTTCCTAATAGAGATGTTACTGAGAGTTTAAATTTTTTTCAGTTACAGTTGACATACACTATTATGTTGATTTCAGGTGTACAGTAAGAGGATTTTTAATATTTTGACAAAAGAATTTAGAGGTTATGGCACAATAATAATTTTTCATAATTATTGTTAGATTGATTTATAAGTTTGGGCTTACATGGTCATGCTTATGGTCTCCCATGTTTGTGCAAAGCAAAAATTCCTTGTAAACAACAAAAGTTCAGGGAAGGGAAAGCCAAGCCTAGCTATACCTATCTCAAAGAATTTAAAAATGTTAGCCAGTTCTTGAGACAGAGTTGAGACTTAATCTTGCAGAAACAAGAGGTCTTGATAAACAGTGCTTGAAATCATTTATCAAACATCTCAGTAATGGAAAGTACCTGTTATACTACCAAAAAATGAGGAAGAAGAGCCATGAAAACCAACCAGGAACTTAATTGTCAGTGGAATGGGAAACTGAGTCAGAACAAAACAAAGAGCCTGAAATGCAGCACTGTCAGAGATTTGATACTTTGGTTAAAGCTCAGTGTTTGATTCCAGTCATCTGTGAGCTGCTTGCTAAGTATAAGACTCAACTTACAAATTGGTAAGTTAAAACTGAAGGCAAAGGTATTTAGGGACACTTCCTATAGTATACCTTTGTCTTTGAAAGGTGGTCTAGTATTTACTGTATATGGCGTGGTTTTAGGAATTCAGAAGTCTTCTAAGGTTTAGTCCTCAGGAGGATCAAAGGCCCCCTGAGATCAGTTCAAGATACTGTTCTAGTGGTGGCCAGCCTTGACACCTCTGGTATAAGGTAACTCTTTCTCCTCAAGTGAAAGCATAATCTGCTGTCTTTACTGAATGTTTGACCTATGAAGGTCCAGGTGGTATCTTGGAACACCAAATGATTGACATGCAGAACTAGAAAAACCACCAAGACAAACCCTCTGTGGTCAAGTACAGACCATACATGGTCATCAAAGAAGTTAAGGAGTACTAGAAATCTACTATCCTAATGAGAAGTGATAAGGCAGAGTTGCTATTTATACTTTAGGGGTTATAAGATACCCCACTCTAAAAAGTATATTACCTGAGTTCCAGTCAAGATGGCATATAGGTAAAGAAGGTACTCGCATCCTCCTACAGCCACATCAAAACTACAACTAACTTTCAGAACAACCATTATTGAGAACTGCCTGAAATCTAGCTGAACAGAAGTTCTACAACTAAGGGTATATAAGAGCCATGTGGAGATGTTAGGAAGGGAAGAGAGGAGTCATGGGCTGGTATCACACCCACACATAGTCGATAAAAATCAGGAGGGATGTCTCTATTGTGCAGGTCCTTCCTGAGGTGGGCAGTGGCTTAGCCCTACCAGGTCCCCCAGTCCAGGATTCTATCACCAGGAGAAAAAGTCTCCAAAACTTCTGGCTGTGAAAACCAGTGAGGATTGTTGCTGAAGGAGACAAAGGACTCCCGAAGTCCCAGGCAGTTCCTCCGAAAGGGCCCATGTAAGGACTTCTTGGCTCTAAACTCTACCTCTGGGGATGAAGCTTCAAAGATGTGTCAGTGACATACAGGGAGAAGCTGAATTGTCTGGCATTAGGGGCAGGGCTGAAGAGTCAGCTTTTCCCAGACCAAAGTGCTGGCAGCAGCTCTTGTTCCTTTCCTGAGACTTCCCCCCCAAAAGAGCCAGCAGGTGAGCCCCATATTTATGTTTATTTCAACCTAGCTCACCCTGTTAGCCTGATGCTGGTGATTCCCTGAGACTCAGTGCCATCCAACTTGCAGGCTCACCCAAGCCCTTTCCAGTGGCTTTTCCATACAAACAGCTTGTCTGGGCTCATGCTTCAAACTTTCCTAAAATCTCTCAAATGTTCACAAACACAAAACAAGCAGCATCTGGTGTCAGTGTGCCCTATACCTCTTACTAAGTGGCCCCAGATGCAGCAATAGTTGTGGCCAGCCATGACACCTCCAAGCCCAGCACAGGTAACAGCCATCTGCAGATTGCTTTGTACCTCATGCCAGATGGCCCTGGGAAAGGCAAGGGCAAAAGGGCCCACTCCTACTAGAGCTAGCAATTTGGTGGCCAGCTTCAGGAACACCACCCAATAACTTCCATCAGAGACACACTCAAGGGGCAGACTCATCAGGCACCAGAGCTCTGATGAAGTGAGTCCTGCTCTGTGGAGTTTGGTCCTGCATTGCAGATCCTGTGCTATGGTTGCTATGGTTGCTGCCAGTTCTCACAGCTGATTGTCCTGGGTATAAATCCCTCCCAATGACATGCCAACACAGATCAGGGCTCAACTATAACAGAAGGGTGCACACAGACCCCAGGAGGCATGCCTGGAGATCCTAGCTTGGGTGACGGAAGATGCTGCATCATTGGGCCCTACAGAACACCTATTACAGAGGGCTACTCTACCAAGACTGGTAGACATAGCAGCTCTGCCTAATACATAGAAACAAACATAGGGAGGTTATCAAAGTGAGGAGAGAAGGGAACATATCCCAAACTAAAGAATAGAACAAAACTCCAGAAAAGAACTAAACAAAACAGACAAGCACTCTACCAGCTGCAAAGTTCAATATACTGGTTATGAGGGTGCTCAAATATTTCAGTGAGAACTTCAACAAAGAGATGGAAAACATAATGGAGATAGAAAACATAAAGAACCAGTCAGAAATGAAGAATGCAATAACTGAAAGGAAGAATACTTTACAGGGAATTAACAGTAGAGTAGATGAAGCAGAGAATCAAATCAAGGATTTGGAAGATAAGGAAGCAGAAAATGTCCAATCAGAACAGCAAAAAGAAAAATGAATAAAAAAAAAAGAAAAAGAAAGAAAGAAAAGAAAATTGAGGACAGTGTAAGGAGCCTCTGGGACAACTTCAGCTTATCAATATTCACATTATGAGGGTGCCAGAAGAAGAGAGAGAGCAAGAAATTGAAAACTTATTTGAAAGAATAGTGATGAAAAACTTCCCTGACCTGGTGAAGGAAATAGACATACAAGTCCAAGGAGGATAGTACTTTACAATGTGCCCATCACACAGCACAAGGACTCCACAAATGTTTGCGTGCCACTTTTATAAATACCTTGAAATCTGAGCCCAGGCTGAATGAATCAAATACATATGTGCCTTACACACACACCAAAGTTATTTGTTCTAAGATGAGCCTAAAGAAAATATTGTCACCAAATTATTTAGGTTCATAAGTATATTCCTTAAAACATGACCAGTAGAATAAATATAAAAAAAGAACATTCTTCTCACTAACACAAAAATGAAAATTAAAATAGGATGTTTTTTCATCCATTAAATTAGTAAAGATTTTAGAATTATAAAGATGTCAGGACTGTGTGGAGAAAGTCAGGTACTTTCATCTGCAGCAGCAATTGATGCATTGTTTCTAGAAAACACTTGGGAGACTGTATCAAAAGCCTTAAAATATCTCTGCCATTTACAGTATTACACATCTTTAGCAGCCTTACTTTCCCATATCAAAAAAGACTGGAAACATCCTTAATAGCCATCAAAATGAGAGTTTAGTAAATTACAGTATATCCATGAAAGTAGAACATAGAGGCAGCTATAAGAATATTTCTGAAAACATGGGCAGGGGAAGAATCAGGATATATGAGTATATAAGCTCTATGAGTGTATTTATAATTTTTCTTTTTTAAAGAAAGGTAACAAAAATACATAGGACAGAAAAGAAAGCAGAGGGTGACACAAAATGGCAGAGGAATAGACGGACGTGTCCTGAGCCTTGCCCCAGAGCAAATAGAGGGAGCAGCTGAAACAAGTGGAATCCAGCCCAAACTGGCGAAGGAGGCGCAGCTGGTGAGACAGTTTGCAGCCAGGAAAGGCAGAGATCCCCTGGATAAATGTAAAATCAAAGATCTAGGCAGCAGGATCTGCAGGACCTCAGTGCACAGAAGGTCAGGGAGAAACTACACGGTGCTAAGCCGTGTCCCTGAGGACAGGCAAAGCATCTGACTGAAAAAAAAAAAAAAAGGGGGGTTCACGGGACTGAAGAAGGTAGTGGATTTTAGACCTTGGAGTCTGGATTTGGGATCTGAGCTCAAAAGCAGCCCTGAAGAGTTGCCAGACTGCACGGTGCTGGCAAGAGAGGAACCTGCAGAGAAGCGGTCCCTCCTCACGCTGGGGCCTGCGCCTTTCTCCACTGAATCTAGTTCATAAGACCTTTTGGGTATAGACACTTACCTGTGGCTGAAGTGCTGAAGAAGGGGTGGAGTTGTGGAATCTGGGAAGAGTAGACAGCTGCCGGTCCAGGAGAGTTGGTAGCTAGTCTGGTGCTGAGTCATATCTAAGCCCCGGTTGCCATTTTCTCCTGAGAGATAGTCCCTCCCACCAGTCTCCAGCCAACCAATATAGTCACACCCAGATTCCACCCTGAATAACACCAAGGAATCTGAATACTAGCTGAGGCCATAGGATCTGCCCTAAGGAGAAATCTTTAGAAGCTGGGCACCTCAATTTCTTGGCTACACTGACAGGGCCCTTCAGAGTGCTTTAGTGTGCCTCACTGGCAAACTTACCGTAGGTGCTCCTGTGAGCCGCCACTGGGAGTAAGCGCCTATCCACCACAGGTGCAACAGCAAAGGTTGAGTCTGCCCACCCCATAACTACAGAACTCTGGGCAACACAATCATGCCTTTCCAGAGTGCAGGCCTCCTGAGCCACATCTCCCCAATAGAGGGTTCCTTGGTGCCACTGAGAGCCCCCACTGGGCACACGTGATTTCAATTAAGGGTGCAAGACAGCAAAAATTGGGATACTCCCCTCCACGACTGCTGACGTCTAGACACCGCAGTTGTGCCTCTGAAGCTTGCAGGCCTACATCAAGAGAACCCAAATAGCTCAAATAGGGTGCTACACTAGATAACCAAGCCCAGGAGAACTAAGAGATTACACCAGTAGCACCATCACCAAAAGAACTTGAGTAGCAAAGCAATTGGATCTACAATTAAAACATTACAGGAAAACATGGGAAGACAAAAAAGCAATCCCCAAAGGAAAGAAAAAGAGGAATCACCAGAAAGAGAGTTAAATGAAATTGACGCTAGCAGCCTAACAGAGAAAGAATTCAGAGTAATGGTTATAAGGATGTTTAAACAGCTGGATGACAAATACACACAACTCAATGAGAACTATAAGGAGCTGAATGAAAATGTCAACAACATGAAAAGAAACCAAGAGGAGATGAATAACAACATAGCTGCAATAAAGAACACATTGGAAGGCTAAAACAGTAGATTAGAAGATGCTGGGGACTGCATCAGCAAATTAGAAGACAAGGTAGGAAAAAACACACAAACACAGCAGCATGGAAAGAAGACCTCAAAAGCAAGTGGAGAGCCTAAGGGAGCTTTGGGACAACACAAAATGAAACAATATTTGAATAATAGGGATACCAGAAGGAGAGGCAGAGAAGCAAGAAATAGAAACCTGTTTGAAGAAATAATGACAGAAAACTTCTCTGATATTGGCAAGAAAAAAACTATGCAAGGCAAGAAGTACACAGAGTCTCAAACAAGTTGAACCCCAAAAGACCGACACCAAGACACATCATAATTACATTGGAGAACACCAACAACAAAGTAAGAATCTTAAAGGCTGCCAGAGAGAGAGACAGAAAGTTACCTACAAGGGATCTCCTATCAGAATATCAACTGATTTCTCAAGAGAAACACACCAGGCCAGAACGGAATGGAATGAAATATACAAAGTGATGCAAAGCAACAGACTGAATCCAAGAATACTATACCCAGCAAGGCTATCATTCAAAATTGAAGGTGGAATCAGGAGCTTCACAGACAAAAAAGGGCTAAGAGAGTTTATCACTACCAAGCCAGCAATGCAAGAAATGCTAAAGGGACTGCTGTAAAAAGAAGAAAGACGTAGGCAAGAAGAAACACAAACACTAAGGAAAAATATGACAACAAACATGTACTTGTCAATAATAACACTAAATGTAAATGGATTAAATGCACCAATCAAAAGACATAGGGTAGCTGAATGGATAAGAAAACATAACCCATATATTTGCTGTCTACAAGAGACCCACCTTAGAGCAAAGGATTCACACAGACTGAAAGCAAAGGGATGGAAAAACATTTTTCAGGCAAATGAAATGAGAAAAAAGCTGGGGTTGCGATACTTATATCTGATAAAATAGACCTCAAAGTAAAGGCCCTAACAAGACATAAGGAAGGCCATTACATAATACTAAAGGGAGCAATTCAACAAGAAGATATAACTCTGGTAAACATATATGCACCCAATGCAGGAGCACTCAAATACATAAAAAAAAAAACTCCTGGAAGATATCAAGGGAGAGATTGACAACAATACCATCATAGTAGGAGACTTTCATACACCACTGACATCACTGGATAAGTTCTCTAGACAAAAAATCAGCAAAGAAACAGCAATTCTAAATGACACACTAGATCAAATGGACCGAACTGACATCTTCAGAGCATTTCACCCCAAAACCATGGAATATACGTTCTTCTTAAGTGCACATGGGACATTTTCAAAAATAGACCACATATTGGGTCACAAGCAAAGTCTCCCCAAATTCAAAAAGATTAACATCATATCAAGCATTTTCTCAGACCATAATGGCATAATATTAGAAATAAACTATAATAAAAACATTCCAAAAAATTCAAACATTTGGAAGCTGAATAGCATGCTATTAAACAATGATTGGGTGATCAATGAGATCAAAGAAGAGATTAAAAACGTCCTGGAGACTAATGACAATAAAAACCTAGCAATGCAAATGCTATGGGACACAATGAAAGCAGTCCTGAGAAAGAAGTTCATAGCTCTACAGGCCTACCTCAAAAAACAAGAAAAAATGGTAATAAATCATCTAACTCAACAACTCAAAAAATTAGAAAGTGAGCAACAAGAAAAGCCCACTGTGAGCAGAAGGAAGGACATAATAAAGATCTGAGCAGAAATGAATGACATAGAGACCAAAAAAACAATACAAATGATCAACAAAAGCAAGAGCTGGTTCTTAGAAAGTATAAGAGAGATTGATGAACCTCTAGCCAGGTTCACCAAGAAGCAAAGAGAGAGGACCCAAATAAACAAAATCAGAAATGAAAGAGTTTAAATAATAACAAACCCCACAGAAATGCAAAGGATTGTTACAAAATACCATGAAAAACTCTATTCTAACAAAGTAGACAACCTGGAGGAAATGGACACATTCCTAGAAAAATACAACCTTCCAAAACTCACTCAGGAAGATTCTAAAAATCTCAATAGGCTGGTAACTATGGAAGAAATTGAAGCAGTCTTCAAAAAGCTTCCAGCAAACAAAAGCCGGGGGCCAGACAGCTTCACAGGGGAGTTTTACCAAACATTCAAGGAAGAACTAAAACTTATCCTCCTCAAACATTCCAGAAAATTCAGGAGGAAGGAACACTTCCAAGCTCCTTCTATGAAGCCAATAGCACCCTAATACCAAAACATGATAAAGATAAAACAAAGAAAGAGAATTACAGGCCAATATCCCTCATGAATATAGATACCAAAATCCTCATCAAAATTCTAGCAAATGGAATCCAGCAGTACATCAGAAAGCTCATACACCATGACCAAGTATGATTTATCCTGGGGATCAAGGATGGTACAATATTCACAAATCAATAAACATGATACATCACATAAACAAATTGAGAGATAAAAACCACATAGTCATATCAATTGATGCAGAAAAAGCATTTGACAAAATCCAACACCCTTTCTTGATAAAAACTCTCAGCAAGGTGGGAATAGAAGGATCATACCTGAACATAATAAAAGCCATATATGACAAACCCACAGCCAACATTATACTCAATGGGCAAAAACTAAAACCATGCTGAAACCGGTTTGGCTCAGTGGATAGAGTGTTGGCCTGAAGACTGAAGGGTCCCAGGTTCGATTCCAGTCAAGGGCATGTACCTTGGTTGCGGGCACATCCCCAGTAGGAGGTGTGCAGGAGGCAGCTGATCGATGTTTCTCTCTCATCAGTGTTTCTAGCTCTCTATCCCTCTTCCTTCCCTCTCTATAAAAAAACCAATAAAATATATTTTAAAAAATAAGAAAAACTAAAACCATTTCCCCTAAGAACAGGAATGAGACAGGGATGTCCACTCTCACCACTCCTGTTCAGTATAGTGCTGGAAGTATAGCTATTGCGATCAGACAAGAAGAAGAAATAAAAGGCATCGAAATTGGAAAAGAAGTAAAACTGTTCTTATTCATAGATGACATGATACTGTACATAAAAACCCTAAAGACTCCATCAAAAAACTAGACTTAATAAATGAATTTGGCAATGTAGCAGGATACAATATTAACACCCAGAAATCTATGGCATTTCTATACACCAATAATGAACTTACAGAAAGAGAGACTAAAAAAGCAATCCCATTTACCATAGCACCAAATAAATGAAGATACCTAGGAATAAACTTAACTAAGGAGGTAAAAGACCCATATGTGGAAAACTACACAACACTGAAAAAAGAGATAGAGGAAGACATAAACAGATGAAAGAACATACCATGTTCATGGATTGGTAGAATCAACATAATCAAAATGTCCATACTACCTAAAGCAATCTATAAATTCAATGCACTTCCCATTAAAGTGCTAATGACATATTTCACAGACCTAGAACGAAATTTCCAAAAATTTTTCTGGAATAAAAAAGACCCCGAATAGCTGCAGAAATCCTGAGAAAGAAGAATAAAGAAGGTGGGGTCTCAATACCAGATATCTAGCTGTATTACAAAGCCACTGTTCTTAAAACAGCCTGGTACTGGCATAAGAACAGACATATATATCTATGGAATAGAATAGAGAACCCAGAAACTGACCCAAATCACTATGCACAATTAATATATGACAAAGGAGGCACGAACATAGAATGGAGTCAAGACAGTCTCTTCAACAAATGGTGTTGGGGAAATTGGAAAGATACATGCAAAAAAATGAAGCTAGATCACCAACTTACACCATACACAAAAATAAACTCAAAATGGATAAAGAACTTAAACATAAGATGGGAATCCATGAAAATACTAGAGGAATCCACAGGCAGAAAAATCTCGGACATATGCCGAAAGAACTTCTTCACTGATGCTACTCCTTGGGCAATGGAAGCTAAAGAGAAAATAAACAAATGGGACTACATCAAAATAAAAAGTTTTTGCACAACAAAGAAAACCATCAATAAAACAACAAGAAAATCCACTGCATGGGAGAACATATTTAAAAATGATATCAATGATAAGGGTTTAATCTCCAACATATACAGAGATTTCATACAACTTAGCAAAAATAAGATAAACAACCCAATCAAAAAATGGGCAACTGATCTACATAGACACTTTTCGAAAGAAGACAGAAGGAAGGCCAAGAGACATATGAAAACCTGCTCAAGGTCACTAATCATCAGAGAGATGCAAATCAAAATAACAATGCAGTACCATCTTACACCTGTCAGAATGGCTATCATCAACAAATCAACAAACGACAAGTGTTGGCGAGGATGCGGAGAAAAAGGAACTCTTTTGCCTTCTGGTGGGAATGCAGACTGGTGCAGCCAC
Source organism: Corynorhinus townsendii (assembly GCA_026230045.1). Taxonomy (NCBI): domain Eukaryota; kingdom Metazoa; phylum Chordata; class Mammalia; order Chiroptera; family Vespertilionidae; genus Corynorhinus; species Corynorhinus townsendii. The sequence goes on along the minus strand of JAPDVU010000002.1, from coordinate 72,383,887 downwards.
TGTGGAGAACAGTATGAAGATTCCTCAAAAAACTAAAAATGGAACTCCCATTTGACCCAGTGATCCCACTTCTATGAATATATCCCAAGAAACTAGAAACACCAATCAGAAAAGATATATGCACCCCTATGTTCATAGCAGCACAATTCAGCACAGCTAAGATTTGGAAACAGCCTAAATGCCCATCAGCAGATGAGTGGATTAAAAAACTGTGGTACATCTACACCAGGGGTCCTGAAACTTTTTAAACAAGGTGCCAGTTCACTGTCCCTCAGACCGTTGGAGGGCTGGACTATAGTTTAAAAAAAAAAACTATGAACAAATTCCTATGCGCATTGCGGGCCTGGGACGAGTCAGGTGCTAAGCAGGACAGGCAGCAGCTCCTAGCGGGCTGGATAAATGTCCTCGGTGGGCCGCATGTGGCACACGGGCCATAGTTTGAGGATCCCTGACACAATGGAATACTACGCTGGGGTAAAAAAGGAGTTCCTTCCATTTGCAACAACATGGATGGAGATGGAGAGCATTATGCTAAGTGAAATAAGCCAGGCAGAGAAAGATAAATATCACATGATCTCACTCATTTGTGAAATATAATGAACAGCATAAACTGATGAACAAGAACAGATCCAGAGACTGAGAAACGGCAATCAGAATGTCAGACCTCAGGGAAGGTAGTGGAGGGTGGGGGTAAGGTGGAAAGATCAACCAAGGGTCTTGTATGCATCTATATGAACCTAATCAATGGACACAGACAACACGGGGGTGGAGCATAAGTGGGGGGTGGGGTTTATGGGGGAATAAGGACACATATGTAAAAAATAAAAATTAAAAAAAAATTTAAAAAAGTAAAATATTAAATCTAATCCATACTAGTCATCACCATAATCTTAAGAGAAATTGTTTCATGTGACAAAGATTTTTAAATGAATCTCTCTGTAGCCCCAAAATTATTTTGGAATGAAACAAAGAGAAGTTTCCTTCAAAAGTCGTAAGGATTGTAATTGAATGTCAATATATTTGGCCTCTTGAACTAAAGTAAGTAATTTGTGTTTTTGCCTCCCTGACAAAGTTTATATAAAGTTGCAAAAAGAAATTGACAGCCAGTTTGAAATGGAATTGCCATGGCCTAGAGCAAAGAATATCCTTACATGATATTATTCTACAATGTCATTACAATTTTAGATATTTTACAACAGCATATTGTACAATTATCCCAAACTTACAAACTAATTCTTTGAATGTTTGGCAGCAATTTAAAAAAGGACATGAAAGGATTTAATCCATTTCAGAAGGAATTAAGGCATTGGGAAGGCACTTGAGCATTCTATATTGGCCCCTTGCCTTTTGTGCTAAGAGGGACCCTCTCCTCACAATCTAATTGTCCTCAGCTGTTGCCTGAGCTTTCTGTTCATGCTGAGCTTGAAGCCTCGTGGTGGCTGGTAACATGAATCTGTCTCTCGCCCAATCATGTGAGCTGGGTCCTCCCTGGGGAAGAATCCTGAGTTCCCTGAGATATGTGATCAGTGCTGGGGCCCTGCCAGCAGGCCAAGGGATCCCAAGGCAGGTGCTGGGTGTGGAGGCCAAGGGGACATAGGCTACCAAGGAGACAGAACTGAACCTCACATCACCTTGCTTGGCCCCGGAGGATGACTGGTTAGCCAGAGACGGGTAAGATTCCTCAGGGAAGGAACAACCTAAGAGAGGCACAGTCACAGAGGGGCCACCAGGAGAGAACTTGGGGGTCAACAGAGGTGGGGCACAGGCCCTCACCCCCCCAACATTGCAGGGGCCTGAACCCTCATGCCTTCTGAGGGAGGTCTTCTGCCCCCATGGCTGCTTAGTTTCCCATGCCCAGCTCAGATCGGGACACAGGTAACAGACAGAGACTTGGCTGACAGCAGCTGCCCTATATCTAAATCCAGCCCAGCACCAGGAATGCTCAGGGCTTACTCAAGAATGCAAATAATCCTTTCCACTAATATTTACAGGGTAAACTAAGATTGTTGGTAGAGTATTAAATTTGACAGTAAAATAGTAATCAAGTTTTCAGATTAATTTAAGTAGGCTAATTGAAATAACTGAATATTCAAGAAAATTTAATTGTACTGGACAAAAAGCTGTTCCTAAAGTAGTAACTAAAATTTCTATTGGTAGTTCATCTTATGGTAAAATTCCTGAACATGCAATAAACCTAAAGCAGTCTTATTTTTGTGCAAAATATTAAAATTTAAAGTTATCAAGACTGTTTTATAAAAATTACAAAAGCCTCTATAAACCAAAAAAGGGGGGATAGTAAGTTAATAACATGTAATGAAAAATATTCTGTAAGTAAGTTACATCTAGAAAATTCTTATTTTACAAAATTAATTTTCATTTGCAATGCTAACAGCAAGACACCCGTGAAATACACACATGGCATCTAAATAAGACAAAGGAAAATCGTTTGGGCAAAAATAAAAAGGATCCCAAATCAATAATATAGAAAATATTCCTTTATTAACTTTTGGTCGAGAATATGTTTGTATATTTTCAGAAAACAACTCCAAGACCATGTGGATTCCTGAAACAGGGAGTAACTGAAAGGTTTCTTTCAACCTTGAAGACAAGAAGAGAAACAGTCCAGAGATGGAGGACGCTGACGACACCTTGCCACACTAGGAGTCAGCAGCTGTGCGTCACTACAGGTTGCCTAGGACCAAACCAGAGAGGGTTGGACCTGCATTGCCACCATGTGCTCACCATCCAGATATCATTGCTGACATGTACACATAAGGAACTGTTGGACATTGAAATTGGGACTCAAACATTTTTTGTAATTATATGTTTACTTCTAGTCTGCAGAGGTAAGATTTTTTAAAGGAAGGAAATGGGGAAAAAATAGATACAGAGGCAAAGAAGCATTGACCAGACTATCAAACTACAGTGGGAAGGCAGGGGAGGTTGGGGCGGGGGACTGTAAGAGATCAACTGAAGGACTTATACGCATGTATATAAGCATAACCAATGGATACAAGACACTGCGGGGGGGGGCAGGGTAAGGGCATGTACTGGGGGTAGGGGAGGCCGGCGGGGAGGTCAATGGGGGGAAAAAAAGGAGACATATGTACTACTATTTGTAATACATTAAACAATAAAAAAAAAAAAAAGAAAATAAAGCAGAAAATTCACTACACTAGACCAATAATTTATTTCTAGGTTGTGGGATTCTAGATTATTTTTGTTTTTTCTCTATAAATTCTTATATTGTATAAGGTTTTCTAAAGTGAAATGTATTACTTTTTTAAGTCAGAAAAAATAGGAAATCTTATTTTTTCAAAACATAGTTAACAGGAACAGATTCACTCCTGGTTAAATCCACTGAAAATAATGTTGTTAATGAGAATCCCACTATCAGCAAACTGCAGTCAATCTAAATACAACAAATCACACTCTGAAATGATTTTATAATCTTAAAAAAGACAAGTCTCTACCCAAAATTATATGACAGACGTCTTAATGCTTGGGTTTGCCACTAGAGTTCAAGGCTTTCTTTAAATCAGGGAAGACTGATGAGGTCTTGATGCTATATGAGCTTTTTGCTTGATATAAAAGGCCTTTCAAAATTGTAAGAAAATTTCCACAGGAAATGTAGACACCATTTTGGAAGTGAGAGTTGTGACATGTCTTGACAGTTGTCACTGTTAACTAAAAGCTTCCCTTTTTTTTTTTTTTGCCTTTGAAATCATAAATCATTTACAGAGTGCCATCCATTGAGAAGAGCCCTTAAATGTATACCCAGTCATCCCCCTCTCCATCTGTATATATAAAGAAGTAATATGCCAATTAGGTCGGGATGCCATAATGGGTCATGACTGGACCATTAGCTCTTTATTAGCTCCTATGCGCACCACAGGGCATTGCTCTGGAGATGAGGCAGAAACAGGGAGGTGAGGCGGAAAGGGGGAGGAGCTGGGAGAAGGTGGGACCAGCCCCAGGCAACTCAAGGGTAGGCGTTGCCATGGGAGAATGCAGAAGGGAGAAGGTGAAAAGGCCGGCACCTCGGGAGAAGGCAGAAAGGAGAAGGCAGAAGGCAAAAGGGAGAAGCTGGCAATTAGGGAGGGTGATCAGGCCAGGAGGGGAGAGCAGATAGGCAGTTAGGGGGATCTGGCCAGGAAGGGAGAGTATTTAGGCAGTTAGGGGGATCAGGCCAGCAGGGGAGAGCGGTTAGGAACATCAGGCAGGCAGATGAGCGGTTAGGAGCCAGTGGTTCCAGATTACAAGAGGGATTCTGGATTGGAGAGGGTGCAGGCCCAGCTGAGGAACCCCCCCCCCCCATGCATGAATTTCGTGCACCGGGCCTCTAGTTTTTATGTAATCACTAGAGGCCTGGTGCATGGATTTGTGCACTGATGGGGTCCCTTGGCCTGACCTGTGCCCTCTCACAATTTGGGGCCCCTCGAGGGATGTTGGAAGCCTGGTGCACAGATTTGGCCTGATCCATGCAGGCCAGTCTGAGGGACCCTGCCAGTGCACGAATCTGTGTATTGGTCTCTAGTATGCATATAAGATCTTCAATTAATCTCTTCCTGCCCTCTCTCCCTCTTCCCCCTTTCCTCTGAAATTCATCAGTCTGTTCCAGGTTTTCATGCCTGTGTTTTGAGCATCTGCCCCCTGGTTGTCAGTGCGCATCACAGCTACCAGTCAAATGATTGAATGGTCACTTAGGCTTTTATATATATACTAGTGACCCAGTGCACAAAATTCGTGCACAGTGGGGGGTTCCCTCAGTCCAGTCTGCCCCCTTTCACAGACTGGGAGCCCTCAGGGGATATCCTACTGAATACTTAGGCCCACTTCCCATGGGAAAAGGGCCTCAGCTGCAGTCTGGCCACCCTCTGCGGGAGGCAAACAGGTTGATCAGGGGAAGGCGCCAGCCCCATCACCCCGCTGCTGCAGCCACTGCCAGCCACTGCAACCGCCAAGGTGTTTTCATCAACATGGACTCTAGTTCCTTCACTGTGAAAAAATGACAACTTTCCTCAGGCATTTTCAAGATGTATCTTCCATAGGATATGCCATTTCTTTCTTTCTTTTTTTTTTTTTTTTATTCTCACCTGAGGATATGTTTCCATTGATTTTTAAAGAGTGTGGAAGAGAGAGGGAGAGACAGAGAGAAACATCAGTGTGAGAGGGACACTTTGCTTGGTTGCCTCCTGCATGAGCCCTGACCTGAACCCTGGCCAGGGAGGAGCCTGTAACCTAGGTACATGCCCTTGATCAGAATGGAACCCTGACCCTGCTGTCAGCAGGCCAAGGCTCTATCCACTGAGCCAAACTGGCTAGGGCAGGATACGACATTTCTTAGCCCCTCCAGCAGCGGACCTTCATTTTTTTTCCTCCAGGAGTGTGGTGGAAAAACCCTAGATCACCTTCTAGGATTCTTATTACTCAGGTTACCAAGAACACTGCAAGTGGTGGCCTACAGGGAGCTTACCCAATGAGCTGTCAGAAAAGGTATTTACTCTCAAACTGGTTTGGCTCAGTGGATAGACCGTGGGCCTGAAGACTGAAGGGTCCCAGGTTTGATTCCTGTTAAGGGTGTTTACCTTGGTTGGAGGCACATCCCCAGTGGGGAGTGTGCAGGAGGCAGCTAATCGATGTTTCTCTCTCACTGATATTTCCGACTGTCTATCCCTCTCCCCTCGTCTATGTAAAAAAATCAATAAAATATATATATTTTTAAAAAGGTGTTTCCTCTGCAGCTCATGCAACCCCTGCATTGTGTCCACTAGGCTAGAGGTGTGTCCCTGCCACCAGTGGTGGCCGCCGTGGTCTCTGCACACCCCAGCGGCCGGTAGCCATCCCTTCCATTGTGGGCGCCAGGCTGGGGGCGTGTCCCTGTTTCCAAATGCCCCCGAGACCAGCATCCAGCACCACCATAGGCACCAGGCTGGGAGGCATGCAGGGACCCCCGGGCCTCATGCAGCCATGGCCGCTGGGGGTCTCTGCATGCCCCAGAGGCCAGCAGCCAGCCCCCTGCTCTGGGCACCAGGCTGGGGGCGTGGACCCAAACCGTCCCTTGGTGCCAAAGCATGCGCAAGAGGCTAGGGGCTGAGAGGGAACATCCCTGCATTGCTATGGCTATGCGGGGATGTTCCCGCCCCACCCCCAGCCGCTTGGCGCCTGCACCCATAGGCCCAGAGTGGCTCAGGGCCTAAGCATGGGCCTGCAGGCTAGGAGCTGCCTGGGTCTGGAGGATGTTCCTGGGACCCAGGCTGCTCAGCGCCTGTGTATGCAAATTAACCGCCATCTTTGTTGGGTTAATTTGCATACTCACTCTGATTGGCTAGTGGGCATAGCAGAGTGATGGTTAACTTGCATGTTTCTCTTTTAGTAGATAGGTTATGTATTTTAGATATACATGCCTTAAACTTCCTAGTAAAAGTAAAAACCATGAAATTTACAACAGGCCAATCCTCTATAATATTTTACTAATTTTCACTAGTTTTAAAGTTTGCAGAATGAAATAAATAAAGAAAATCAGCATTATTTACTCCTTGCCTTGTATAAATGTTCACTGGCCTTTGATGATTGACTATTTCAATGCACTATTGGGAGATAGGAATAATCTTACAGGTTAAAAGTTTAAAAGTTTTAGAATGTCACCTCAAAACTTCACTGATTTAGTAAATTTCCTTTACTAACCTGGTGTGGAAATACAGTTGACCCTTGAAAAACCCAGGTGTTAGGAGAGCTGACACCCCCATCTTGTGTAGTCAAAAATCCACATATGACTTTAAACTCCCAAAAACTTAGCTACTAATACCTTATTGTTGACCAGAATTCTTATGGATAAAATAATAGTTGATTATCACATATTTTGTATGATATATGTATTATATACTACATTCTTACAGTAAAGTAAGCTAGAGAATAGAAAATGTTATTAAGAAAATCATAAGAAAGAGAAAATACATTTATAGTATTTCCTGAAAAAAATCCAAATATAAGTAGACCCACATAGTCTAACCCCATGTTATTTGAGGGTCAACTTGTACCTGGTTGAGTGTAATCATCAACCAGAATGCAATCTTTCTACTTAGCAGTGACAGTTCTATATTGTTCATGCTACATATTGATGTAGCACCAAGATCTGCCCTGAGAAGTTTAGACACATGGCTATTACAGCAAAACATCATCCAAGAACACACCCCCCTGTGGCTACTTCCTTAGGGGCTGCAGAATTGCATAGTAAGGATGACAACATGGTTCAAACTGAGTTTTTCCAAAGATGCACACATATATACAGAGAAGTTCAAACTGGGAAAATAAAGAGAGGGAAATCTTAATGCTCAGAACTGCAAAATCCCATTTACTAGTAACAGTGTAATGTAATCTGTGACTATCTCTTCACCAATAATGTGTGCATAAATGCTCTGTATACATTAAAATCAGCATGAGGTTTAGATATGTTATTAGAATTCCCACTATTCATTCTTTAAAAAAAAACTTCTTAGGAACTGCAACAAATTATGAGGTACAATATATACTTCAAGGAGAATATTAATATTAAGACTGTACTAGTATATTCTTTTAAAAAAATCTTTATTGTGGAAGTATTACATATGTCCCCTTTTTCCCCCATTGGCCCCCCTCTAGCTCACCACCATTCCCCATACCAGGCCCTTACCAGCCCCGTCTGCGTCCATGGGTTATGCACATATACATACAAGGTCTTTGGTTGATTACCTCCCACTCACCCCACCTCTCCCACTTCCCTCCAAGATTATGCATTATGTTCAATGCTTCCACATCTCTGGATCCACTCAGTTCATCAGGTTGTTTTGTTAATTAGATTCCACATATGAGTGAGATCATGTGATACTTATCTTTCTCTGACTGACTTATTTCACTTAACATGATACACTCCAGATCCCTCCATGCTGTCTTAAACTGTAAGAGATTCTTTTTTTTTTTTTTTTAACTGTTTCATAGTATTCCATGGTATAAATGTATCACAGCTTTTTTATCCACTCATCTACTGATGGGCACTTGGGCTGTTTCCAGATCTTAGCTATTGTAAATAGTGCTGCTGTGAACACAGAGGTGCATACATTCTTTCTGATTGGTGTTTTGGGTTTCTTAAGATACATTCCTAGAAGTGGGATCACTGGGTCAAATGGTAGTTCCATATTTAATTTTTTGAGGAAACACCTTACTGTTTATCATAACAGCTGCACCAGTCGGCATCACCATCAGCAGTGTACTAGGGTTCCCGTTTCTCAACATCATCAACAGTACTTGTCATTTTTTTATTTGTTTAAGGTAGCCATTCTGACAAGTGTGAGGTAATATTTCATTGTCATTTTAATTTGAATCTCTCTGATGATCAGTGAATGAGCATTTTTTCATATGTCTCTTGGCCATCTGTGTGTCATCTTTGGAGAAGTATCTATTTAGGACCTTTGCCCATTTTTTAATTGGATTGTTTGTCTAACTTTTGTTAAGTTGTGTGAGTTCCTTATATATTTTGGATATCAGATCTATCATTGCCGAATATGTTCTCCCATACAGTGGGCTCCTCTTTTTATTGTTGATGGTTTCTTTTGCTGTGCAGAAGCTTTTTATTTTGATGCAGCCCTATTGTTTGTTTTCTCCTTAGTTTCCTTTGCCCTTGGAGAAGTGTCTATAAACATACTGCTATGAGAGATATCTGAGATTTTGCTGCCTAGATATCTTCTAGGATTTTTATGGTTTCCCAACTTACATTTAGGTCTTTTATCTATTTTGAGTTTTGTTCTTCTGTATTATATAAGGTGGTGGTCTAGATTAATTTTTCCCATGTATCTGTCTAGTTTTCGCAACAGCATTTATTGTAAAGACTGTCTTGACTCCATTGTATGCTCTTGCCTCCTTTGTCAAGTATTGCTAGGTGTACCAGTTAATAATGCGGATTTTTTTCAATAGATGGAGTTACACATATGTTGATATATATGCAATTTGATATGTGTGCTTTTTCATTGTATTGACAGCAAGCCTCAAAACTTCATATGTCAAATTTGCTGAAGGTGTTAACATCATAGATATTATTATGCTTAAAAATGTTGAATTTCATGCCAAAAGAAGAGCATTTGCGGGAAGTTTCAGTTCATTACTTTATTTTGAAGAAAACTGCAGCTGAAAGGTATCATATACTTTGGGAAGCTTATGGTAAACATGCTCCATCTCAAGATACTTGTGAACGCTGGCTTAAATGCTTTAAAAGTGATTATTTTGATGTGAAAGACAAAGAACGTGCAGGTCAACCAAAAAAGTTTGAAGACCAACAATTACAAGCATTATTGGATGAAGATGCATGTCAAACTCAAAAACAACTTGCAGAAAGATTAAACGTTACTCAGCAAACAATTTCTGATTGTTTACACGCCATGGGAAAGATCTTAAAGGAAGGAAAATAGGTGCCACATCAACTGAATGAAAGACAAATGGAAAACCGAAAAGTCATCAGTAAAACGTTGCTTCAATGGCACAAAAGAAAGTCTTTTTTGCATCGAATTGTGACTGGTTATGAAAAGTGGATTTGTTTTGAAAAATCACAAATGCACAAAATCATGGGTTGATCCTGGTCAACCACCAACATCAACTGCAAGGCCAAATCGCTTCGGAAAGAAGACAATGGTCTGAGTTTGGTGATATCAGGAAGGTGTGGTGCATTATGAGCTTCTAAAACCAGGTGAAACAGTTAATACTGATAACTACCAACAACAAATAATCAATTTGAACCATGCTTTGATCATGAAACGACCAGAATGTGCCAGAAGACATGGCAAAGTAATTTTGCTTCATGATAATGCACTGTTACACACTTCAAAACCAGTTAAAGACACATTAAAAGATTTTGCCTGGGAATTATTAACCTACCCGCCATATTCACCAGACCTTTCTCCCTCAGATTACCACTTATTCCGATAGATGGTACTGGCTCTTTCTGAGCAGCACTTCAAAACATATGAAGAAGTGAAAAATTGGGTCTCTAAATGGTTTACCTCAAAACAAGAAAAGTTCTATTGGGAAGGTATCCTCAAATTACCTGAAAGATGGGAGAAATGTGTAGCTAGCGATGGACATTACTATGAATAAAGCACTTTTGATGTTTCTCTTAAAATTATCATGTTTTCTTTTATTACAAAATCCACATTATAAACCAGTAATGGCTTGGATCAAATTTGGGGATCTCTTTTCTGTTCCATTGATCTATATGGCTGTTCTTGTGCCAATACCAGACTGTGTTGATTACAGTGACTTTGTAGTATAAGTTGATATCTGGTATTGTGATTCCTCCAACTCTGTTCTTTCTCAAGATTGCTGCAGCTATTTGGGTTCTATATATTTTTTGGTTCTATATACATTTTTGGAATATTTGTTCTACATATGTAAAATATGCTGTTGGTATTTCAATAGGGGTTGCATTGAATCTGTAGATTTCCTTGGGTAGTATGGACATTTTAATGAAGTTGATTCTACCAACCCATGAACACAGAATATTCCACTCATTTATATCTTCTTCTATCTCTTTTTCCAATGTCCTGCATTTTCCAAGTGCAAGTGTTTTACCTCACCGGTTAACTGTATTCCTAAATATCTTAATTTTTTGTTGCACTGGTAAATGGGATTGTTTTTTAGTTCCTGTTTCTAGAATTCATTATTGTTGTATAAAAAAGCCATTAATTTTTGGGTGTTGGTTTTGTATCCTGCCAAATTCATTTACTAAATCTAGTAGTTTTTTGATGGAGTCATTAGGGTTCTATGTACAGTATCATGTCATCTGCAAATAATGAGAGTTTTACTTCCTCCTTTCCAATTTGGATACCTTTTATTTCTTGTTCTTATCTGATCGCTGTGGTTAGGACTTCCAGTACTATGTTGAGTAAGAGTGGTAAAAGCAGACATCCTTGTCTTGTTCCTATTCTTAGGGGAAATGGTTTTAGTTTTTGTACATTGAATATGATGTTTGTTGTAGGTTTGTCATGTATGGCCTTTGTCATGTTGGGATATGTTGCCTTTATTCCTATTTTGCTGTAAGTTTTTATAAAAAATGTGTGTGGGGCTCTAGCTGGTTTGGCTCATTATATAGAGCATCAGCCTAAGGAATAAAGGGTCCCAGATTCAATTCTGGTCACTGGCATGTACCTTGTTGCAGGTTCTTCCCTGGCCCTGGTTGTGGCATGTGTGGGAGACAGCTAATCGATGTGTTTCTCTCACACCGATGTTTCTCTCTGTCTTTCCTTCTCTCTTACACTCTCTAAAAATTAATGAAAATGTATCCTCGGGTGAGGATAAAAAATCCTATATAATAAAAGGGTAATATGGAAATTGACTCTAATGTAAGAAAGACCAGGAATGACAGATCGCTATGACACATACTGACCGCCAGGAGGCAGACAGTCAATGCAGGAGCTGCCCCCAGGTGGTCAGTGTGCTCCCATGGAACTCTGCTCAGCCAGAAGCCAGACTGACAGCTGTGAACACAGAGGTGGTGGAAGGAGCCTCTCCTCCCTCCTAGGCAGCGCTAAGCATGTCTTACTGCGACTTAGGTTTGCTCCCTGTCTGACTGCAACTTAGGTCTGCTCCCTGTGGGGAGCAGACCTAAGTCAAAGTCAGACATCCCCAAGGGCTCCCGGTCTGCCAGAAGAATGTTTGAGTGCCAACTTAGTCCCAATCCCCCAGCAAGTGAGCCTTAGCAGGCCGGTGGACATCCCCCTAGGGGTCCTGGACCTCCAGAGGGCACAAGGTGGGCTGAGGGACAACCCTCACGCCCCGCCCCCTTCCGAGTGCATGAATTTTTGTGCACTGGGCCTCTAGTAATAGTAAAATTAAATTTTAAAAAATGTGTGTTGAATGCTTTTTCTGCATCTATTGATATGATTATGTGATCTTTATCTTTCAATTTGCTTATGTGATGTATCACTTTTATTGATCTGTGAATTTTGTACCAGCCTTGTAACCCCAGAATAAATCCCACTTGATCATGGTATATGATCTTTTTAATATATTGCTGGATGCAATTTGCTAGTATTTTGTTGAGGATTTTAGCTTCTATGTTCATCAGGGATATTGGCCTATAATTCTCTTTCTTTGTAGTGACTTTCTCTGGTTTTGGAATTAGGATAATGCTGGCCTTATAAAAAGAGCTTGGAAGTGTTCCTTCCTTTTGGTTTTTTGAATGGTTTCAGGAGGATAGGTTTTAGTTCTTCTTTGAATGTTTGGTAAAACTCCCCTGTGAAACCATCTGACCTGGACTTTAGTTTGCTGGAAGTTTTTTTTTATTACTGCTTTTATTTCATCAGTTATTATTGACCTATTCAGGTTTTCTGATTCTTCCTGATTCAGTTTTGGAAGATTGTATTTTTTAGGAATTTATCCATGTCATCCACATTGTCCAACTTGTTGGTATATAATTGTTCATAGTATTTTCTTACAATTCTTTGTATTTCTGTGGTGTCCATAGTTACATCACCACTTTCATTTCTGATTTTACTTATTTGCGTCCTCTTTCTTTGTTTCTTGATGAGTCTGGCTAATGGTTCATCAATCTTGTTTATCCTTTCGAAGAATCAGCTCTTGGTTTCATTGATTTTTTAAATTTATTTTTTAGTCTCTATGTCATTTATTTCTGCTCTAATCTTTATTATTTCCACATGTCTACTTAGTAGGGCTTTTCTTGTTTTCCCTCTAATTCTTTAAATTGTAGGGTTGGATAATTTATTAAAAGTTTTTGTTGTTTTTTTGAGGTAGGCCTGTAGTGCTATGAACTTCTCTCTCAGTACTGCTTTTGCTGTGTCCCAGAGATTTTGGGTTGTTGTGTGTTCATTTTCACTTGTTTTCAGTATGTTTTTTTATTAATTCCTGATCTTTTTGGTAACCTATTCATTGTTTAATAACATGCTTGTTAGCCTCTCCATGTGTTTGAATTTTGGGGGTGTTTTTACCATGGTTGGTTTCTAATTTCATTCCACTGTGATCTCAGAAGATGCTTGATATCATTTCAGTCTTCTTGTACTACTAGAGACTTGTTTCATGTCCCAACATGTATTCTATCTTTGTGAATGATAAATGTGCACTTGAGGAGAATGTATATTCTGCAGTTTTGTGGTGAAATGTTCTATAAATGTCAATTAAATCCATCTGATCCATGTGTCCTTTAGAGTCACTATTTTCTTGTTAATTTTTGGTTTGGCAGATCTATCCAATGAAGTCAGTGGGGTGTTAAACTCTCCCACAATGACTGTGTTATTGTCAATCTCTCTCTTAAAGTCCTCCAGAAGTATTTTTTTTTTGTATATTTAGGTGTTCCTATATTAGGTGCATATATGTTTAACAGGGTTATATCCTCTTGGTGGATCAATCCCTTTAGTATTATATAATGAACTTTGTTGTCTCTTGTGATGGCCTTCATTTTGATGTCTATTTTGTCAGACATGAGTATTGCTACCCCAGCTTTTTTTTTTTTTTTTCATTTGCATGGAACATTTTTTTCCCAATAACTTCACTCTCATCCAGTGTGAGTCTTTTGCTCTGAGTTGGGTCTCTTGTAGATAGCATATTGTTGGGTCATGATTTTGTATCCATTCAGCTACCCTATGTCTTTTTATTTGAGCATTTAAGCCATTTACATTTAAGGTTATTATTGATAGGTACTTATTTATTGCCATTTTAATTCTGTATGCCTGGGTTCTTTCTCTATTTCTTCTTCTTATTACAACAGTCCACTGAGCATTTCTTATAATGCTGGCTCAGTGGTGATATACTTCTTTAGCCTCCCTCTCCCCCTATCCCCCTGGGAAGCTCTTTATTTCACCATCTATTTTGAATGATAGCCTTGCTGGATATACTAATCTTGGTTTTAGAGCCTTGTTTTTCATTACGGTGAGTACTTAATTCCATTCCCTTCTGGCATGTAGAGTTTTTTAAGAGAAATCAGATGTCAGCGTTATGGGAACCCCTTTGTAGGTAACAGTTTGCTTTTCTCTTGCTGCCTTTAAGAGTCTCTCTTTGCCTTTAATTTTTGGCATTTTAATTATGATGTGTCTGGGCATGGGCCTGTTTGGGGTCTTCTTGATTGAGGTTCTCTGTACTTCCTGTACTTGTGTTACATTTTCCTTTACCAGGTTATGGAAGTTTTGGGCCATTATTTCTTTTTTAAAATTTTCTTTATTAATTAAGGTATTACATGTGTCCTAATTAAAACACATTCTCTATCCCTTTCTCCCTTTTTGCCTCTTCTGGCAGACCTGCTATTTGAATATTATTTTGTTTCACATTGTCCCACAGCTCACTTAAGCTGTCCTCCTGTTTTTTTCTTTTTCTTTTTCTTTTCGGTCTTCTAATTGAGTGATTTTTTTTCAACCCTGTCTTCTAATTCACTGATTTGGTTCTCAGCTTCCCTTAATTTGCTGTGTATTCCTTCCAATGTGTTCTATATTTGTGCTATGTCATTATTTATTTCTGTTTTCATAGTTACTATGCTGTTGAGCGTCTTTACCATCATTATTCTGAACTCTATATCAGATAAATTTCTTCATTTCATTTATCTCTTCTTCAGGAGACTTCTCTTATTGTTTCATTGGGGGTTGTTTCTTTGTCTCCTCATTTTGGCTTCCTATTTGGGTTTGTGACTATGTATTAGGTAGATCTTCTATGCCTTTCAATCTCTATTGCAGGTATGACAAACACTGTTTTTGACTAATTAGATCAGGCAAAGACTCAAAGCCTCCAGAGACTGCCTCTGGCTACAGGCTGATAGACTTGCCTTTTGAATATCCCTCAGGTAATTATCCATGGGACTTGTGAGGTTTTTTTTTTTAAACAAGGTGGGGTAATTGTTTCTGCTAGGAGGCTAATTATTATTCTCTTAAATGACCTCAGAAACTCTGCACCATGGGGCAAGGTGTTTTCCAATAGGGTTAGTCAACTATCTTCCCCATAGGCACATCTGCCTGTATAGAAAATGTCTGGGAAAAAAAAAGAAAAAGAAAATGTCTGCATGAGAAAGATGACTTCTGCAGCATAAGGGAATGACTCAGCACCAGAAACCGAGTGTCTGCCTCCTGAGTTATAACCCTACAGCTCCTGATCCTCAGTTTTGCTTACACAGCTGCAGTCCACTCTGTCTACCCTCTGCCAGAGCACAAGGTGAGTTGCTCCACAGAGAACTTTGTGCATTGGCCCTTTAATAGGGTACCTGCATTTCCAGCTATTTCTCCCTGGAAGACAGCAACCCTGCTGCTTTTCACAGCCATATGTTATGTGGATACCCTTCTCAGTTCTGGTGCTCTCTGCTGGAGTGCCAAGCTTGGGGATTAGACCCCAGAGTTCTCAGTAGCAAACCCCACAGTTGAAATATCTCTCCATAACTTCAGTTGCTGTCTGTGGGAGCCCAGCCAGTCCTTTCATGACTCCACCCCTCCTACCAGTCTCTATGTGATCTCCATTTCCCATCCTCATTTATCCGGATTCTTTCCAGTGAGTCTTCTGTTGATTATTCAGGAAGTTATTCTGTATTTTAGTTGTTGTTCCAGTTTGGTCCTGGGAATTTGTCCTTGCAGCATCCACTTATTACACTACCACTTTTTCTGTATATTCTTATTTATAACATTATCACATTTCCTAACTTAAATAGAATATTTCACCATAATTGCCTCCTTAAAATGACAATTTCATCACTAAAACATAAATGAAAATAGAAATAACTTACTCACAATACCACTTCCCCAGAACAGAAGCACAGCCAACATTGGGAAAAGAATAATAAGGATATGGTCATTTGCAGGAAACCATAAATCTAGGAAGGAAAAAAACACAAAAATCATGAATGATATTTATTATCATAAATTTATTTCCAGCCAATTAATGGTCAACAATATTTTTTATTGTGGAGATGGAAAATTAAAATAATGAATTAAAACTGTCGCCTTATATAAATACATAAATAATTACAGATATATTTAATTAAATAACAAATATTAATGAAACAAAAAATATTTATTTACCACCACATTTTCCCTAAGCTGTGATTTATGGAAGGAGGCAGTATACACCAGTAGCTGAGAAAAGGGCTCTACCACACTGCCTGGGTTTGAAACACAATTCTAACTTACAATCTTTGTGAGCTTGGACAGTCTAACACCTTTCTGTTCTTCAGTTGCTACACAGGTACAACAAGAAATGACCCCTCGAAGGACCGCAGTTAACTGTTAACAAAGTTAAGATACGAAAAGAGCTAAAAACAAAGTTTGACCCCTCAAAGTGCTCAGTGAACATTAACTACAGTTATTATTACATCCTCCTATAGTGATTGTCAGTATGCATAATGTGCTAAGAATTTACCTTAAAGCAAGAGTTGTCTTCCTGTAAAAACTGACTCAGGGGACAAAAGTGAGGAACTAGTATACCCTTGGTCTTACTGCACTCTAAGACTAAGACAGATGTGAGCCTGAGCTTTTCTGAACCTTACTCTGGAACAGAAGATGAATTCATAAATAATTATTCTTAAAATGACAATTGACAAAAAGTAACATGAAAATCTTTAGGTAGTCAGGAAGCTTCTATCAAGTGGAACATGTATTACCCAAACAGTGAAAATGCAGCTACCCATCCTATAAAAAGGTAATTGTGATATTAAGACTTCCAATGAAATTTGCTGAGAACTTTAAAAATTATGTTTAATTCCATCTGATCAATGCCTAAGGCCATATTTTTATCTATGAAATTCCTTTTGTAACAATAAAGCCAGGTATATGCACTGAAAGCATTTCAGAGTTTGCCTAGACTGGAGGACATGCTGGGTGAGGAACACTCTGAATAGTGCATAAGGCAAGCACTGGTGTTGCTCTGAAATTATCCCTTTTGAATCCTCCACTGGATGTGCATATGAGGATCCTTGTGGGCTTTCTCATCACAATTTCTTGGGTTAAGCTTACAATGCTGAACTCTGATAAATGTTCACAATCATCCCCAGATTCCCGCATTTTGCCCTGTACATGGCAGAGACTCAATAGGTTTACTATTGGTGGTTGAAATAGTCATAGGACAGTTTACTGAGTGAATAGAAAATGGGCTTGTGTGATGCTCCCATGGTTGCAGATCCACCAAGAGACTGATGTTTTCAGGTACCCAGAATCAATGCCACTGTAATTTCCCACTGAATTACTGAACCTCTTCCTATACCACAGAAAGCCCATTTCCATTCAGACTAAAATCCTAGACCAAAAAACTTTCTGAATTATGCTTAGGTTTCCATATGCCTGAAGGATCTAGTAAAAGCTCTATAATCTAATGATTATTTTTAATCAATTTATTTCCCTCTACTCACTTTATTATTTGGTTTGGAAACATTAACTTCTCCACCCTTATGATTATTATATGAAGAATAATGAAACCCTCCTTACCATTGGAAAAAACACACACAGAGATACAGGGAATTAAGGATCTTAAGTATGTATGACTCAAACAGGATCTTGATACCCCTCCACCCACAATCCAAATGGGAACAAAGATGGGCCACCATTAATCTACATTCTACTAGGTAGAATTCTCTGGTAAGCAATTTCTAGTTTTCATTTATGTCTACATTTGCAAAAACAAAACAAAAATAAAACCACAACATAGTAAAAATGGATTCCACTGCCTAAATCCCCAGGTTTCACATGATGGGTAAATTCATCAAAATGAATTTGCAAAAACACTGCTTCAATTTACCATTTTGGACACAGGTGTTTCCTTTGTTTCCCTTAAAAATGGTGCAAAACTATGACAACGCCAGATGTTGGCAAGGATGTGGGGGGATTGCATCACTCATATGTTGCTGATGGAAATGTACAATGGAACAACCACTCTGGAATATAGTTTGGCAGTTTCTTCAGAAACTAAGCCTATACATACATACAATCCAGTAGTTGTACTTCTATGCATTTATCCAGAGAAATGAAGACTATGTCCACACACAAAAAAAGCACAGCTGTACATCACAGAAATGTCATGATCAATAGCACAAAAAACTGAACATAACCAAGACGTGCTGCAGTAGGTGGACAATTCAACAAGGTGTGATATAACAAAGCATGGAATATTATTGAGAAAGAGATAGAGATAGCAATAAAGATAGATAGATAGATAGATAGATAGATAGATAGATAGATAAAGATAGAGAGAGAGACAGATTGCTACATGATGCTTTTGTATAAATAGATCGCAAGGGCATTGTCTTGACTGAAAATAAAATCCAGTCTCAAAAGATTACATTCTTTTATATAACATTTTTTAAATGACCAAAGTATTGATATGGAGAACAAATTATGCTTGCCAGGTTAGGGATAGCAAGGGACCAGGTGACTATCAAGGGCTTGCATGAGGCAGATATTTATATTAATGGGATAGTTCTATATTCTGATTGTGGTGGCCATTTCAGAAATGTATACATGTGATAAAAAGAAAAAAATATATACACATTGTACTATTATGAACTGGATGGTTTTGACATTTAACTACTGTTACATAAAATGTAACTACTGGGTGAAGCTGGATAAGATTACAAAGCACCTCTCTGTTCTATATTTGAAACTTCCCATGATTATATAACTATTTCAAAAAATAAAAATGGGTGCACAGCCAAAGGTCTGAGACCTCTGATAGAATATTCTACATTCTCTACAACAGAATACCACTTTTATATTTTAATGGCCCCAACAATAAGCATAGTTCTTATTTTATCAGGGCACTTTGAAAACAAAGATGAAACAATCACACAGAAAATTACAAACTTTGCCTTTATCCCAAGATTGGTACTCCTTTCCCAACCATCTTCATCCCATTTCTTGGCATTTAAGTCCTGAGTTCACAATTCTCCTCTCAGTGACCTACACTCTACTCCAAAATCACCCTCCCCATTGTGAGTTAATGAAATTTCCAGTGGAGGAGAGATGTGCAATCAGAAAAGCCTTCCAGCCGAAACCGGTTTGGCTCAGTGGATAGAGCGTCGGCCTGGGGACTGAAGGGTCCCGGGTTCGATTCCGGTTAAGGGCATGTACCTAAGTTGCGGGCACATCCCCAGTAGGGGGTGTGCAGGAGGCAGCTGATTGATGTTTCTCTCTCATCGATGTTTCTAACTCTCTATCCCTCTTCCTTCCTCTCTGTAAAAAATCAATAAAGTATATATATATATATATATATATATATATATATATATATATATATATATATAAATAAAAGAAAAGCCTTCCATACCGCTCTAAGCCATCTTCTGCCCATGCTGCCCCACACAGATGCCCCAGCTTCAACACCTCCGTATCTCACTCCGTAAAATAAATGTCCCAGGAAGAAAACTAACATTTGGAAAGTACTTTGGTTTACAAAGGACTGGTACACAAGGGATCTCATGATGCTTGTTAGACTGGAGAATACATAAAAACAGGAATCTCTTTTCATCCCCATGTAGAGATGAGGTACCTTGGACCCAGTGAAGTAACTTCTCAAGTTCAATAGAGGCAAACAGTTAAGTTGCAGAATCAGATGTCCTGGTTCCTATTCCTAAGCAATGTCAAAATATTCCATCAGAATTAACACCCCATTCCCTATCTGGTAACATACATTTCATAACAGGAAATGCTAGAAGAATAGAAGGCAAATAATTGATTCAACAGAATGGTCTGATCCCATCTAAAGCAGAGGTTCTCAAAGGCTTGTTTAATCCTGAGAGCATTAATATGTCTAGTGGTTCTAACTAGAGCTTTCAAAAAAGAAAGTCAGTATGCACCTGTATGTGGTTAAAGTAATCAGCTGGCATCGCAAGGACTAGAAAAGAAAGCAGATTGTTTACTACTGCTAGCTTTACTGCTTTATGCAACTCACCACCCAAGTCTGTAAAGAAATGCACAATCATGGTGCTATAACCAAGGCTGAATTCAAATTAATTTTATTTGATCCATAGCTCTCCCTCATCTTGGACAAGACAAAGAACAAATACCATAGCAGGAAACCTCATTATGACCTGATTTTTGATTTTGTGATTCTCCTTCTTATCTATCTTTTGCAGCTGGAGCATGGCTGGGATATGTCAGCCCTTGACCAAAGTGCAGGTAATAAAAAAAGGTACATCATTGGAAAAATCATGGAAAATTAATCACATGAAAGATAGCACTTTTGATAGCAGCAAACAGAAATGCAGATTAAATGACATGAGGACCCCTACATCAGCATAATAGTTCTTAGAACAAAAGTTTGAGAACATGACAATACACAAATAACACAGCAAAGGAGTTTTATTATGAAAAGTAGAAGAGCATGTAAAACAAATTATCTTAAAGCTGCTAAATATTACATAAACATTTATTAGTCATAACCTACTTTTTGATTCAAAGGAGATCCTAGCCCCATTGTGCCCCATTTCTAATAGGATTAAGTTACTGCAGGACAAATAAAAGGGAAGATTACGAAATTCTTACCAGCAATATATTTTAGTTCTATGGTGGTTTCACCTTCTCTAGTTAATTCTGTTACTTCACAAGTGTAGTTTCCTGGGACAGCTTGGCTCTTGTCCATCATCAAAGAGGCATTGCCTGTTAGTAGAGCATCTGGTACGATGTATGCACTTGAAAAGTCACTCTTTGGGTGGGATTCATTTTTAGCTCCATCATATGAGAGAACCTGTTTATCTCTGAATTTCCACTTTACAAACATTTCTTTCAGGCTCTTTGCCCCCACATTAGTGACTAAGCATGGTATGATGAGAATAGTGTCATTGCAAATGGTGTATTCTACAGATTCAATTGGAGTAAATAATAGCTGAGTTTTAACTGGAAAAGAAAAAGAAAATAGTTTCATGTCATTATAGAATTCTATAGGGTACAGTCTTAGGGATGTTACAAAGCCTTATGATAAAAGAGCAATGTTTCAATTGGCCCCTTAAGTAAGCAGTGCAGCTACAGAGAATAGGCAGGCCAGGTGAAAAAGTGAAACAAGTTATTAACATGCACAGATGGTAGATACCATTGTAACTTTTCCTTATTCATTCTCAGAAATACGAAGTATATATTACCAATAGTATTGGGAATGAATATAGCAACCTGCGTTGGATCATGCAGATATAGTATTTGGCATCAGAAGCTTTGAAGTAATCATGTTGCTCACTGATGTATGTAGAAAAATCTTATTCTTACCATGGAAAATTTTTGAACAGAAAATCAAACCAAATATTATATGCCGTCTCAAATTCTATGTACTTCCTCCAAACAGAACTTGCTAAACCCATATCCTAAATAATAAAGAGGCAATATGCAAATTGACCATCACTCCAACACACAAGATGGCCACCCCCATGTGGTCAAAGATGGCCACCCCAAGTAGACACAAGATGAACATCACAAGATGGCCTGCAGGGGAGGACATGTGGGGAGGGACTCAGGCCTGCAATGAGGGCAGTTAGGGGGGACCAGGCCTGCAGAGGAGGGCAGTTGGGGACAACCAGGCCTGTAGGAGAGGGCAGTTGGGGGGAACCAGGCCAGCAGGAGAGGGCAGTTGGGGGCAACCAGGCTGGCAGGGGAGAGCAGTTAGGCATCAATCAGGCTGGCAGGGGAGTGGTTAGGGGTTGATCAGGCTGGCGGGCAGAAGCAGTTAGGGACAATAAAGTAGGTAGGCATGTGAGTGGTTGGGAGCCAGCAGTCCTGGATTGTGAGATGGATGTCCAACTGCCTGTTTAGGCCTGAAACAGTTAGTTGGACATCCCTCGAGATGTCCCAGATTGGATAGGGTGGAGTCTGGGCTGAGGGACACACACACACACACACACACACACACTCACCTATGCATGAATTTTGTGCACCGGGCCTCTAGTGAAGTTTATATCTATCTTTAGGATCCATATTCAAGTAATGTGTTGAGCTATACTGTACTTTAATATAAAAAGTAAATCAGATGAATCACATCACATCTTTCCTCTAAAATGGGAGTCTTAGAATGCTAATAAGAAAAAATATTCTCTGGCTATATCCCATTGCCAAATACAGAAAGCAATGGACATTTGGTATGCAAATAGTATAAAGAGAGATATACAATTGAAAGGCACTTTCTCACTCCCACATTTCGTTGAAACTACATAATAACAATTTCCAAATGCATATTACAGTTATTCCTTCTGCCTAAAACCCATAAACCACTCAAAATAAAGATAATGAACAGTTGAAATCAAGAACAGACATTGCTACTAAAAGGGTATATTCTATTAAACACTTCTCAATATGATAAACTACCAGTTGCCTTACAAAACAGGGTTGGGAAGGTAATTGTAATCACTCATCCTTCACCTAAAATGTGCAAGATTGTGGAGAAATTGCAGTTCTCTTCCATATTTTTCAGCCATTTATTAACTCTTCTATCTAAGTAGTTAGTTGGATTTTCCCTGAAAATTCAAAGCTCTATCAGATATCAATATCAACTTTAATAGTTCATCCTTACAACTTCTTTCTTGTATATAAATTGGGAATAAAACTTAGGGTCATAACATGTTGTTATTCTACGAACATAGCATTTAGTAAATCCCCATTGAGTTGAATGCTAGGATGCATAGTGAAATATGAACTGGACAATGTTCAGAAAGCCTGAGTATAAATGCTACTTGTCCTTTTTCAGTATGTGACATTAAACAATTCATGTAACTTATCTATGCTTGGTTTACTCTTTGCAAGTAAGAGGATCAGAAATGAACACCACACTACTTCTCAGAATTATGTCAAGTATCAAAGGAGCAAATACATGGAGAAGTGCCCTCTCAACAATGCTGTGCTATACATATGCAGGTAAAACTCTAAAAACTAGGCAAAACAGCATTTTATTTTTTTATTTATATATTTATTTTTAAATTCTTTATTGTTTAAAGTATTACACGAGTCTCCTTTTTTCCCCTCATTGACCTCTTCCCCCCTATCCCCTTCCCCAGGTACAAGCTCTCACCCCCCTATTGTATGTGGCCATTGGTTTTGCTAATAAAACAGCATTTTTATGCAATGATCTAAACCTTCTCTCACTGGGGGGTGCAGATTGTTGTTTCTGGGAATTTGAAGTCTGAATCAAGCTTGTGGTTCACAAGTTCACTTCTTCCCAGTTCTCTACACTTCTAGCCATCCCTATATTAGGAAGCAATATATCAGGATACAAAATTAACCCCCAGATATCTATGGCCGTTTTATACACCAATGATGAACTCACAGAAAGAGAAATGATAAAAACAATCCCACTTACCATTGCACCAAAAAATTAAGATACTTAGGAACAAACTTAACCAATGACGTGAAAAACCTGTACTTAGAAAACTACAGAACATTGAAAAAAGAGATAGAGGAAGACATAAACAAGTGGAAGAATATACCAGGTTCATGGATTGGTAAAATGAACATCATTAAAATGTCCATACTACCTAAAGCAATATATTGATTCAATATAATACCTATTAAAATGCCAATGGAATATTTCAAAAATCTAGAACAAACTCTCCAAAAATTCATCTGGAACAAAAAAAGACCCCAAATAGCCACAGCTATCCTGAGAAAGAAGAACAAAGTTGGAGGGATCACAATACCAGACATCAAACTACATTACCAAGCCATGGTTCTCAAAATTGCCTGGTACTGGCACAAGAACAGACATTTGGAGCAATGCAACAGAATAGAGGACCCATAAATGGACCTAAGTCAGTATACTCAATTAATATTTGACAAAGGAGGCAAGAGCATACAATGGAGTCAAAACAGCCTCTTTAATAAATGGTCCTGGGAAATTTGGTCAGATACATGCAAAAAATGAAACTATATCACCAACTTACACCATACACAAAAACAAACTCAAAATGTCTAAAGGACTTGAATATAAGATGGGAAATCATAAAAATCCTACAAGACTCCATAGGCAGGAAAATTGCAGACATATGTCGTAGCAATATCTTTACAGACAAAGATCCTAGGGCAAGAGAGACTACAGAGAAAATAAACAAATGGGACTACATGAAAGTAAAAAGCTTCTGCATAGCAAGAGAAACCATCAACAAAACAACATGAAAGCCCACTGCATGGGAGAACATATTTGCCAATGTTAACTCCGATAAGGGTTTAATCTCCGAAATTTACAGAAAACTCATACAACTTAACAAAAGAAAGATAAACAACCCAATCAAAAAATGGACAAAGGACCTAAACAGACACTTTTCGAAAGAGGACATTCTGAAAGCCAAAGGAAATGAAAACATGCTCAAAGTCACTAATCATCACAGAGATGCAAATCAAAACAACGAGGTACCACCTCACACCTGCCAGAATGGCTATCATCAACAAATCAACAAATAACAGGTGCTGGTGAGGATGTAGATAAAAAGAAACCATACTTCATTGCTGGTGAAAATGCAGACTGGTGTAGCCATTGTGGAAAACAGTATGGCGTTTCCTCAAAAATTTAAAAATGGAACTGCCATTTGATCCAGTAATATCACTTCTCGGAATATATCCCAAGAAAACAGAAACACCAATCAGAAAGGATATATGCACACCTATGTTCATAGCAGCACAATTAATAATAGCTAAGATTTGGAAACAGCCTAAATGCCCATAAGCAGATAAGTGGATTATAAAACTGTGGTACATCTACACAATAGAACACTATGCTGCTATAAAAAGGAAGGAATTCTTTACCATTTGCAGCAGCATGGATGGAACTGGAAAGCATTATGCTAAGTGAAATAAGCCAGGCAGTGAAAGAAAAATATCACATGATCTTACTCATTTATAGATAATGAAGAACGTTATAACCTGATGAACCAAAAGATAGATATAGAGGCAGAGAAGCCTCGAACTGACTGTCAAATTACAGAGGGAAGCCTGGGGAGTGTTGAGGGGAGGAGGTAGGAGATCAACTGAAGGACTTGTATGCATGCATATAAGCATACCAATGGACACAAGACACTGCAAGGGGTGGGGGATGTGGGCTTGTGCTGGGGAGTGGGGGAGGCCAGGAGAAGGTCAATGGGGAAAATAAGGAGACATATGTACTACTATTTGTAATACTTTAAACAATAAAAAAGAAAAAGTTTGGAGCACAGAAATATAAATACATACATACATACATACATAAATAAAATTAGGGCTGTTAATAAAATTCAAGAAAACTCACCTCCATAAGCCATAATTTGAATAACCCTTGCACTATAATCCTATTTAATAAAGAAGGAATATGCTAATTGACTCTCACGCCATCCCAAAGATGGTGGTGCCCACAGCCACAAGGTGGCAGTGCCCAATCCTCTCAGCCCCACTTGGGCAGCAGGCACACGACAAGGGTGGGCCTGCCTCTGATGGTGGCTGCCCAGTTGCCCAGGACCACCCGAGGCTCAGGTAACCAGGGCCGGCCACGGCTTGGCCTGCCAGCAGTGGCAGCAGCAGAGGTGTGATGGGGTGTCGGCTTCCCCTGATTGCCTGGTCACCTCCTGCCCTTGAGGGCTCCCAGACTGTGAGAGGGAGCAGGCCAGGCTGAGGGACTGACTCCCACTTCAGTGCATGAATTTTTAAGCACCAGGCTTCTAGTTAATAAGTAAGGGTAGTCCAAAAAATGTCACTGTACCAACTTTTGACCACAACTTCATCTTCTATAAACACTTATTTAAACACTATTAAGTTATAAAATGATCTAATTTGGGTTTTCTCTCATTTGCCTCCTGCCTTCTGATGGAACAGCAAAAGGAAGAAAAGGTTGAAACAGAACAAATAAAGGAACACAAATAATTAACATGAGTAAGAAATTTCTGAAAAATGATATGCTTACAGCCATCTAAATCAGATAGGTATTAATACAACCATCAGTGATGCCAAGGTTACAAATAAATTTTAAAAAAAGGAACATTATTTTACATTAAAAGCCAAAAATATTGGATTCTACAGTCTCTGGGAATACCAATCACCAACTTAACCATCTCCTTCCACAGTCCTGAAGATGGCCAACATGTGGTTGCAGAGAAGGCTCAATATATGGCTCAGAGTTTTTAAAAATTCAGCAAACATTTCTTGAGAGTTACCTGATTCATAGGATATGTGGATTCAGTGTTTGGACCTGGAGGAAGTATATGAATTTTCTTTTCAAAGCTTCCAATTCCAACTTGGAAGGATGATATGCACTTTTTATAACAGGATTATGTAAGTGTAATCCTTCCTGTATGAGCAAAGCACTCTGGAAGGGCAGGACAGGACAGGAATCAGTCTTACAGGTTTCTAAGAAAATGTGTGTTGCTACCTGGGGAACAACAGAAAAGTGTCATAGTTCCTGGCCACTTTGTGGTCTTGAATCTTTTTACACATGTTCCATGTAAAGTTTCTCTCCTCTGTAACAGCTCTTAAATCTCTCTCCTTCTGCAGGAGCTTATTCCATGCTCTCCAAAGCAGCCCTCTCTTCTTATTTCTTAATGCAGATGGAGTCCATCAGTGATGCCAGTTGAGAAGCCAGAAGCTTCTAATAACTTCACCTTAAAATTACCTGCAACCCCAACAATCCACACTTCTCTCCCCTCTCACCCCATTTCTCCTCTTCAGAAATGAATCACTTTATCTGAGAGGTAGTTTCTATTTTTCCTCCCCACCCATCAATCTCAAGGACTTTCCTAGTTGATTATCAGCCTCCCAAATGCCCCTATTCCATTTACATATGTTTTGCCTTTGTTTGTTTTTAAACATTTAAAAACACGGAAAATATTCACCAACTTTAGGAAATCCCTCATATTTGTCTCTCTTGATCCTAGCAACATAAAATAATAACCTGGAAGCATTTCTTTACTTCCGTTTCATTCCTAAATCTCTGCCCTCTAGCACCCATCCCTCCACCTCAGCTTCACTACAACAGCTCTTGCCAAAGCCACCAACAATCCCTTGTGAAAAACTTAACCTGTATGGTTCACTTTCTATCTCAACTTCTCTACAGCTCTTGAGCCAGTGGGCAGCCCCTTCCTTGTGCCTGTCCCTTGGCCACTAGATCTCTGGATTCTGAATTTCCTTCTATTATTTGTTCACCCATCCTTGCCTTGTTGAAACTGGGATGGGTGAACAATAAATATTAATGTTCCTAAAGGCTTCACAGTCAGCACTGCCTCCCCTTCCCCAGTATTTACCCATATTCATGGATTTAACTACCTACACTTTTTATTTAACCAGGTCCCACCTTTCTCCCTAAGATCTAGGAAAAACTTGGACCTAGTACAGTTACAGCAAAGTCTACATGTCCAAAAAAAAATTTTCCCTCTTCCTACCCTTTCCATACACCCTCACCTATCTAAAATATTTTCTATTATCTATGAGTCAACCAGGCCTGGGCCTAAGAATCATGGTGGATTCTTCCCTCTTTTTAGCCATGGAGAATTTTTGGTGGACTCAGCCTATTTAGTTGTTCCTAAATGCAATGCCAGTTGTATGAATGAGATTCCTCATTTTTCCCTTGAACCACTGCTATTTAAGTAGCTCTCTGACTCCAGTCTCAGTATTTCCCCATCCCAGGCCCAATGTATTTTACACAGTTCCAGAAACATATGTTCTAAATGCAAATGTGCGCTCTTTTGCTCACTATACTTTAACAATCCCCTCCCTCTCTTCAGGCTAAATAGTAAATGTATTAGCATGGAATACAAACTAGGTCCTTCAAGGCCCTATCCAGCTACATCTCCTGTCCTTCCTCATTTCCAAACTAAGGTCCAATTATAATGACCTTCTTAAAATGTCATGAATATGCATATGTGCTCTCATGTCCATGCCTTTGCACATGTTCCCCCAGCCTAGAGGCCTGACCCTTCTCCGGGTTTATAGGTCAGAGCACATATTTTGGAGTCAGACATTGGCTCAAGGCTTAATGCCTTCTAGAGATATAACCTTAGGCAAATTATTTAACCCTTGCACCTCAGCTTCCTCATCTATATGATGGGAAGTGATAGTATATACCTCCTGGAGGTTTTGTTAAGATTTAATGAGATAAGGAACATAAAGTTCTTATTTCAATGTTATTCACATACTTAGCAAATGTTCAATAAATGGCAGTGAGAGGTGACTAACTTTGGCTCTTCCTGCTAAAGCAGAATTCAGATGTTTAATCATGTTCCTCTTCCCCATTATGCAACTGTATTCATCCTCTCCTTATTGCTCCCATCACTCCCACTCAAGTGCTGTTACTACCCTTATTACTGAATTTTGTAATTAATAATAAATCTTGTAATTAATACTTGATTTAACTGGTCTCCCCATTAGGCTCAAAAGGTAGAAAAGCAGGGACAATGTCTTCATTTGGTAGCCTAGGGATTAAACCCAGGGTCCAGCAATTATGCCTCATTACATTCCTCATGAATGTAAAAAAGTTAAAGTATGAATCCCAAGAAAGGAACACCCAAAAATTCTTATCAGAG
The DNA here is from genome assembly GCA_026230045.1 of Corynorhinus townsendii. NCBI lineage: Eukaryota > Metazoa > Chordata > Mammalia > Chiroptera > Vespertilionidae > Corynorhinus > Corynorhinus townsendii. Next base: position 72,355,440 of record JAPDVU010000002.1, on the reverse strand, counting down.
AGGATTCATTCTTCTTCCATATTTCAAGAGAACCCTCCACTTCTTACTTCTATAGACCTGATTATGTAACAATGAAGGTATATATTTCAATGCAAAATTTCAACTAAGTCAGTTGTAGGCAAGATGAAAGAGTTCCTTAATTTGGCAGTAAGAACCAAAGTTTGTCTACTCTAGCTGCCATTTATTGGACATTTGCTAAGTATGTGAAAACTGCAAAGACCAAGAATATAGCTAATTGAAATCATGAGCATAAACAAGATTTCCCAGAGAGACCTTTCAAAGCAACATAGCAGGTATCAGAGAATTAAATGTTGTAGAATACCAAAGATTATGGAGCAAAGAGTTAAAAAAAAACAAACTAAGAAAGTGAACCGAAACTGGTTTGGCTCAGTGGATAGAGCGTTGGCCTGCGGACTGAAGGATCCCGGGTTCGATTCCGGTTAAGGGCATGTACCTTGGTTGCGGGCACATCCCCAGTAGGGGGTGTGCAGGAGGCAGCTGATCGATGTTTCTCTCTCATCAATGTTTCTAGCTCTCTATCCCTCTTCCTTCCTCTGTGTAAAAAAAATCAATAAAATATATTTAAAAAAAAAGAAAGTGAGAAGTAGTGTGAGAAGTAGGTGACTCAGCAAAAACCTTCACTATAGACATTGTTTTTTGATATGAACAAAATAGAAGTTAAGTGTGATAAGTGAAAATAGCCTCTAGATGAAAAATTACATCACTGGGTACTTTATCTGAAAATTCCAACAGACTAGTGGGATGAGAAGTCATACCACATTGAGAAGGAAATGGGAGGGGAGAAGAGACAGGCAATTATTCTTTCATCAAATTTGACAGATAAAGAGAACAGAGAGAGGGGGATATTGGAAGGCCTGTGGAGACAGGAACAGGGCAAGATTTTTTTTTTGTTCTTTCTTCTTGTATTTATTTATTTGATTTTAATTTGGGTTAAAACTTAAGCATGTCTGCAAGCTATGGTGAAAGAACCAAGGTAGAAGGAAAGATTTAAGATACAAGACTGAAAATTAAACTGGTTAGGTCTTCAAGGTGGTAGAAGTGAAAGAACTGTTGACAGGTGATCTTTTCCTTAAAAAGGTGAATAGGTATACTTCTGAAACTGGGTGAGAAGGGAGAAAGTGATGAAGGTTACCTAAGATATTATCAGTAAGTTTAGAAATGGTAGGAGGGGAAGTTGGGAGAGTCTACACCATACATCAATACTATGTTTTTTTTTGTAGCAGAGTAGGATGTTAATTAACTGCTTGGAATGGCTGTTTAGGAATGGGCTAAGAAGTCCCAGCAGTCACTAAGGTAAATAAAGCAATGCTCATGAGCAAAGATACCTGCTAGAAATGATAACTTCTTTGCCATAGACCTTGACCCTGGAATGAAAAATTGGAGCATCAAAAACAATTGGGTTAGAATTAGGGTCAAAAAAGGAGATTTAGTCAGATCTCACCTCAATGGAGATCAAACAAGGACTGGAGTAAAGTGGGGGTGTCCACAATGTCTTTAGTTCTGACTCAAAATAATTGCCTCTAGATTGTAAAGTGGCCTTACAAGAACTGAAGTAGTTGAGCTAATTATGGGGGGAAGGGCAGCGACATCCAGAATTAAGGCCTTGTCAAGCATCTAAAACTGCCACTTGTGAAGTGGCAGTACCATTGAAGGATAAAAACACAACGAAATCCCTGGTACCGTGTAACCGCACTTTGTTATTAAGAGGTATGGAGTCTGAAATGTGTCTCTATGTCCAGCACTTTTTGCTCCATGCAAAGTGCTTGGGGCATAGCAAGGGGGCTCATAAGTGGCTTGAAACAGAAAACAAAAAAACAAAAACAAAAACATTTTGACAGACCTTGCATTTGCCCAATTCCCTACCTTGTCCTTTAACCCATCAGTGTGACATGTATTCAAATCTGCACATATATTCGCAGGCCCTGGGATGACTAGACATGGAGTCATATACAACTGCTCCATGGGTATGGAAGGAAGTAGAGGAGGGTGTGGCTTCTAATTCCCATTTCACCTCCACATAACCACACAAAGGGGAAATCAAGGTTCAATTGATTCAGTCTAGGTCTGTCAGAATCCAGTATCCTGGGTGCTCTGTATTTTTAGTTTAGTATTACAAGTTCAGCAAAATTGATTCTATACTATTCTTCTTCTTTTATCATAGAAAAATATCAGTACAAGTGAAAGTAGCTCCATTACCACCTGAGTGCACTGTATTGGGCACAAGATACAAAAATATGGAATTTTTAAATCTTGTATAAAAAGTTATGAATGCAGCCGAAACCAGTTTGGCTCAGTGGATAGAGTGTCAGCCTGCGGACTGAAAGGTCCCAGGTTCAATTCCGGTCAAGGGCATGTACCTGGGTTGCGGGCACATCCCCAGTAGGGGGTGTGCAGGAGGCAGCTGATTGATGTTTCTCTCTCATCGATGTTTCTAACTCTCTATCTCTCTCCCTTCCTCTCTGTAAAAAATCAATAAAATATATTTTAAAAAAATTTTTAAAAAGTTATGAATGCAAAACCTAAAAGTTGGGTAAATGGCTTTATAAAAATTGTGTCACAAAAAATAACTTTAATGTGTTAAAAGCAACACCTATACTATCCATAGTTGAATCAACATTAAGGACTATGCACAGTTTTAATAATATGAGTGATCATTTTGGATTCAGAATATTTATCAATTTTGGGAAAAATACCTATTTTTCATCTTTAGAACCTAGCCCTTCAATATCCATTAACAACTCAGTGGAAAAGATAAAACATCTGCCTAAAAGAGATGATAGCATGAGCAAATGTCCTAATAGTATTTAGTGTAATACTTTTAACACACTGCGCCTAAATCGCTGGGGCGGCCCCATAAATAAGGACTTTCAAATAGGCAGTTACTTCCTCAAAATAGAAACACATGTTTAAAAGTAATATATTTTTAGGAGAAAAGAAAACTACTTATTTAAAGCAAGCCAAATTACTACTATACTTAGACAATAAACTTGTTTTTTAATCATGTGTATCCTTGATTTTAAAAACTCACTTTGGATAATCATTCAACTACTAACAGTTTATATACTTACTCATTATTTGAGTAAGGTTATATTTACCAGTTTTTTAGTACCATTGAAAATGTTGATGTGCTTTTAATCAATGTATAATTGGATATATGGGGCATGGAAGAGGGAAGGAACATAATAACTCAGTCTGCATCTTGTAAACCAATACAGGGGGTTAGAGTTTGGCTGTAATTAGATGGAAGGGGCATTTTAGATAACTTATTTTTCTACAAAGGTCAACTGAAACTGTAGTGGCTACCAGTAAAGGGCATCTGATTACCAGTCATTTGTAAATGAATCTGAAAGTGTAGTGTAGGAAATTAAATGAGTGGCTGGGGCGGGGCCTGCCCTGGGGTCCTGAACAAGGGTTGGACCAACTTTGCCTTCAGACCTCCTCTCTATGGGTGGCCCAGCAGACTGACATTGGCAGGTTTGGAGCCTGCCTGTATTGGGCCCAAGCTCAGAGGAAAAGGACATGACCACATGCCCATGTGACCTTACTAGAACTCTGGACTAATTATAATAATACTAGATGTCCAGTGCATGATTAAATCTTGTGGGGTCCCTAGGCCTAGCCTCAATCAGGGCCATGTCCACTGACCAGCGTCACTCCTTCACTTCCATGGCCTCTGCTCCTTGAACCTCCATGCTCACAACCCTCACCCTGCGAGGCTCCTCAGCCTCAGCTGACCCCAAGGCACAACGCTGCTCCACCTCAGCAGTCCCACGATGCTCCACGCTAACAGCCCCCACTCCATGAAGCTCCTCAGCCTCTGCAGCCCCACCCTGCCATGCTGTGAGAGTCGGACCAGTCCTTTGGTCCTTTGGGCCCATAGCTCCCGCTCCCTCAACTCCCTAGCTTGATGTTCGGTCATCTGCCCGGTCCTTTTGGATGTTACAGCCCCTGGCTATTTATATATATAGAACTGCATTTTAGTTTTGACCCCAACCCCTGTGTTTTTTTCTGTATACACCAGAAGCCCGGAGCATGAAATTCACGTGCAGGTATGGGCCCTTAGGCCTGGCCTGCAATTAGGGCCATCTTCCCTGACTGCCCATAGCCGGTCCCCATTCCCTGTTCACCAATGGGCCATCAGAGCCTGCTGTCCAGGGAAAGGAATCAAGAGTCAGCCATTTATGCCTGCTCGCTGGCCCTGACCCCACAGCCGGTGGCCTTCTGTGTGTGGGACGACCGGCAGGGCCGGGACCTTGGCCTGGCGCTGCCTGAATCCCCTGCCACCCATCCCAGTTCCCCATTCTCCATCAGGAAAAGGGACTGAGAGGTGGTCAGTACACCTCATAGTGACTGGTCAAGTGGCCATTCTAGTCATTCTGCTGTTAGGGTCAATTTGCATATTCCACTTTTATTATATAGGATTATGGGTAAGGGCATGCCCAGAAGAAAGATAGTTTCAGTCAATCATGCCTGAATGCAAGTGAAAGGCTCCACACATACAATCCCTCTTTAGAACCCAGGAGTTGTGGGCCATGCTCTCTCTAGCATGTACTCTACCTCCAGGGAGCAATCCCATGCCATTCCCTTCCCTTGCTTTCCCCACAGGCACAGATCCCCTAACCTCTAAAGGACCCCGTGATAGTTGCATCCAGGGGAGAAATGGGCAGCTGCAGCTCATCCTGGGCTCACCCCCACAACCTGTCTCCAAGGCCCCTTTTCTCTGACTTCCCAGTGAGCTACAGCAGCCCTGCCATTGGCTGCTCTCACTATGTTGTCTCCCACACTCTGTTGACTCAATGGTGCCTCATTTGGAATGTATTTTCAATAAACCCAATTTTGCTTTACTTTTCTGTTGACCTTAAACTCTTTTGTGCATTGACGAAAAGAACCAAGGTCCCAGGCGGTAACCCCACCTGGTAACAAAAGCAAAATCAAAATCTGAGTACAAATGAATGTAAAAGTCCATGGATTCTCTTCCTTCTTCTATAGTCTAAACTCAGTCTCTCAAATACCTTGATTTATAACTTTTTCTGTTCTAAGGCTGTTAGCATCTCTTCACGTGTTCTCTTTTAAAACTAAATATTAAACACACACAGAAATCTATTGGTTTTTATACAACAATTAACACAGTCCAGGTGCATAAGGCCTCTATTCTGTATTTTTTTCGTATGTTATTAGCTAAGTACACTAAAACACCATAAATTCCGAATTCTATGACTCCATAGGGATTTGATCACATTAATATTACATGTAAATGAGTGCTAATTATACATGATCTTAACTATTACTAACAGAATTCCTGTCGCCAAAAGTACCATTCTAGCAGTTCTTTCTAATCTACTTGAAAACAACACATGATTTATCATTTTTATTCTTCAGAATAGCTTTTGATGCCTACAGTCTGATTTAGTGATATTATATCACACATTTATAATCTGGTTCAGCATGCATTCTGATCAGAAAACAGGTTTCTGAAAGCAGTATTATTTTAGTTATTTTGACAGTAACAGTAATGAGCCATTAATGATAATGACAGACCCTTCAGATAATAGGCATAGTGATTATAAACAGCTCCAACATCCCAGGATTTTCGGAGAATGGGGAAAGTGGTAAGCAGGGTCTTAAGAGCATCTTGAAAATAGCCTAAGTCATAGGCTTTATGAATGTCACAGTGAGGCTAATAACCAGTTTAAATGTAATTAAGTTCAAATTATAGAATTAAATATCACAATTGCTTGTTACTGTTACTTAAACTCAATTTGAGTCTTAGAAAAAGTTAACAAAAGGGTCTTTGAAATGTGACAGGCACAGCCTATAGAGCCACACCGGAAAAAAAAAAAATCACATGCTTTCCTCAGTTTTTATGAAGCACATGTTTTTGGTTTTTTTTAAATAATAGTTTCCAAAAGCTTGGGGCCTAAATGCCTTTGGCGTAGAAAAACACCAAATTCCACTTGACTGCAAATTGTCTTCATATTTTAAGCGAAATCCGTTGTCATTAAACTGTTCCCCAAACACAGGGGGAAACTTGAATGTGCTCTTTGGACTCTATTAAAGTGGTTGGTGGGGCGGGGAGGTTGGTGGGGCGGGGAGGTTGAGAGAGTTTCCAGGAAGTCTATTTCTAGGGTTTAATAAACTAAAAAAAAAAAAAAAAGGAGGCGGGGAGGGGGCATAAGATTCTCCTGATTAAATGGTGTGTTGGAAATGAAACTTAATTGTATCAGTTATGGCTCCCTTACTTCCTATGTTGATAGGCTCTCCCACTGTTCCCCCTTCATCTCCAGTGCATTTAAGTGCCTAGAAAGGAAGAGGGGTGTGAAAGAGGGATGACCCTAACAGCTGCCACCCACTGGCCTCTGATCATGCCCTTTCTCTCTAATTTCCCCATGAGGTGCACAGTGTGAAGTCTTCCTGTTGTGTGGGTCTGGAGGTGGAGAGTGGGGGAAGGAGATGAGTCTGCTGTCATCAGGGGAAGACTAAGAGGAGGGAGAGGAGGGAAGGGAGGGGAAAGGGAAGGGAAGGGCTTGATTACCAGTGGTCCTCCAACTTTCGCAACCAGGCATGCCCCACGTGTCCCGAAACAGCCACCCTATCCAGGGAGCTGCAGGGCTAGCATGGCACAAGGCATCTCTCACCCCCTACCCCCCAACCGCCGCATAGCAGCGCGGAGGCAGAGACTCCATCCACGGAGCCGGGATCTGGGCCACTCACCTAGGCTCCCCCAGCCCAGCAGCACCACCAACAAGGACCACATCACTCACTAAAGGGCAGCCACTGACGCCCTCACCTCCAGGGCAGCATCTGGAGCAGCCACCAGCGTCACAGTCAAAACTCTGCGTTGCTGCCCGTCACAAGCAGGACCCACGGCCCAGACTGCAGGCTGCGCTCTGGAGCTATGGTCTCTGCACACTTGCTCCCAGCCCAGTCAATGTGGCCACTGAAGGGAGACCCTCAGATTCTTGGGCTCCTCCTCATTCCCTGAGGCTCAGCCAAGACCCCCAGCCAGGAGCTGATGAAGGCCAGGATTCAAGGGCAAGCCAGACCTTTCCCACCACCATGCCCGCACTAGGGTCCAGCCTCCTCTCCATGAGATAATTAGGGTCCAGCCCCCCCCCCCCCCCCCCCTCCATGAGAGACATGAAGTGTGTGCCTTGGCTCACTGGGTCTTCACTGTCCCCGCCCCTCTCCAAGGTTCCTGTCCTCCTCGTTGTTCCATCCTGGGCCCCAGGATCGTCCCTCCAATGTCCTCATCTGTTTGGGAAAAAAAAAGGATTCAAAATGTGGCTCTCAGCCACAGTATAAACAAGGCCTTCCTTTAAACAAGTTGAATTTATCGGAGTGACATTGGTTCCCAAAACTATACCGGTTTCAAGTGTACACCTCAATGAAATATCATCTACACTCTGCTCTGCATCCTTCTGTCCCCATTCCCTCTTCCCTCGACAACCTCCACCTACACTCCCCCTCTCCCCGCTTTACCTCTGGCTATCGCTGCACAGTATGATTTTTTACTAACCCCTTCACTTTCTTTCAATATCTCACTGAATTACACAGGCACAACATTCAAACTGAAGCAAAAGACCCTGTAAAACTGCCAGTAACACTTATCCTAAATGATGAACTCTCTTGTCACAAAGTCATTCTCTGGTGGCTACTCTAATGGGTGCATAGCCTGTCTGCTCCTTTGGTTGTTTTTCTCTTACCTGCTGGAGAAGAAAGCAATTTCCCACCACAATACCACATTCTCCAAATACTCTATCCATGGCATCTCCTCCATCGCACTCCATCCTCATAGTAAAAAAACCAGGAAATAATATTTCCACTCTCAGTGCATTATATACTATGTCGCTTTTCATGGTTTCCTGATGTAAACCTCTTTCCCTCAACATTATCATCTTTTTAAAATCAGAGAGGTTTTTTTTTGTTTTTGTTTTTTTTTAATATTCCCTCCTCTAAGACTTCTCATTCAACTGGGCAAACAGAAAGGGTTAAATAAACACCCTGAGGCTACCAAAGGGACTGTTGGATTCTCCTCCAACTGCTGCGTATATGGATACAAAAGAATCACCCATCAGACTTAGAGCATTGGGGACACTGTGTACCACAGGGCAGCTGGTTGGCTAAATAAGGCTGTCAGCTGTCCCTGAGACCAAAGGACCCCCTAAAGCTGAAAAGTGACCAGGAAGGACCTTCACACTTAGAGTTGGAATGATGCTCTGTTTTATGCTGGGAGCTGCTGATGCTGAGTACCTCATATAGTTTTGTGCAGAAAATGGAGTAATCTTGTCTTGGCAGGAATCGTTAAGTGGTTAGGGCATCAGTTTGAGCAGGGAAGGGTCCTTGGTTTGATTCCCAGACAAATACATGAACCTGAATTGCAGGTTTGATGCTTGGCCCCTTCAGGGCAAGTGCTGGATGTGTCTCTGTCACATTACACAGCACATTCTCTCTCTCCCTCCCTCTCTCTTCTCTTTCCCTCCCTTTATCACTCTCTCTCCCACCTTTCCACCTTCTGTTCTCAAAAGTAAACAAACAAAAAAAGCAATGGGAAAAATATCCTCTGGTGAGGATTAACAAAAACAGGAAATGGAGTACTCTTAAGTCAGGTGAATAAGAGGCCACCTGGGTAACTACATCAGCTCTTGGGAAACTAGCTGGGATGTGTTTGATGGTGAGGCAAGGGGGTTTACCTTTGAGAATCACTATAGCCCTCCTAGTAAGTGAGATTACTTGCAGGATTGCAAACTTTAGCTTGACATACAAAACTGGAACAGCCTGATAACAGACCGCTAGGAAGTAACGGTCTCATCTTGCCAAGCATGTAGGTAAAAAGTTTAAATGACCAATAACCTGGAGTGTTATGGAAGCAATTCCTGAATTAGATGGCAAAATAGCCTAGATGACGCCAAGCCTCTGTGCAGAAATAAGTGTGAGAGATACTCAGTGACAGAAGAGGGTGGGATTACAGAACACAAAATATGGTCTAAGTGATTCTTAAATGAAGCCTATCAGAATCACTGGGGGTTTATTTACATTTCACGTACTCTTTAGTCATAGATTCCACCCTAATTTTTAAATTTTTTAATATATTCTCCATGATAAGTATATGTGTATGTTTGTGTGATTTTTTTTTGGGGGGGGTGGCGTGAGGGGGCAGTGTTGCCCATGATTCTCTCAGTTTAAAATCATTGCTACAAATCTCTGCTGTAATTCACATGAATGTGTTACCTGTCTCTAACTTGTTAAGGTGAGAAGAGTTGACTCTGATGTTCAAAAACCAAATGAGATTATGGAGAGAAACCCAAACTTTTTCTATGAAACCACTTATATTCCCATTAAGCTATTGAATTGGTATGGTAGTACTGTCAGATGACTTCTACTCTTGTTCCCTAATGGGAAAAGAAGGCAAGACAGTTCTCTAAGGTCCCCTTGAACTCAATTTACATAGCACTAAAAAATATAAATAAAGATTAAAAAGGACTAAGAATAATATCAGATAGTATTCAACCTCAGGATTAAGAAAAATAAACCAAAGGCATCTATGCTCTCATTCCACTCTATCACTCACAACTGTGCCCATTACTCTCTCCCAATTCCTGGTCAGATAGAGTGGCTCCCAGGAAAATAAAGTCCATTATTTTTTTATTATATGTTATTGTCAAAATGGCATCATTCATTCCGCTTTCTCACACAGATTACATAATCAAGGCATTTTTATAAATAATGTTAATCAAGAAATCTCACTTTCATCAGCAAATCAGGCCATGCTGTTAAAAGCAGACAAGGTTATAAGAATATAAATGTTATTAAGTCTACCAGATCTTGAGAATAATTCACCAGCACCCACACACACAAAAAAGGGCAAAACTTTGCCCTCCCGAAAAGGTGTCTCTCTCTTCAGGAAACTGGTAGAGCTTCTCAAAGTCTTGACATTTGTGAGGATGCTAACAGCCTTTACAAATGAACATTACAGGATCTGTGCCAAGTCAGCTAGGCGTCAGCAGGTAGAACATCCCTGTGGACCTGTTGTAGTTCAAGATGACTTCTTCCCATTGCATTCTTACATTCACATGCACATAAGGGTATTCCCACTGATAATACTCAAAATAAGCACATGATACTGTAAATCATTCGTAGTAAAGAATGTGCAAATATTTAGTCTTGAACTGTGTGACAAAGTGAAAATATGTCATCACTCCAATGAAAAGGGGAGGGGAAGAGTTTTAACACACCATTAATTGATGTGTTTAAGTTATTTTTAGGGAAAGACAGCAAAGCCCATACAAAATTTAGGAAAAGAAGAAAATTCAGATTTCAGCCACTGGTACCTCTCTAAAGGCACCTGGAAAGCTTACCTCCTACTCTGCCAGACACCTTCTAGTTGAGAATATAATACTCATTCCAATCACTCTGCATTTAGAATCCCTTTGCCCCTGACAGCCCACATCTGGAACATTCATCATGCCTACATGGCAACACAGGGGCCATAAAAGGAGGGCATGAAAGCATCCCGTGAGAGAGATTGGGGAAAAGAACCCCTCTGCTCCAACCCCTCCCCCAAAAGCACTGATCATACCGGTAACCACATCCAAGAAACAAATGGGGAAATAACTGACAATTGCAGACAATCTAGTGAAGCTATTACTGAACCAGCAGAGGAAGCAGCATGGAAAAAACCTAGCTAACATGGCATGTGGTTCACTCCTAAACTTCTTCCCTCAGAGTGGCCTTCTCTGCAAATAGGACTGGTTTTCCATCTCTCTCTCTCTCTCTCTCTCTTTCTCTCTCTCTCTCTTTCTCTCTCTCTCTCTCTCTCTCTCTCTCTCTCTCTCTCTCTCTCTCTCTCTCTCTCTCTCTCTCTCTCTCTCTCTCTCTCTCCCCCAGGCTAGTTTTGGCCTTTCCCAACAGGATCCAGTAAGAAAATAGAAAGCGTTTGTGGCAGCAAAGGAAATAAGGAATACACAGAAGCAGGGAGTTAGGAGAATCTCTCCTGGTATTGATTTAGATAAGAAGTCTCCAGAATGCTGTGAGCAGCAGAACGATGGTCCCTGTTACGTTTGTCCCACTGCTTCTTTTGTTACACAGGTCCCTCTGGCAGCATTCATACTGTAGAGTCTTCTTTCCTAAGACATTTGAGACGTAGTTGTAGTTGCAGTTTTCAAACTTCCAACACTGGTAGTATCTTCGTGTCTCAGCTTTGACATAGAGACATGCATCAAAATTAACTGTACAGTTTTTGATGACAGTGCACGAACCAACTGGGTTGACACAGGTGTAGCACTGCAGCCTATAACCTGAATCATAGAGGACAGAAAGTATGATCAAGACCCTGAGCTGGGTGAACCCTCCCTTGCTTCCCATTGTCTACAGAATCTTATCGTGCACCCAGGGTCCCGCTTCCAGTGCCGCCAAGATAAACTCCTTCAGTGAAAAGGCAAGGGAAGGTTATTAAGAGATAGTATAAATTTTGTTGCCAAGCTCAAGTATTATAAAAATCCACCACTTTGTTTCTCTTACCACTGTGTACAAAATGAACTAACCAAAAAAATGAATAAATCACTCCAATCAATTTAGTGGGCCTCTTCTTCAATATATACAGGCACACCTCATTTTATTGTGCTTTGCTTATTATGTGTCATTGATGTTGTCTTTTTTACTAATTGAAGGACAAACCCTCCATCAGCAAAAAAATTAGAGCTTGCTTTATTGTATTATTCATTTTGTTGTGCTGGTCTAGAACCGAACCTGAAACATATCTGAGGTATGCCTATTCATGGTAAAACTTCACAAATCCACAGACACCAGGTTCCACAAAAGAAAGTCACAATAAAAGTTACACTAAGATTGAAGCCAAATTTTAACTTAACATTTTAGGATTGTGATGGGTTTTTGAGGCACTGAATTGGCTATAGCCACAGTTATTTAATCAAACCCAGAATCCCTTCAATCAGCCTCTTATAATTTCTTTGTCTTGCAGTACAGGTGGGACAGTGAACAGGATGGATTTCAGTCCCAGGATTGTTGTGTCACATGACCAAGGGGATTTGCTTGGTGTGATTAAGGTCCTCAATCATTTGACTTTAAGAAAAAGAGATTTGTCCTGGGAGAGGGCTGACCTAGTCAAATGAGCCCTGAAAAGGATCTGTGCTCTTCCTGGCATAAGAAATCCAACATGTCACAGAGGTTCAATGAGAGGATGGTGTTCCTTTGCTGGCTTGAGGTTGGAAGAGGCTGTATGAGAAGGAATGGGACAACCTCTAGGATCTGGGAAAAGCCCACAGCAGACTCTAGCATAGAAATAGGGACATTAGTCCTGCAGGCACCAGGAACTAAATTCTGCCACAATCATGTGAGCTTGGAACAGGGCCCATATGAGAATACAGCCTGGAGAGTGCCTTTCTTATAGAACCCAGCCGCACCATGACCAGCATTGTGATCTACAAATCTGTGAGCTAATAAATGGGAGCTGTTTTAAGCTGCTACATTTGTGGTTATTTGTTATACAGCACTAGAAAACTAGTATAAGGATCTTTCAATGCCTTCATGTCTACATTCTGAACATAATGTGTATCATGTTGACAATGATGGAAGCAGAAACTCTGCTGAACTTGAACTGGCCTTAAACATAAACACTAGTAGCTTATTTGAAAAAATAACAAATCTTAAGCTTCCAAGTTATTATATCACTGAAAATATAAATATAGACATTAATGACAGATTTTATAACTATTATTTACATTTAGTATTTGATTGTGTACAAGATGTTTTAACAGAAACTATGCATCATTGGATAAAAAACAATACTGGGTTGTGAAGACAGATCTCGGTTAATATCCTGGCTATGACCCTGACTTTGAACAAGTACCCTACATCTCTCTGCTGGTACATGATAAGACCTATATCAATCTTCCAGAGTTCATGAGGTCATGGGACCCAATATAAAATATCTGTCATGTGCTCACATAAATTTTATGTCATTTTACTCCTCTTATTTAAACTGTTATCACTACACTGAAATCAGGGATCCTGTCTTAATCATCATTAAATCCCAAGAACCTAGTACAGTGCCTGTCACATAGTAAGCACTCAATAATCTTTTTAAAGTAAGAGGATATAAACATATTTACATCTCAAACAATCTTGTGATGAAGATAGTATCCCCATTTTATGCATAAAAACTAAGGGGCAGAAAGGTTGAATTTCTTACCTAAGTTTTCTTAAATTACAAAATGGTGAAGTACAGAAAAAAGCTTTCTAAGTTTAAGTTCTGTGCCACTTCCATTGTACTATAGACTACACAGGCACCAGAGAGATATAAAACTATATTTCAATGAGAATATTTTCACATATTTAGTCCTTGTGCTCCCCAAAATGGAATAAAGGTTGGCCACCATTAATCCACATTGCACTTGGTAGAATTCTGTATTAAGCAATTTCTAGTTCTCATTTATGTCTCTATTTGCTAAAAAAGCACAACAGTAAAAATGGATTCCACTGCCTAAATCCCCAGGATTCACATGATGGGTAAATTCATCAAAATAAATTTGCAGGAACCTGCTTCCATTAACCGTTTTGGGCAGAGGAGGTTCTTCCTTTTCTCTTAAAAAATGGTGCAAAACTATGACAACACCAGATGCTGGCAAGGATGTGGGGGAACTACATCACTCATATGTTGCTGATGGGAATGTACAATGGAACAACCACTCTGGAATACAGTTTGTCAGTTTCTTTTAAAACTAAGCCTATACTTACATATGACCCAATAGTTGTACTTCTATGCATTTATCCAGAGAAATGAAGAGTATGGTCACATAAAAACCTGTACATCATTGTTTATAGAAATGTCATGAGAAATAGCCCAAAACAACTGAAAACAAGCAAGACCGGCTATAGTAGGTGGGCATTTCAACAAGGTGTGATATACCCATAGCACAGAATATTAGAGAGAGAGAGTGAGAGAGAGAAATTACTACATGAAGCTGTTTCATGAATAGATCTCAAGAGCATTGTGCTGACTGAAGGAAAAAATTGCAGTCTCAAAAGATCACATACTTTTATATAACATTTTGGAAATGACCAAAGTATTGATATGGAGAACAAATTGTGCTTGCCAGGTTAGGGATAGTAAGGGAGCAGGTGACTATAAAGGGGTTGCATGAGGCAGATACTTGTATTAATGGGTTAGTTATATATCCTGATTGTGGTGGTCATTACAAAATTTACACATGTAATAAAAAGAAAAAGAAATATGTATACATTGTACCATTGTGAACTGGCTGTTTTTGATGTTTAACTTCTGTTACATAAAATGTAACCATTGGGAGAAGCTGGATAAGAGTACAAAGTACTTCTCTGTTCTATCTTTGAAACTTTCTGTGATTCTATAACTATTTCAAAAATTAAAAATGGGTGCACAGCCAAAGGTCTGAGACCTCTGGTAGAATCTTCTACGTTCTCTACAACAAAACACAACCTTTGCATTTTAATGGCCCCAACAGTAAGCATAGTTCTTATTTTATCAGGGGACTTTGAAAACAAAGATGAAACAATCACACAGAAAATTACATGTAATACCTTAATCAATAAACTAAAAAAAATAAATAAATAAAACAAATGTGAAAATGAGTCTAAGCTGGGTTTAGGCACAATGAGTACATACAACAGGGGACAGCCCAGGGCAGTGTGACCTGCTGAGCAAAGGACAACAAAGAGACTGGAACAGAGATGCCCATGCCAAAGTGCATGCAAAAAAGTCCTGATGTTTTCAGATGGTGATCTGATGGAAAGACTAACAAATCATTTGGGTAAATTCCCCTAATGTGCCATGATAAAGTATTAACTAAGAAGTTTGTTGGGAGTTTAGGATGCCTGCCTGGATCTCCCTCTGGGAGGCTCTGCTAGGAGGACTGTCTACATAGGAGAAAACTCTGAGTGTGAAATAAAAAGCTTTCTACTCTTTCCTCCACACCCTTTCCCCAAACCTAAGAGGAAGGCCTGTGGCATAGACCCACCAGCTCACATGTGCCAGGAGCCAGCGGGGGCTCGGAGGTCCCTGCCTCTTAAAGGAAGCCTTGCCTGCATGCACTTTACACACAGAAGTGAGAGATGCTGGTGGGAGCTGAACTCAACTGGCTTAAATGACATTTCCCCACAGTTCTGGAGGTTGGGAGTCCCAGATCAAGGTGCCGGCAGGTTCAATTCTTGGGGAAGGCCTTTTTCCTGGCTTGCAGGTGGCAGACTTCTCATTGAGTCCTCACATGGTGGAGAGAGGAAGCTGGACTGTCTCTTCCTCTTCTTTGAAGGGCATTAATCTCATCAGAGTGACTCCACCCTCCTGAATTCATAAAAACCTATCACTTCCCAGAGGCCTCAGCTCCACAAGGGCTTCAACGAATGAATTTTGAAGGACACACACATTCAGTCCATAACTGCATCAGACCTCAAAGTTTTTTAATTAGGTCCTGTACTATACCCAGAGATTCCCATTTGTATCTAATCTAACTTTAAGAATTTTCTGGTTGTTGGATATTTAGGAAGATGCTTTAAATTTTTCTTATTAAAAATAAAAACAAAAAAAATAGAAAATTACAAACTTTGTCTTTATCCCAGAGATTGGTATTCTTTTCCCATCCCTCTTTATCCTACCTTCTGGCCTTTAAGTCTTGAGTTTACAATTCTCCTCTCAGTGACCCACATTCAATTCCAAACTCACCCTCCCCCATTTTGAGTTAATGAAATTTCCAATGGAGGAGAGATTTTTGAGGATAAAAACCTTTCAAATTCTACTCTTAGCCATCTCCTGCCCATGCTGCACCACACAGACACACCTCTATGACAACCCAGCTTCAACAACTCATTCAATTTCATAAAACAAGTATCCCAGGAAGACAACTGACATTTGCAAAGTACTTTGGTTTACAAAAGATTGGTACACAAGGGATCTCATGATGCTTGTTAGACTGGAGAATACATAAAAGCAGGAATCTCTTTTCATCCCCATGTAGAGATTAGGTAACTTGGACCCAGTGAAGTAACTTCTCAAGTTCAATAGAGGCAAACAGTTAAGTTGCAGAATCAGATGTCCTGATTCCTATTCCTAAGCAATGTCAAAATATTCCATCAGAATTAACATCCCATTCCTAATCTGGTAATAAACATTTCATAACACTAAACCCTAGAAGAACAGAAGACAAATACTTGATTCAACAGAATGGTCTGATCCCATCTAAAGCAGAGGTTCTAAAAGTCTTGTCTAATCCTGAGAGCTTTCAAAATAGAAAGTCAGTATGCACCTGTATGAGGTTAGAGTAACCAGCTGGCATGGCAAGGACTAGAAAAGAAAGCAGATTGTTTACTTCAGCTAGCTTTACTGCTTTATGCAACTCACCACCCAAGTCTATGAAGAAAGCACACAATCATGGTGCTATAACCAATGCTGCATTAAAATTAATTCTATTGGATCCCTAGCTCTCCCTCATCTTGGCCAACAAAAAGAACAAATACCAAAGCAGGAATCCTCAAGGAAACGTCATTACGACCTGAATTTTGATTTTGTGATTCTCCTTCTAATCTATCCTTTGCAGCTGGAGCATGGCTGGGATTTGTCAGCCCTTGACCAAAGTGCCAGTAATAAAAAACAAGCTACATCATTGAAAAGATTATGAAAAATTAATCACATGAAATATAGTGCTTTTGATAACAACAAACAGAAATGCAGATTAAATGACGCCTGTATCATTTAACTGTTCTTCACCAGCAGAACAGTTCTTAGACAAAAGTTGAGAACCTGACAATACACAAATAACACAGCAAAGTAGTTTTACTATGAAAAGTAGAAGAGCATATAAAACTCATGATCTTAAAACTGCTGAACATTACATAATCACTTGCTGGTCATAAACTACTTTTTGATTCAAAGGAGATCCTAGCCCCATTGTGCCCCATTTCTAATAGGATTAGGCTACTGCAGGACAAATAAAAGGGAAGATTTTAAAATTCTTACCAACATGATATTTCAGTTCTATGTTGGTTTTTCCTTCTCTAGTTAATTCTGATATTTCACAAGTATAATTTCCTGGGACAGCTTGGCCCTTGTCCATCATCAAAGAGGCATTGCCTCTTAGTAGTGCATCTGGTGTGATGTATGCACTTGAAAATTCACTGGTGGGCTTGAATTCATTTTTCTCTCCATCATAATTGAAAATGTATTTGTCTCTGAATTTCCACTTTACAAAGATTTCTTTAAGGCTTTTTGCCCTCGAATTAGTGACTAAGCATGGGATGAGAACAGTTTTATTGTCATTGGTGTATACTACAGATTTGATTGTAGTAAATATTAGCTGAGTTTTAACTGGAAAAGAAAAAGAAATAATTGCATTTCACTATAGAATTCTATAGGGTAAGGTCTTAGAGATGTTACAAATCCATAAGATAACGGAGCAATGCTTCAATTGTCCCCTTAAGTAAGCAGTGCAGCTACAGAGAGAAGCAGACCAGGTGAAAAAGTGAAACAGGTTATTAACACGCACAGATGGTAGACAGCATTATAACTATTCCTTATTCTTTCTCAGTAATACAGAGGATACATTACCAAGAGCATTGGGAATAAATTCAGCAACCTGTGTTGTAACATGCAGGTGTAGTATTTGGCATTAGAAGCTTTGAAGTCATCATTGTTGCTTACTGATATAATGTATGTAGAAAAAATCTTTTTCTTACCATGGAAAATTTTTCAACAGAAAATCAAACCAAATATTATATTCAGTCTCAACTTCTATGTTCTGCCTCCAAAAAGAACTTGCTAAACCCATATGAAGTTTATCTCTATCTTTTGGTTGCCTTTCCTAGCAATGAGTTGAGTTATCTGGACTTTAATATAAAAAGTAAATCAGATGAATCACATCACATCTTTCCTCTTAGATGGAAAATCTTAGAATGCTAAGGAGAGAAAATATTGTCTGGCTGTTTCCTATTGCAAAATACAGACAGCAATGGACATTTGGTATGCAAATACTATAAAGAATTATACACAATTGCAAAGCATTTTGTCAGTCCCATATTTCATTGAAAGTATAGAACAAAAGTTTTCAAATATATATTACAGGTATTTTTTCCTCCTAAAAAGCATAAACCAATCAAAATAAAGGTAGGAAATATTTAGTTGAAATCAAGAACGGATAAAATAAAGTTGAAATCAAGAGCGGATATTGCTACTAAGTAGATATATCTTATTAAACACTTCTTAATAGGATAAACTACCAGTTGTCTTACAAAATAGAGGATGGAAAAGTAATTGCAATCACTCAACTTTCACCTAAAATGTGCAATATTGTGGAAAAATGGTAGTTCTCTTCCATATTTTTCAGCCATTTATTAACTCTTCTATCTAAGTAGTTAGTTGGATTGTCCCTGAAAAAATCCCACAAAGCACTAAGAAATATAAATCTCAACTTTAATAGTTCATCCTTACAATTTCTTTCTTGTATATAAATTGGGAATAAAACTTAGGGCCATAACACCTTATTATTCTAGTACCATAGTATTCGATAAATGCCCATTGAATTAAATGCCAGGATGTATTGTGAAATATGAACTGAACAATGTTCAGAAAGCCTGAGTACAAAGTCTACCTGTCAATTGTTAGGACGTGACCTTAAGCAATTCACGTAACTTTTCTGTGCCTTGGTTTACTCTCTGCAAGTAAAGGATCAGAAATGAACACCAGACTACTTCACAGAATTATGGCAAGTATCAAAGGAACAAATACATGGAGAAATGCCCTCTCAACAATGCTGTGCTATACATATGCAGGTAATACTCTAAAAACTGGGCAGAACAGCATTTTTATGGAATGATCTAAACATTTTCTGACTGGGAGGTGCCAATCGTTATGTTTCTGGGAGTTTGCAGACTGAACCAGGCTTGTGGTTCACAAGCTCACTTCTTCCCAGTTCTCTACACTTCTAGCCATCCCAATAGTAGGAAGCCCCAGGCAAAACCTGGACTTCCAATTGCATTTTTCAACATCTTGGGGTTCTGAATTATTTCCCCTGAGATAGAAGGATTGAGGGGGACGCTATAGTGCACAAAATGAGAGAAGAAAGTGGTTGTGATGTTGGAATTAGAAAAGTGTCAGAAATACAGTGCACAGTTTTGAAATGCACAAAAGGATTAGTTAGTGTCCTTTCACTGGGGATCTGGACATTGTCTGACAGATCCTTTGGGAATATCTGCTTTTGTAGGGCCTGTCCTTTCACTGTATTTTTAGGTTGTAGAACTCTGATAATAATGAAAATTACTCCTGTTCATGGAGATAGAAATAAATTTTGTTGTGCAATGGATTTCTGCCTGGTGGGAGAGAGGATTGAACAACTATATTTTACTAGTAGCCTATTGTGCTATATCACATGCAGTAGGGTGCTCCTTGCTTCTGCAGAAGCCAGCAGGAACCGCAGCATGCTGCTAGGAGCTGCGCTGCTTCCCCAGAAGTCCTGTGGCTTCAGCAGGAGCCTGGAGGGACCTGCGCAGATTCCATGGGAGGGAGCTGCGCTACTTCCTGGGAGGCACCCACCCCTGCCCCCCTTCTCTCCCTGCCTGCGCTCGGCTGTGACTGATGAAGCAAGTGTCCAGCCATGGCTGCTCTGCGCCACTGCCCAGAGGCCCTCCATTACCTTGGCGATGAAGCAAGCATTCTGCCAGGATGCTCACGCTGCCTGCTCTCAGTGGCAGTCCCCCAGGACTGGGGGACTCTGCCAAGGCTGTGTGGACAGGGCACAGCCATCTTGTGGATATGGGCACTGCCATCTTTGTGATGGAGTGATGGTTAATTTGCATATTACCCTTTTATTAGATTAGATTTCCCTAAGGATGTTGACCGATTGCATATATTCACTAATTCATTTCAGCATTACTGATTGCCTATATGTTGTCTTTTCTCCCAATGTTGTTTAAAAGCCAAGATGGCCTCACCATGTCGCTAGCTTGCTTATTCAACAATTTCATAACTTATGCTTAGAGAATGGATTTCCTATAGAATACAGGAAGTACTAATTGCACTGCATTATTTGTTGTAATATACAAAAATCTTAAAGCTGAAGCCATTTAAATAGAATTAATGCTGTTAATTAAATTCAAATAAAATTCACCTGGATAAGCCATCACTTGAATAGCCCTTGCACTATAATTTAGCAACTTAACAAAAGAAAGATAAACAACCCATTCAAAAAATGGGCAATGGACCTAAATAGATACTTTTCGAAAGAGGACATAAGGAAGGCCAAGAGACATGAAAACATGCTCAAAGTCACTAATCTGAGAGATGCAAATCAAAATGACAATGAGGTACCATATCACAGCTGTCAGAATGGCAATCATCAACGAATCAACAAACAACAAGTGCTGGCCAGGATGCAGAGAAAAAAGAACCTTGTTGCACTGCTGGTGCAAACTGGTGCAGCTACTGTGGAGAACAGTAATGAGTTTCCTCAAAAAAACTAGATGGAACTACCATTTGACCCAGTGATCCCACTTCTAGGAATATATCCCAAGAAACTAGAAACAACAATCAGAAAAGATATATGCACCCCTATGTTTATAGCAGCACAATTTACCGTAGCTAAGATTTGGAAACAACCTAAGTACTCATCAACAGATGAGTGCACAAAAAAACTGTGGTACATCTACACAATGGAATACTATGCTGCTGTAAAAAATAAGAAATTCATACCATTGGCAACAGCATGGATGGAACTGGAGAGCATTATGCTAAGTGAAATAAGCCAGTCAAAGAAAAATAAATATCACATGGTCTCACTCATTTGTGGAATATAATGAACAACGTAAACTGATGAACAAAAACAAATCTAGAGACAGAGAAGCATTGATCAGACCGTCAAACCTCAAAAGGAAGGTAGCAGAGGGTGGGGGTAAGAGGGAGAGATCAACCCCGCTCCATCTTTTTAGCCTATATTGTACGTGTATTAGCATGGAATACAAACTAGGTCCTTCAAGGCCCTGTCCAGCTACATCTCCTGTCCTTTCTCATTTCCAAACTAAGGTCCAATTATAACGACCTTCTTGAAATCCCATGAATATGCCCATGTACTCTCATGTCCATGCCTTTGCATATGTTCCCCCAGCCTAGAGGCCTGACCCTTCTCTGGGTATACAGGTCAGACAAGTATTTTGGAGTCAGACATTGTCTCAGGCCTTAGCCCCTTCTAGAGATATAACCTTAGGCAAATTATTTAACCTCTGCACCTCAGCTTCCTCATCTATATGATGGGAAGTGATAGTATATACCTCCTGGAGATTTTGTTAAAATTTAATGAGTTAAGGAACACAAAGTTCTTATCTCAATGTCTTTCACATTCAATATTCAATAAATGGCAGCTAGAGGTGACTAACTTTGGATCTTCCTTCTAAAGCAGAGTTCAGAAGTTTAATCCTGTTCCCCTTCCATACCACTATGTAACTATATTCATCCTCTCCTTATTGCTCTCATGAATCCCACTCAAGTGCTCTCACTACCCTTATTACTAAATGTTGTAATTAATACCTAATTGAATTGGTCTCCTCATTAGGAGAAAGGGTAGAAAAGCAAGGACAATGTCTTCATTTGGTAGCCTATGGATTAAACCCAGGATCCAGCAAGTATGCCTCATTACATTCCTTATGAATATAAAAAAGTTAAAGTATGAATCCCAAGAAGGAATACCCAAAAAATTGGTATCAGAGAGGATTCATTCTTCTTCCATATTTCAAGAGAACCCTCCACTTTTTATTTCCATAGACCTGATTATTGAATCATGAAGCTACATATTTCAATGCAAAATTTCAACTAAGTCAGTTGCAAGCAAAATGGAAGAGTTCCTTAATTTGGAAGAGCCAAAGTTATTCAACTCTAGCTGCCATTTATTGAACATTTTCTAAATATGTGAAAGCTTCAGAGACCATGGATATAGCTGATAATTGAAATCGTGAGTATAAACATGGTTGCCCAGAGAGTCCTTTCAAAGCAACAGAGCAGTTGTCAACGAGTTGAATGTTGGAGAATACCAATGATTATAGAGCAAATAGTTAAAAAGGAACAAAATAAGAAAGTGAGAAATAGGTGACTCAGCAAAGACCTCCACTATAGACATCAAGAAAGTTTCTTGAGCCCTAACTGGTTTGTCTCAGTGGATAGAGCATTGGCCTGCAGACTGAAGGGTCCCATGTTCGATTCCAGTCAAGGGCATGTACCTTGGTTGCGGGCACATACCCATTAGGAAGTGTACAGGTGGCAGCTGATCAATGTTTCTCTCTCATTGATGTTTCTAACTCTCTATCCTTCTCCCTTCCTCTCTGTAAAAAATCAATAAAACATATTTTAAAAATCCAAAAAAAAAGAAAGATTCTTGATATGGACAACTTCAGATGTTCAGTGCAATAAGTACAAATAGCCTGTAGATTAAAAATTATATCACTGGGTACTGTATCTGGAAAACATCAATAGACTAGTGGGATGAGAAGTCTTACTGCATTGGGAAGAAAATTGGAGGGGGAAAAAGGAGAGGCAATTATTCTTTCATTAAATTTGACAGTCGAAGAGAACAGAGAGAGAAGGTGATATTAGAAGGATTGTGGAGACAGGAACAGGGCAAGATTTTTTGGTTCTTTTATTGATTGATTGATTGATTGATTGATTTTGTTGTTTTTAATATGGGGTAAAACTTAAGCATGTCTGCAAGCTACGGTGAAAAAACCAATGGAGAAGGGGATATCTGTGATACAAAACTGAAGAATTAAATTGATTAACTAGGTCTCCAAAGTGGTGGAAGTGAAAGAGGTGTAAACAGGTGATCTTTTTCTTAAATAGGTGAATAGGTATACTTCTGAAACTGGGTGAGAATGGAGAAAGTCATGAAGGTTACCTAAGATGAAATAGGGAAATTGGGAGAATCTACATCACACATCAATACTATTTTTATAGCAGAGTAGGATGTTAATTATCCACTTGGAATGGATGTTCAGAATGGGGTAAGAAATCCCAGCAATCACTAAGGTAAATGAAGCAATGCTCATGAGTAAAGATACGTACTAGAAATGAATTCATTTTTGCCATAGACCTTGAGCCTGGAAAGAAAAACTGGAGCTTCAAACAGAATGGGGTTAGTATTAGGGTCATAAAAGAGGATTTAATCATACCCCCCCCCCCAACAGATTCAAACATGGACTGGGGTAAAGTGGGAGTGTTCACAATGCCTTTAGTTCTGACTCAAAGTAATTGTCTCTAGATTGTAAAGTGGCCTTATAAGTACTGAAGTGGTTGAGCTAGAATTACAGGGGGAAGGGCAGCAACATCCATAATTAAGGCTTTATCAAGCATCTAAAACATATTTAGTACTGTTGAAGGATAAAAACAGTAAAATCCCTGGTACCTAGTAACTGCACTTTGTATTATTAAGAGTCATGAGCCTACAATTTGTCTTTATGTCCAGGAAGGCCTTGCAAAGTACTTGGAGCATAGTGAGGGGGCACATAGTTAGCTTAATAGAGAAAAAAAAAATGTTTTTTGATCGACCTAGCACTTGCCTTATTTCCTGCCTTGTCTTTTAACCCATAAGTGTGACACACATTGAAATATCCTATATAATAAATAGGTAATATGCAAATTGACCATCATTCCAACACAAGATGACCACCCCATGTGGACATAATATGGCCATCAAAAGATAGCTGGCAGGTAAGGGCAGTTGTAGGTGATAAGGCCAGCAGGGGAGGGTAGCTGGGAGGGACCAGGCCTGCAAGGGAGGGCAGTTAGGGGCAACCAGACCTGCAGGGGAGGGAAGTTAGGGGTGATGGGGCTGGAAGGAGAGGGCAGTTGGGAGGGATAAGGCCTGCAGGGGAGGGCAGTTGTGGGGGGGAACCAAGACTGCAAGGGAGGGCAGTTAGGGGCAATCAGGCTGGCAAGGGAGGACAGTTAGGGGTGACCAGGTCTTCAAGGCAGGGCAGTTGGGGGTGACCAGGCCTGCAGGGGAGGGCAGTTAGGGACAATCGAGCCATCAGGGGAGGGAAGCTAGGGGCGACCAGGTTGGCAAGGGAGGGCAGTTAGGAGTGACCAGGTCTGTAGGGGAGGCAGTTGGGTGGGGGGGGGGGGGAGACCAGGCCTGCAGGGAGGGCAGTTGGAGGTGACCAGACAGGCAGGGCAGGGCAGTTAGGAGCAATCAGGTCAGTAGGGGAGCAGTTAGGCTTTGATCAGGCCGGCAAGGGAGTGGTTAGGGGGTGATCAGGCTGGCATTCAGAAGTTGATAGGGGCTACCAGGCAGGATGGCAGGCAAGTGGTTGGGAGCCAGCAGTCCTGAATTATGAGAGGGATGTCTGATTACCTGTTTAGGCCTGGAATTCCCCTGGGATTGGGCCTAAACGGGCAAATGGGATCAGGCCTAAATGGGCAGTTGGACATTACTTGAGGGGTCCCAGATTGGAAAGGGTGCAGGCTGGGCTGAGGGACACTCACCTCTCCCCTGTGCACTAATTTTGTGTACCAGGCCTCTAATGCATAAATATTCTCAATGCCTGGGTTGACCAGATATGGAGTCATATATAACTGCTCCGTGGGTATGGAAAGAAGTAGAGAAGGGTGTCTCTACTAATTCCTGTTTCATCTCCACATAACCACACAGAGGAGAAATCCTGGTTCTACTGTTTCAGTCTAGGTCCGTCAGAATCAAATTCTCTGGGTGCTCTGTATTTTTTAGTATTATAATGTTTAGTATCACAAGGACTTCAACAAAATTGTCTCTACACTATTATTCATTTTCGTTTATCATAGAAAAATATCTGTGCAAGTGAATATAGCTTCATGATCACCAGAGTTCATTGTTTTAGACACAAGATATAAAAATATAGAATTTTAAAATCTTGTATAAAAATTTATGACAGCACAACCTAAACATTGATAAAACAGCTTTATAAAACTTGTGTCACAAAAATAACATTAATGTATTAAAGACAATGCCTATAATAGCCACAGTTGAATCGGTATTAAGAAATACCAACAGTTTTAATTTTATGAGTGATAATTTTGGATTCAAAATATTTATCAATTTTGGGGAAAACACCTATTTTTCATCTTTAGAACCTATTCTTTCAAATCACCATTAACACAACTCTGTGGCAAAGATAAAACATCTCCCAAAATACAGATGACAACATGAACAAATGTCCTAATAGTAGGCATCTACATATATAAATCCCTAATATGCAAATATTCTGAACTGAGGAACAATTGAACAATTGGTCGCTATGACGTGCACTGACCACCAGGGGAGTGCACATGGTGAGCATTAGCAGTGGTGGGATGGTGGAGCAGGTGAGTTGGAGTGCCAGACCAATGTAAGCCTCTGGTGGTTACTGAAAATTCTTTTCTCCCGCTGTGCTGTGGTCCTGCTAGGTGATCACACCTGCTGCCAGTGCTGGTCCTGCTGACACCCTCAGCTGGCAAAGAAGCCACCAGTCGTACCTGTTGCAGTCACCCGGCACTGGTCCCGATCGCTCAGCGCTTTCAGCAGATACAAGCAGTGTCTGCTGGCCCCGATCACCTGTGAGGACTTCTCCATCTCCTGCTCCTGAGGTGCAAAGAGTGCAGCAGCCACTGCTCACATCTGCTGACAATTCCAACCCCAGCCCCACTCCCACCTGCTGCTGGTGCTGGACCAAATAGTGCTGCACCATAAGCAGGTGCGAGTAGGGCCTGCACCTTCAGCACATGGGAGCAGCTGCAGAAGGAACCAGGCTGCCAGCAGAGTGGGTACCCAGGCCTGCAGCAGGAGGGGCCAGGTGGGGGTGCAGAGGATGGTGTGAGACTCACCCCTGTGCCCACCACAGCCTCATGGTCCACAGTTCCCTTCAAGGTGCACAAATTTGTGCACTGGGCACCTAGTTTAGGATAATACTTTAACACACTGCCTCTAAACTACTGAGGCAGAGCCATAAATAAAGACTTTTACATAGGCAGTTACTTCCTCAAAATAGACACATGTGTTTAAAAGTAATATATTTTTAGGAGAAAAGAAAATATCTTATTTAAAACAAGCCAAATTATTACTACACTTAGAAAATAAACTTGTTTTTTAATCATCTGTACCCTTGATTTTAAAAACTCACTTTGAAAAATCATTCAACTACTGACAGGTCATATACTTACTCATTATTTGAATGGGGTTTTATTTACCAGTTTTTGAATACCACTAAAAGTGTTGATGTGCTTTTAATCAAAATATAATCAGATATATGGGGTATGGGGGAGGGAAGGAGCATAATAATTCATTCTGCATCTTGTAAACTAATACAGGGAGTTAGAGTTTGCCTGTAATTAGATGGAATGGGCATTTTAGGTAACTTATTTTACTACAAAGGTCAACTAAAACTGTAGTGGCTACCAGTAAAGGGCATTTGATTACCAGTCATTTGTAAATGAATCTGAAAGTGTTGTGTAGGAAATTAAATGAGTGGCTGGGGCGGGGCCTGCCCTGGGGTCCTGAACAAGGGTTGTACCAACTTTGCCTTCAGACCTCCTCTCTATGGGTGGCCCAGCAGACTGACATTGGCAGGTTTGGAGCCAGCCTGTATTGGGCCCAAGCTCAGAGGAAAAGGACATGACCTCACGCCCATGTGACCTTACTAGAACTCTGGACTAATCCTATCCAATAAAAAAGTAATTTGAAAATTGACTGTCACTCCAACACACAAGATGGCTGCTCTCATGTGGATACAAGATGTCTGCCACAAGATGGCTCGCAGGGGATGGCAGCTGTGGGCAATCAGGCCAGCAGGGGAGGGTAGTTGGGGGAACCAGGCCAGCAGGGGAGAGCAGTTAGGGGTGAACAGGCCATCAGGGAAGGACAGTTAGGGACGGCCAGGCCTGCAGGGGAGGGCAGTTGTGGGCAACCAGGCCAGCAGGAGAGGACAGTTAGAGGCGACCAGGCTGGCAGGGGAGGGTAGTTAGGGGTGACCAAGTCTGCAGTGGAGGGCAGTTAGGGGCAATCAGGCTTGCAGGGGAGTGGTTAGGGGGTGATCAGGCTGGCAGGCAGAAGTGGATAGGGGCAATCAGGCAGGCAGGCAGGCGAGTTGTTGGGAGCCAGCAGTCCTGGATTGTGAGAGGGATGTCCGACTGCCCATTTAGGCCCAATCCCACTGGTGGGATCAGACCTAAACTGGCAATCAGACATCCCTTGAGGGGTCCCAGATTGGAGAGGGTGCAGGCTGGGCTGAGGGACACCTCCCACCATGCATGAATTTCGGGCACTGGGCCTCTAGTTATAATAATATTTGCATTTTAGTTTTGTCCCCACCCCTGCGGGTTTTCTGTATACATTATGGATGAGGGCATGCCCAGAAGAAAGATAGTGCATCCCTGGATGCAAATGAAAGGCTCCACACATACAATCCCTCTTTAGAACCCAGGAGTTGTGGGCCATGCTCTCTCTAGCATGTACTCTACCTCCAGGGAGCAATCCCATGCCATTCCCTTCCCTTGCTTTCCCCACAGGCACAGATCCCCTAACCTCTAAAGGACCCCGTGATAGTTGCATCCAGGGGAGAAATGGGCAGCTGCAGCTCATCCTGGGCTCACCCCCACAACCTGTCTCCAAGGCCCCTTTTCTCTGACTTCCCAGTGAGCTACAGCAGCCCTGCCATTGGCTGCTCTCACCATTTTGTCTTCCACACTCTGTTGACTCAATGGTGCCTCATTTGGAATGTATTTTCAATAAACCCCATTGTGCTTTACTTTTATTTTCTGTTGATCTTAAAATCTTTTGTGCATCAACAAAAAGAACCAATGTCCCAGGCAGTAATGCCAACTGGTAACAAAAGCAAAATCAAAGTCTGAGTACAAATGAACGTAAAAGACCATGAACTGTCTTCCTCATTCTAGAGTCTAAACTCAGTCTCTCAAATACTTTATTTTATAACTTCTTGTGTTCTAAGGCTGTTAGCATCTCTTCACACGTGACATTCTATAACTAAACTAGAGGCCTGATCAATGAAATTTGTGCACGGAAGTGTGGGGGTCCCTCAGGCCAGCCTGCACCCTCTCGCAATCCGGGATCCCTCTTGCAATCCAGGACCACTGGATCCTAACCAATCGCCTGCTTTCCTGCTTGCACCAATGATTCACCTGCCTGCCTCATTGCCCCTAACTGCCTCTGCCTGCCTGCCTGATCACCTCTAACCACCTTTGCCTGCCTGCCTGATCGACCCTAACCACTCTGCCTACCTGATTGCCTCTAACAACTCACCTGCCTGCCTGGTCACCCCTAACTGGTCACTGGTGGCTGCCTGGCCAGTGCCAGGGGCCATGGTTGTTCTGGTCTCTGGTTGATCTGGTTGTTCCACCATTTCAGTAGCTGGGCTTTTATTATATTGGATATTAAACACACAGAAATTCTTTGGTTTTTATACAGAAACTAGAGGCCTGATGCATGAAAATTTATGCACTGGAGGTGGTCCCTCAGCCCAGCCTGCCCCCTCTCACAGTACGGGATCCCTCAGGGGCAGGAGACGACCCAGCGATCAGGAGAAGGTGACGCCCCATCATACCCTCTGCTACTACCACTGCTGAAAGTGCAAGCCTGGGCTGGCCCTGGTTACCTGAGACTCGGATGGCCCTGGGCAGCTGGGCAGCCACCATCCAAGGCTTGCCTGCGGCTCAGTCTGGGCCTGGGCACCTGGGGGGTTAGGGGACTGGAGGGCTCCGGAGGCAGGCGTGAGATGTAGCTGGGCCTGCCCTCAGGTGGCCCTGGCTTTGCCACCTGCCTGCTGCTCTAGCAGGTCTGAGGGGACTGGGCATCTCCATTTTGTGGCTATGCGCACTGCCATATTTCAGGGCATGGCAGTTAATTAGCATAGTACCTCCTTATTGGCTGTGGACACTGCCATCTTTCAGGGCATGGCAGTCAGTTAGCATATTCCCTCCTTATTGTTTGTGGGCACCATCATCCTTCAGGGCGTGGCAGTCAGTTAGCATATTCCCACCTTATTGTTTGTGGGCACCATCATCTTTCAGGGCGTGGCAATCAATTAGCATATCCCCTCCTTATTGGCTGTGGGTGCTACCATCTTTGCAACAGTATGAGGGTCAATTTGCATATTCTGTCTTTATTAGATAGGGTTAACATAGCTCAAGTGCATAAGGCATCTATTCTGTTTTCCTTTTTTAGGTTATTAACTTAATACACTAAAACAACATAAATTCTGAATTCTATGACTCTATAGTGACTTGAAGACATTAATATTATATGTAAATGAGTGCTTCTTATACATGATCTTAACTATGACTAACAGAAATCCTATCCCCAAAATTACCATTCTAGCAGTTCTTTCTAATCTACTTCAAAACAGGACCCTTGTTTTTAAAACAATATATGATTTCTCATTTTTATTTTTTTTATTGTCTAAAGTTTACATATGTCTCATTTTTCTCTGATTGACCCTCCCCCTGCCATTCCCATTCCTGATGGCAAGCTACCACAGCCTCAGTGCCCGTGTGTCCATTGGTTATGCTAATATGCATGCATACATGTCCTTTGGTTGCTCTCTAACCTCTCACCCACTCCCATGCCATTTGTCTCTGGATCTATTCTTGTTCATCAAATTATGTTGATTATTATATCCCACATATGAGTGAGATAATGTGATCTTTATCTTTCTCTGACTAGCTTATATCACTTAGCATAACGCTCTCCAGTATTATACATGCTGTTGTTAATGGTAAAAGTTCCTGCTTTTTTATAGCAGCATAGTATTCCACTGTGTAGATGTACCATGGTTTTTTAATCCACTCATCTGCTGATGGGCACTTAGGTTGTTTCCAAATCTTAGCTATAGTTAATTGTGCTGCTATCAACATAGGGATGCATATATGCTTTCTGATTGGTGTTTCTGGTTTCTTGGGATAGAGTCCTGGAAGTGGGATTACTGGTTCAAATGGGAATTCTATTTTTAAGTTTTTGTGGAAACTCCATGCTGTTCTCCACAGTGGCTGCACCAGTATGCATTCCCACTAGCAGTGCATGAGGGTTCTTTTATCTCCACATCCTCACCAGCAATTGTTGTTTGTTGATTTGTTGATGATAGTCATTCTGACAGGTGTGAAATGGTATCTCATTGTTGTTTTGATTTGCATCTCTCCGGTGATTAGTGACTTTGAGCATGTTTTCTGCTAGAGGCAAAGAACAGTAGTTAGCATAATAAATGTGAGAAATTCCTCAGAAGGTTGATGGACAACTTCAGCAGGGCTGAAGAGCTGCATATTATTCCCACTGCCAAACAGACAGTTGAGGCCAATTCCCCTAACCTGATAATCCTTTATTGTTTACCAAACCTTACCTTTGATATGTATATCTGCTTTGTTAAAGGGAAAAATCCTATTTAATAAAAGAGAAACATGCAAATTGACAGTACCTCTGCTATATCCACAAGCCACACCCACTAGCCAATCAGGAGCAAGTATCCAAGTTAACACAACCAAGATGGCGGCAGTCACGGAGCTGGAGCAAGCAGGAGGCTTAGGTTGCTCCTGACAATGGAGGATGCCAAGCTTCCCAACTGCCCTGGCCTGCCCTAGCTTGCGCTCAAGGCTACAAAATTTCAATTATAGAAGATAAATAAATCCCAGATACCTGCTTCCAGCCTATGCTTGGGTTGCTGGGAACCCCCCTCCTGATCCGGAACACCCTTCAGGGCAAACCAGCTGGCCCCCACATGTGCACCAGGCCTCTATCCTATCTAATAAAAGAGTAATATGCAAATTGACTGTCACTCCAACACACAAGATGGCTGCCCCCATGTAGACACAAGATGGCTGCCAAAAGATGGCTTGCAGGGGAGGGCAGTTGGGAGGGACCAGGCCTGCAAGGGAGGGCAGTTGGGGATGATCAAGCCTGCAGGGAAGGCCAGTTGTGGGGAACCCAGGCCTGCAGGGGAGAGCAGTTGGGAAGGACCAGGACTATAGGGACAGGCCTGTAGGACAGGGCAGTTAGGAGTGACCATGCTTGCAGGGGAGGAAAGTTGCGGGGAGGGGACCAGACCTGCAGGGGCAGGCAGTTGGGGGGGACACATGCCTGCAGGGGAGGGCAGTTAGGGGAGGCAGACAAGCAGGGAGAGCAGTTAGGGGCAATGAGACTGGCAGGGAAGGGCAGTTAGGGGTGACCGGGTCAGCAGGGGAGGGCAGTTGGGGGTGACAAGGCCTGTAGGGGAGGACAGTTAGGGGCAATTGGGCTCACAGGTGAGCAATTAGGCATCAATCAGGCTGGCAGGGGAGTGGTTAGGGGGTGATCAGGCTGGCTGGCAGAAGCGGTTAGGGGCAATCAGAAAGACAGGCAGGTGAGCAGTTGGGAGCCAGCAGTTCTGGATTGTTAGAGGGATGTCCAACTGCCCGTTTAGGCTGGGTTGAGGGACACACCCCTCTGTGCACAAATTTTGTGTACCGGGCCTCTAGTGTGTGAATAAAAAGCCATGGGTCTGGACATTCCAACAGCCAATTCCACTAGAGAAGGGTCCCCCTAGTGCCTTCCAAATTTATATTTCTTGTCTAGTCTCTCTCCATTTATGCACATCCCTTCTCTTATTCCTGAAACCTTGCTAGAAAAGACTACAGCAGTTTTCATATGTCTCTGGGCCTTCAGTATGTCCTTTTTCAAAAAATGTCTATTTAAGTCCTTTGTCCATTTATTTTATTGGGTTAATTTTTGTTAAGTTGTATGTGTTCTCTGTAAATTTTAGAGAGTAAAACCTTATCTGGAATAGCACTGGAAAATATGTTCTCCAATGCAGTGGGCTTTCTTGTTGTTTTGTTGATGGTTTCTCTTGCTGTGCAGAAGCTTTTTATTTTGATGTAATCCATGTGTTTATTTTCTCCTTAGTTTCCATCGTCCTAGAAACTGTATTGGTAAAGATATTACTACATCATATGTCTGATATTTTGCTGCCTGTGGAGTCTTTTAGGATTTTTATGGTTCCCCATTTTTATTACATTTAAGTCCTTTAGCCATATTGAGTTTGGTTTTGTTTATGGTGTAAGTTGGTGATGTAGTTTCATTTTTTTGCATGTATCTGACCAAATTACCCTAAACTATTTATTGAAGAGACTGTCTTGACCCCATTGTATGCTCTTGCCTCCTTTGTTAAATATTAATTAAGCATAATGTATTGGGTCGATTTATGGGTCCTCTGTTCTGTTCCATTGGTCTGTATGTCTATCCTTCTGTGAATACCAGGAAGTTTTGAGAAATGTGGCTTGGTAATATAGCTTGATATCTGATATTGTGATACCTCCAACTTTGTTTTTCTTTCTCAGGATTGCTGGGGTTATTTGAAGTCCTTTTTAATTCCAGATAAATTTTTGGAGAGTTAATTCTAGGTCTTTGAAATATACCATTGGTATTTTCAAGGGATTGCATTGAATCTATAGATTGCTTTGGGTAGTATAGACAGTTTAATGTTGATTCTACCAATCCATGAACACGGTATGTCCTTCCATTTGTTAATATATTCCTCTATCTCTTTTTTCAATGCCCTATAGTTTTCCAAGTACAGTCTTTTATGTCCTTAGTTAAGTTTATTCCTACATTACCACCATCTGTCCACCATCCAGAACTGAAATATCATTGCTGACATGTACACATAAGGAACTGTTTGACATTGAAATTGGGACTCAAAAGAACTGTTGGCTCAGAAAGAAACTCACTACAGACTGATTCATTTGCCTCTCAGCATAACCATTATTGCTTGTCTCATTTTCAGTTCTTATAAGTGTATTTCTAGTATCACATGATCTCACTCATCTTGGGGAAATAATGAACAACATAAACTGATGAACAAAAACAGATCTGGAGACAGGGAAGCATCAATCAGACTATCAGACCTCAGAGGGAAGGTAAGGGAGGGTGGGGGTAAGGGGAAGAGATCAACCAAAGGACTTGTATGCATGCATATAAGCCTAACCAGTGGTTACGGACAACAGGGGGCTTGGGGCATGTGTGGGGAGGGGTTTGGGATGGGAATGGGGGGATGAGGACAAATATGTGATACCTTAATCAATAAATACATTTAAAAAATAAAAATAAAAAGTAAAAGGGATTGTTTCATATTGTAAAAAAAAAAAAAGTTTATTCCTAGGTATCTCAATGTTTTTTGTGCAGTGGTAAATAGGATTGTTTTTTTAGTTTCTTCTTTGTGAGTTCATTATTGGAGTATAAAAAGGCCATAGATTTCTGGGTGTTAATTTTGTATCCTGCTACATTGCCAAATTCATTTATTAAGTCTAGAAGTTTTTTGTTTTTTTTCTATTCTTTGGGACTTTGTATGTACAGTATCATGTCATCTGTTAATAAGGATAATTTTACTTCTTTTCCAATTTGGATGCCTTTTATTTCTTCTTCGTTTCTGATTGCTATGGCTAGCACTTCCAGTACTTTATTGAACAGGAGTGGTGAACGTTGGGATCCCAGTCCTGTTCCTTTGTTCCTGTTCTTAGAGGAAATAGGTTTAGTTTTTGCTCATTCACTATGATGTTGGTTGTAGGTTTGTCATATAAGGCTTTTGTTATGTAGAGGTACGATCCCTCTATTCCATCTTTGGCTGAGAATTTTTATCAAGAAAGGGTGTTGGGTTTTGTCAAATGCTTTTTCTGCATCAATTGATATAATTTTGTGATTTTTGTCTCTCAATTTGTTTATGTATCACATTTATTGATTTGTGGATATTGTACCATGCTTGCATCCCCAGAATAAATCCCACTTGGTCATGGTGTATGATCTTTCTAATGTAATGCTGAATCTGATTTCCTAAATTTTTTTTTGAGGATTGTAGCAAATAGATTAATCAAGGATATTGGCTTGTAGTTTTCTTTTCTTTTCTTTTTTTTTTTTTTTTTTGAGGTGTCTTTATCTGGTTTTGGATTTAGGGTAATACTGGCTTCATAGAAGAAGTGTGCCTTCCTCTTGAATTTTTTGGAATAGTATGAGGACGATAGGTTTTAGTTCTTCTTTGAATGCCTTCTGGCCAGGGCTTTTGTTTGCTGGATTATTGATTGTGGCTTCAATTTCTTCAGTAGTTATCAGCCTATTCAAGTTTTTTTATTCTTCTTGGTTGAGCTTTGTGAGCTTGTATTTTTCTAGGAATATGTCCATTTCATCTAGGTTGTCCATTTTGTTGGAATAGAGTTGTTCATGGTATTTTTTCATAATCGTTTGTATTTCTGTTGGATCAGTTGTTATTTCACCTCTTTCATGTTTTAAATATATTTTTTATTGACTTTTTTACAGAGAGGAAGGGAGAGAGATAGAGAGTTAGAAACATTGATGAGAGAGAAACATCAATCAGCTGCCTCCTGCACTCTCCCTACTGGGGATGTACCCGCAACCAAGGTACATGCCCTTGACCGAAATCAAACCTGGGACCCTTCAGTCCGCAGGCTGATGCTCTATCCAGAGCCAAACCGGGTAGGGCACCTCTTTCATTTCTGATTTTGTTTATTTGGGTCCTCTCTCTCTGCTTCTTGGTGAGCCTGGCTAGAAGCTCATCAGTCTTGTTTATCCTTTCAAAGAACCAGCTCTTGGTTTTGTTGATCCTTTTTATTGCTTTATTGGTCTCTATAGTGTTTATTTCCACTCTGATCTTTATTATTTCTTTCTTTCTGCTTACACTGGGCTTTTCTTGTTGCTCTCTAATTCTAAATTTAAGGTTAGATAATTTATTACCATTTTTTCTTGTTTTTTGAGGTAGGTCTGTAGATCTACGAACTTCCCTCTCAAGACTTCTTTCAATATATCCCATAGATTTTGGATTGTTGTGTTTCATTGTCATTTGTTACCAGGATGCTTTTTAGTTCTTCTTTGATCTCTTTGGTAACCCAATCATTGTTTAATAGCATGCTATTTAGCCTCCAAGTGTTTGATTTTTTTCATTGCTTTTATTGTAGTTGATTTCTAGTTTTATGCCAATGTTATCTGAGAAGATGCTTTATATGATTTCTGTCTTCTTGATTTTGAAGAGACTTTGCCTGTATCCTAATATATGGTCTATCTTTGAAAATGACCCATATGCATTTAAGAAGAATGTATATTCTGTGGCTTTGGGGTGAAATGTTCTGAAGATGTCAATTAAATCCATCTGATCTAGTGAGTCATTTAGAATTGATGTTTCTTTGCTGATTTTTTGTTTAGAGAATTTGTCCAATGCTGTTAGTGGGGTATTAAAATCCCCCTTCTATGACTATATTTCTGTCAATCTCTCCCTTGATATCGTCTATATTTTCTTAATGTATTTGTGTTCCCCTATATTGTGTGCATATATGTTTACCAGAGTTATATCTTTTCCTTGAATTGCTTCCTTTAGTATTATGAAGTGGCTTTCCTTATCTCTTGTTATAGCATTCACTTTGAGGTCTAATTTGTCAGATATGTAAGTATTGCTACCTGAGCTTTTTTTTTTTTTTTTCAATTCCATTTGCCTGAAAATTTTTTTTCCATCCCATCACTATCAGTTTCTATGAGTTTTTTGTTCTGAGATGTGTCTCATGTAGACAGCATATATATGGGTCATGTTTTCTTATTCAATCTGTTACCCTTGGTCATTTTATTGGGGTATTTAATCCATTTACACTTAAAGTTATTATTGATAGGTACTTGTTTATTGCCATTTTTATTCTTTATGCCTGTGTTCCTTCTTTCCTTCCTATTTCTTCTTTTTGCAAAAGTCCCTTTATCATTTCTTGCATTGCTGGTTTGGTGGTAATAAAGTCCCTTAGTCCTTTTTTGTCTGTGAAGCTCCTGATTTCACCTTCAATTTTTATTGATAGCCTTACTGGATATAGTATTCTTGGATTCAGATCCTTGTTTTGCATGACTTTGTATATTTCATTCTATTTCCTTCTGGCCTAATGTGTTTCTGTTGAGAAATCAGTTGATAGTCTGATGGGAGATCCCTTATAGGTAACTTTCTGTCTCTCCCTGGCAGCCTTTAAGATTCTTACTTTGTTGTTGGTGTTTTCCAATTTAATTATAATATCCCCTGGTGTTGGTATTTTTGGGTCCATCTTGTTTGGGACTCTGTGAGCTTCTAGGAATTGTGTGAGTTTTTTCTTCCCAATATCAGGGAAGATTTCTGTCATTATTTCTTCAAACAGGATTTCTATTCCTTGCTCAGTTTCCTCTCCTTCTGGCACCCCTATTATGCAGATGTTGTTTTGTTTTGTGTTGTCCCAAAGCTCCCTTAGGATCTTCTCCTTTTTCTTAAGTTTTTTTTTTTCAGTTGCTGCTCTGCTTAGGTATTTTTTCCTACCTTGTCTCCTAGATAACTGATGCAGTCTTCAGCTTCTTCTAGTCTACTGTTGATGCTTTCCGTTGTGTTATTTATTGCAGCTATATCATTCTTCATTTCTTCTTGATTCTTCTTCATTTCCTCTTGGTTCTTACACATGTTGTTGAATTTGTCTTCCATCCTTTTCAGCATCCTTATGATCATTGCTCAGAATTCTTTCTGTGACAAACTGCTTGCCTCTATTTCATTTACTTCCTTTTCCAGTGATTCATCCATTTCTGTCCTATAGGGGCTGTTTCTTTGTCTCCCAATTTCCACTCCTCTCAGGATGTCTGGTTATGTAGCTCACACTGTACTGCATGACTTAAAGGAACAAAATACAACTGGACATGACACAACACAGAGGGCACAAAACACAAATGCATTCATGACACCAATAACCCAAATAAAGGTAACCACCAGAGAAAAGATAATTATGGGAAATGAAAGAGTGCTAAATTGATGTTGAGAAAAAAAAAGGTAAGAGAGAAAAGAAAAAGGAAAAATAAATGTATATGGTGAGGAACCTCAAAAACAAAAAAACAAAAAAAAAACAAAAACAAAACCAACAACTAATCCCAAAAACTCAAACAACAAACCCCCAGAAAAGAAGGAGGAAAGCTGAATCTGAAGATGAAGAGCTCATTTCCAGAAGGTTAGGTCAAGGAATTGAATAAAAGGGGAAATGGACAATATTCAGTATAGAGGAGATAGAAAGAGAATTAGTGTATAAGAATAAAACTAAAGAACACAAATTTTTCAAATATATTTTTTATTGATTTTTACAGAGAGGAAGGGAGAGGGATAGAGAGTTAGAAACATTGATGAGAGAGAAACATAGATCAGCTGCCTCCTGCACATTTCCTACTGGGGATGTGCCCACAACCAAGGTACATGCCCTTGACCAGAATCGAATCTGGGACCTTTCAGTCCACAGGCCAACACTCTATCCACTGAGCCAAACCAGTTAGGGCAAGAACAAAATATTTTAAAAAATAAAATAAAATAAAAAATACTTGAAAAAAATATTAAAATAAATACTATATAATAAAGAGGTAATATGCAAATTGACCATCACTCCAACACACAAGATGGCTTCCCCTATGTGGTCAAAGATGGATGCCCCCATGTGGACACAAGATGGCCACCACAAGATGGCCTGCAGGGGAGGGCAGTTGTGAGCAACCTGGCCAGCTAGGGAGGGCAGTTGGGAAGGACCAGGCCTGAAAGGGAGGGCAGTTGGGGGCAATCAGGCCTGCAGGGGTGGGCAATGAGGGGTGACCAGGCCAGCAGAGGAAGGCGGTTGGTGGAATCAGGCCTGCTGGGAGGACAGTTAAGGGTGACTGGGCCTGCAGGGGAGGGCAGTTGGAGGGGACCAGTCTTACAGGGAAGGGCAGTTGGGGGATCCAGGCCTGCAGGGGAGGGCAGTTGGGGGCAACCAGGCCTGTTGGAGAGGGAAGTTGGGGGTGTCCAGTCTGGCAGCAGAGTGGTTAGGGGGTGATCAGGCTGGCAGGCAGAAGCAGTTACGGGCATGGGGATGTGTGTCCCTCAGCCCAGCCTGCACCCTCTCCAATATGGGACCCTTTGAGTGATGTCCGATCAGGCCTAAACTGGCAGTTGTGCATCCCTCTCACAATCCAGGACTGCTGGCTCCCAACTATTTGCCTGCCTGCCTTCCTGATTTTACCTAACTGCTTCTGCCTGCCAGCCTGATCACCCTCTAACCACTCCCCTGCCAGACTGATTGATGCCTAACTGCTCACCTGTGAGCCCAATTGCCCCTAACTGCCCTCCCCTGCAGGCCTTGTCACCACTAACTACCCTCCTCTGCAGGCCTGGTACCCACCAACTGCCCTCCCTTGCAGGCCTTGTCACCCCTAACTTCCCTCCCCTGCAGGTCTGGGTTCTCCCCAACTGGCCTTCCCTCCAGGCTTGATCGCTGCCAACTGCCTTCCCTTGAAGGCCTAGTCCCTCCCAACTGCCCTCCTCTGCTTGCATGATCGCCTCCAACTGCCCTTCCTTGCAGGCCTGGTCCCTCCCAACTGCTCTCCCCTGCTGGCCATGTTTTGTCCACATGGGGGCAGGATCTTTGACCACATAGGGGCAGCCAGCTTTTGTGTTGGAGTGATGGTCAATTTGCATATTACTCTTTTATTAGATAGGAGAGAGGCCTGGTGCATGGGTGGGGCCAGGTGGTTTGCTCTGAAGTGTGTCCTGGATCAGGGTGGGGGTTCCCTTGGGGCATGGGGCAGCCTGGGGGAGGAGCCTGTGATGATTTGCAGGCTGGCCACGCCCCCCAGTGACACAAGCAGAGGCCCTGGGATCTGGGATTTATTTATCTTCTATAATTGAATCTTTGTAGCTTTGAGTGGAGGCCTGGGCCTGCCAGGGTGTGCAGAAAGCTTGGCTCCCCCCATTTCTGGAGAAACCCAAGCCTCCTGATTGCTCTGTGGCTGCAGCCATCTTGGTTGGGTTAATTTGCATACTTGCTCCTGATTGGCTGTTGGATGTGGCTTGTGGGTGTAGTGTAGTCATGGTTAATTTGCATATTACTCTTTTATTAGATAGGATACACTTAGTTGCTAGATTATTTTGCATTCAGAGATCATAATAATCTGGCCACTCAGTGTTATATATATAAATTTTTCCTTTCTTTAATATATCTATCTATGTATTCATCTATTTTTGGGAAAAGAGAATAGAGAGCAGGTAGCCCTGAGTTCGTGATTGAAACTAATTAAGCTATTAGTAGAAGATGAGAATAAGTGAGGAGACAAAAAACAGAAGCATAAAAAAACCCAAATAATCAAATAACAACAACAAAAACAACAAGAAAGAAAGAAAGAAAGAAAGGAAAAATAAAGAAGGAAAAAATTTGGCTAGTGAAGAAATAGAAAAGAGAAGTTTGCATGGAATTGGAGCAGGGAAGAGAAAATTAAATATATGAGTAAGATCAATTTTTAACAGGGAAGAAAAAGAAAGGATTGAGAAAAACTAAAGCAGGAACAGGAGACAAGAAAAGGATGAAAAAGGCAAAAGTTAGGAACAAAGTGTTGGCATAAAGGAAAAATTGAGTTAGAGTAAAATAATGATTAAAAAGGAAAAAGAAAAAAATGGAATGTGGAACACTAGACCAAAAAATGAACAAGTAAAAATAACATAAAATAAAACTTTTAAAATGGCAAAATAATAGCAATAATAATTTTAAAATAATAAAAAAGTAAAATAAAGTGAAGAAAACATTTTTAGTTTCTTAAGTAAAAATCAAAAATCAAAAAGTGAAGTATTAAAGTTCGTTCACTTTAGCAGAGCTTCAATGACCCATGAGGGCTGGTTTAAGACCCCTCTCTACTGTTCTGACTGGCACATTTGTTTCCTGTCAGGTAGTCAGCACAGTGTTGAAGTGCTCAGCGATCCACTGCTCCTCTGTGTCATAAACCACAATGATGATTTCAAGCAGGTGGGATCACTCTGCTCACTTTGTTTCTCTGCCTGCCTTCAGTTGTATTTACACAAGGTTTTATTTGACACAGCCCCTAGGTTGCAGTGTTTCTGTATTAGTTTCTGAGACCAAATGGCCCCTCTCCAAGGACAATCTCTTTTTCTTAAAGTCAACTGATTGAGGACCTTAATTACACAAAGCAAAATTCCTTTGGTCATATAACACAACAATCCTGGGACTGAAATCCATCCTAGTCACAGTCCCACCTGTACTGCAAGGGAAAGGAATTATAAAAGGCTGATTACAGGGATTCTGGGTTTGATTAAATAACTGAGGCTATAGCCAATTCAGTGCCTCAAAAAAGCCATCACAATCCTAAAATGTTAAGTTAAAATTTGGCTTGAATTTTAGTGTAACTTTTATTGTGACCTTCTTTTGTGGAAACTGGGGTTCTCTGGGTCTGTGAAGGTTTACCATGTACAAGGCATACCTCAGATATGTTTCAGGTTCGGTTCTCAACCACCACAACAAAATGGGTAATGCAATAAAGCAAGCTGTAATCTTTTTGCTAGGTGAGGGCTTGTCCTTCAATTACAAAAAAGGCAACATCAATGAAGCCTAATAAGCAAAGCACAATAAAATGAGGTATGCCTGTATATATTGAAGGAGAGGCCCACAGTTTAAATGTAATTAAGTTCAAATTCTAGCATTAAATATAACAGTTGAGTGTCACTGGTACTCAAACTCAATTTGCATCTTAGAAAAAGGTAACTAAAGGGTCTTTGCATATGAAATGTGACAGGCTTAGCCTATAGAGCCACACCAAAAAAAATCACATTCTTTTCTCACTTTTTATGAAAAACATGTTTTTTAAAAATAAATTTCCAAAAGCTTGGGGCCTAAACGCCTTTGGCGTAGAAAACCACCAAATTCTACTTGACTGCAAATTGTCTTCATATTTCAAGGGAAATCCATTGCCATTAAACTGTTCCCCTAATACAGGGGGAAAGTTGAATGTGCTCTTTGGACTCTATTAAAGTGGTTGGTGGGGTGGGGAGGTTGAGAGAGTTTTCCAGGAAGTCCATTTCTAGGGTTTAATAAACTAAAAAAAGGGGGAGGGGGTGGAGATTCTTCTGATTAAATGGTGTGTTGGAAATGAAACCTAACTGTATCAGGTATGTGCCCCTTACCTCCTATATTCATGTGGTTGGGCAAACAGGAAAAAAATTACCATCTTGCAGACTTTGCCAAAATGCACACTTCCATCTCAAGACACCAGGCTCTTTCACTGCCCTGCCCCCTTCATCCCCAGTGCATTTAAGTGCCTAGGAGGGAAGAGGGGTGCTAAAGAGAGGGAACCCTGACAGCTGACACCCACTTGCCTCTGATCTTGCCCTTTCTCTCTAGTTTCCCTGAGAGGTGTTCCAGGGAAGGTGAAGAGGAGGGAGAGGAAAGAAAGGAGGGAGGGAGGAAGAAAGGAAGGAAGGAAGGAAGGAAGGAAGGAAGGAAGGAAGGAAGGAAGGAAGGAAGGAAGGAAGGAAGGAAGGAAGGAAGGCTGTGAGTACCCCCAGGACCTCTCACTTTTGCGCCCAGGCATGCAGGGCCCATGCTCCAGCACTGGCCACCCTCTCCAGGGAAGTGAGGCGCTAGCCAGGCACAGTGCTCAACTTTCCTGCCCTCACAGCCAGGATCCCCACCACTCACCTAGACTCACCCAACCCAGCAGCAGTAACCCCAACAGGGCTCACATTGCGCCTATGAAGGGGCTGCCTCTGCCTTCACAGCCAGGGCAGTGCCTGGAAGAGGCAGCAGTCTCACAGTCAGAAGCCTGCCTTGCCACCCACCACAGGATGGACCCTCCACCCAGGCTGCAGGCTGCACTCTGGAGCTCTGGCCACTGACACCCGCTCCCAGCCCAGCCAATGTGGCCACTGAAGGGAGACCCTCAGATCCTCCAAGTTCTCTGAGGTTTAGCCAAGACCCCAATCAGAGAGGTGAAAAAGGCCAGGGTTCAAGGGCAAGCCAGGCCTTTCCCACCACCATCCCAGACCTAGGGTCATGTCCCCCTCTCTATGAGAGTCTTGGAGTGTGTTCCTTCTCTCACTGGGTCTTCACTTTCCCCGTCCCACTTCAAGGCTCCTGTCCTCTTTCTTGCTCCATCCTGGACCCCAGGTTCCTCCCTCCACTGTCCTCTAATGTTTGAAAAAAATGGAGTCAAAATGTGGCTCCAAGCCACAGTATAAACAAGGCCTTCCTTTAAAAATAATTTGAATGTATTGGAGTGATATTGTTTCCCAAAACTATACCGGTTTCAAGTGTACACCTCAATGAAATATCATCTACACTCTGCATCCTTCTGTCCCCATTCCCTCTTCCCTCTGACAACCTCCACCTACACTCCCTCCCTCCCCCCTTTACCTCTGGCTATCACCACACAGTGGTATCTGTTATGCATATATGGTTTTTCACAAATCCCTGCACTTTCTTTCAATATCTCACTGAATTACACAGACACAACATTCAAACTGAAGCAAAAGACCCTGTAAAACTGCCAGTAACACTTATCCTAAATGATGAGCTCTCTTGTCACAAAGTCAGTCTCTGGTGGCTACTCTAATGGGTGCATAGCCTGTCTGCTCCTTTGGTTGTTTTTCTCTTACCTGCTGGAGAAGAACGCAATTTCCCACCACAACACCCCACTTCTCCAAATCCTCTACCCATGGCATCTCCTCCATCGCACTCCATCCTTATTGCAATAAAACCAGGAAATAACATTTCCACTCTCAGTGCATTATATACTATGTTGCTTTTCATGGTTTCCTTGTGTAAACCTCTTTCCCTCAACATTATCATTTCTTTAAAATCAGAGAGTTTTTTAAATATTCCCTCTTCTAAAACTTCCCATGCAACAGGGCAAACAGAAGGTTTGAATAATATTGATGTGACTGGAGGCAAACATTCCCCTAGTGAAATTTGATAGTTTTATTGTTTTAATGATAAAAAAAAGAAAAGAAAAGAGATACCTTACTCACACAATGGTTCATAACTATGGTCATGGCGTGAATGGTCGCTTAGACACCTTGAGGCTACCAAAGGGACTGTTGGATTCTCCTCCAACTGCTGCATATATGGATACAAAAGAATCACCCATCAGACTTAGAGCATTGGGGGCACTGTGTACCACAGGGCAGCTGGTTGGATAAATAAGGCTGCCAGCTGTCCCTGAGACCAAAGGACCCCCTAAAGCTGAGGAGTGACCAGGAGGGACTGTCCACAACCTTCACACGTAGAGTTGGAATTATGATCTATTTCATGCTGGGAGCTGCTGAGGCTGAGTACCTCATGTAGTTTGTGCAGAAAATGGAGTAATCTTGCCCTGGCAGGAATCGCTAAGTGGTTAGAGCATCTGTTTGAGTAGGGAAGGGTCCTTGGTTAGATTCCCAGACAAAGACATGCACCTGGATTGCAGGTTTAATGACTGGGCCCATCAGCGCATGTGCCGGAAAGTGTCTCTGTTACTTGGATGATTCTCTCTCTCTCTCTCTCTCTTCCTCTCTCTTTCTCTTTCCCTCCCTTTGTTCCTATCTCCCTTCCACCTTTCTACCTTCCATTCTCTAACAAACAACAACAACAAACAAACAAACAAAAATAGCAATGGAAAAATATGATCTGGTTGAGGATTAACAAAAAAGAGAAAAAGGAGTACTCTTAAGTCAGGTGAATAAGAGGCCACCTGGGTGACTATATCAGCTCTTGGGAAACTATCTGGTATGTGTTTGATGGTGAGGCAAGGGGGTTTACCTTTGAGAATCACTATAGCCCTCCTAGTAAGTGAGAACTTGCAGGATTGCAAACTTTAGCTTGACATACAGAACTGGAATAGCCTGATAAGAGACCTTTAGGAAGTAACAGTCTCATCATGCCAAGCATGTAGGTAAAAAGTTTAAATGACGAATAACCTGGGGTGTGATAGAAGCAATTCCTGAATTAGATGGTAAATAGCCTGGGTGACTCCAAGCCACTGTGCAGAAATAAGTGTGAAAGATACTCTGGGACAGAAGAGGGTGGGATTACAGAACACAAAATATGGTCTAAGTGATTCTTAAATGAAGCCTATCAGAATCACTGGGGGTTTATTCAAACTTCACACACTCTTAAGCCTCAGATTCCACACCAATTTTTAAATATATTCTTCATGGTAAGTGTATGTGTACATTTGTGTGTTTGGGGAGGAAGAGGTGTTGCCCATGATTCTCTTAGTTTAAAATCACTGCTACAAATCTCTGCTGTAATTTACATGAATGTGTTACTGTCTCTAACTTGTTAAGGTGAGAAGAGTTGGAAGATTGTTGGCTCTGATGTTCAAAAAAACCAATGATATTATGGGGAGAAACCCAACCTCTTTCTATGAAACCACTTATATTTTCATTAAGCTATTGAGTTGGTATGGTAGTACTGTCAGATGACTTTTACTCATGTTGGTCATGTGACACAACAATTCTGGGACTGAAATCCATCCTATTCACAGTCCCACCTGTACTGCAAGGGAAAGAAAGTTTCAGGTTCGGTTCTCAATCACCACAAACTGTATCTCAACGAGAATATTTTCACATATTTAGTCCTTGTGCTCCCCAAAAGGGAACAAAGGTCGGCCACTATTAATCCACATTAC
This sequence comes from Corynorhinus townsendii, assembly GCA_026230045.1. Classification (NCBI taxonomy): domain Eukaryota; kingdom Metazoa; phylum Chordata; class Mammalia; order Chiroptera; family Vespertilionidae; genus Corynorhinus; species Corynorhinus townsendii. Next base: position 72,310,960 of record JAPDVU010000002.1, on the reverse strand, counting down.
ACTAGGTAGAATTCTCTATGAAGCAATTTCTAGTTCTCATTTATGTCTCTATTTGCTAAAAAAGCACAACATAGTAAAAATGTATTCCACTGCCTAAATCCCCAGGATTCACATGATGGGTAAATTCATCAAAATAACTTTTCAAGAACCTGCTTCAATTAACTGTTTTGGGCAGAGGAGGTTCTTCCTTTTCCCTCAAAAAATGCTGGCAAGGATGTGGGGAAACTACATCACTCATATGTTCCTGATGGAAATGTTCGATGGAACAACCACTCTGGAATACAGTTTGACAGTTTCTTCAAAATCTAAGCCTATGCTTACATACGACCAGTAGTTGTACTTCTATGCATTTATCCAGAGAAATGAAGACTATGGTCACATAAAAACCTGTACATCATTGTTTATAGAAATGTCATGAGAAATAGCCCAAAACAACTTAAAACAACCAAGACCGGCTATAGTAGGTTCATGGTTCAAAAAGGTGTGATATACTCAAAGCATAGAATATTACCGAGAGAAAGAGAGAGAGAGAGAGAGAGAGAGAGAGGTTTTGACATGATGCTTTTGGATGAGTAGAACTCAATTGCATTGTGCTTAATTAAAAAAAAGTCTCAAAAGGTTATATACTTTCATATAACACTAGACACCTGGTGCATGAAATTCATGCACAGGGATGGGGGTTGTCCCCTCAGCCCAGCCTGCACCTTCTCCAGTCCGGGACCCCTTGCGGGATGTCTGACTGCTGGTTTAGGACCTGAGATCAGGCCTAAACCAGCAGTCAGACATCCCTATCACAATCCTGGACTGCTGGCTCCTAATTACTCACCTGCCTCCTACCTGGTCATCCCTAACTACCCTCCCCCCCACCCTACTGGCCTGATTGTCCCTCACTTCCTCTGTGTGCCAGCCTGATTGCCCCTAACTCCTCCCCCTGCCAGCCTGGTCGCCCCTAACTGTCTGCCCCAGGTTGCTCCCAATTGCCCCCCCACTGGCCTAGTGACCACTCACTGCCTCCCCCGCCAGCCTAATCTCTCCCAAATGCTCCCCCACTACTGGCCTGGTTGCCCCACACAGCCTGCTTGTTCAGTCGTTTGGTCATCTCTCACTAACTACCCTGCAGGCCTGGTCACCCCACGCAGACTGCTTTTTCAGTCATTTGGTCATCTCACACTAACCCCCCTGCTAGCCTGGTCATAGGCAGCCATCTTTTGAGGGTATGAGGGTTAATTTTCATATTACCTCTTTGTTATATAGGATTAGAGGCCAAGTGCACAGATTTATGCATGGGTGGGGTCCAGCAGGCCTGCCTCGATGGAGGCTGATTGGGCAGGGCAGGTGGGGAGTGGGGCGACGGGTGGTTGGCCAGCCAACTCCGCCCCTGATCAACATGTTGCGGCCAATCAAGGCCAAGCCAGCCAGTGGGGGAGAGGATAGAAGGGCTTATTGGGGCCCAGATCAGGCTGGTTGGCTTCTGCATTGCACATCATAGCCACCAGTCATTCTGGTAGTTCCGCAATTCTGGTTGAGGGCTTTTATATATATACTAGAGGCCCGGTGAATGAAAATTCATGCACAGGAGGGGGGGGGGTCCCCCATCCTGGCCTGCCTCCTCTCACAGTCCAGGAGCCCTTAGGTACCGCCACTGCCACCAGTGGCCTTCATCTGTCGGAGGTGACTGGCGGGCCAATCAGGGAATAGCGCAGGCCAGTGAGCCACTGGCCCCGCCCCCCCATAGCCCTGCCTCCACCAGTCAACACCGCCTCCTGATCACTGTCCACTCCTTCTGCTCGTTGGCACCCACCTCTACTGGCCTGGTGCCGCTCACTCCCCAGCCCCTTCCCCTGCTGACCAGTCATTCTTCTGGTCAGTCAATTTGCATATTAGGCTTTTATTATTTATTTATTTATTTTTAATAAATCATTATTGTTCAGATTATTACAGTTATTCCTCTTTTTACCCCCATAGATCCCCTCCACCCAGTTCCCATCCCCGCCTCTGCCCTTATCCCCCCACTGTCCTCATCCATAGGTGTACATATATTGTCCAGTCTCTTCCCACACCCCCCACCCCATCTTCCCCCCAAGAATTGTCAGTCCACTGCCTGTCTATACCCCGATTCTATTATATTCACCAGTTTATTCTCTTCATCAGATTTTTTATTCACTAGACTTTTAGATTCACTTTTTGATAGATATGTATTTGTTGTCACTTTGTTGTTCATAAGTTTTATCTTTACCTTTTTCTTCTTTTTCCTCTTCTTAAAGAATACCCTTCAGCATTTCATATAATACTGGTTTGGTGGTGATGAACTCCTTTAGCTTTTTTCTTATCTGTGAAGCTTTTTATCTTACCTTCAATTCTAAATGATAGCTTTGCTGGGTAGAGTAATCTTGGTTGTAGGTTCTTGCTATTCATCACTTTGAATACTTTTTGCCACTCCCTTCTGGCCTGCATAGTTTCTGTTGAGAAATCAGCTGACAGTCATATGGGTACTCCCTTGTAGGTAACTAACTGTTTTTCTCTTGCTGCTTTTAAGATTCTCTCTTTGTCTTTTGCCCTTGGAATTTTAATTATGATGTGTTTTGGTGTGGTCCTCTTTGGATTCCTTTTGTTTGGGGTTCTCTGTGCTTCCTGGACTTGTAAGTCTATCTGTTTCACCAGGTAGGGGAAGTTTTCAGTCATTATTTCTTCAAATAGGTTTTCAATATCTTGCTCTCTCTCTTTTTCTGGAACCCCTATAATTCGGATGTTGGTACACTTGAAGTTGTCCCAGAGGCTCCTTACACTATCTTCATATTTTTGGGTTCTTTTTTACTTTTTGCTTTTCTGGTCAAGTGTTTTTTGCTTCTTCTTATTTCAAATCTTTGACTTGATTCTTGGGATAATCTAGTCTGCTGTTGGATCTCTGTATATTATTCTTTATTTCAGTCAGTGTATGCTAAATTTCTAGTTGGTCCTTTTTCATATCCTCGAGGGTCTCACTAAATTTATCGGCATTTTCTAGAAGATTCTTGAGTAACCTTATAACTGTGGTTTTAAACTCTATATCCAGTAGTTTGCTTTCCTCCATTTATTTCATTTGTCTCCACATTTTGGTTGCTTCCCTGTGTGGATAGAGTGGCTTTGTGTGCTAAGTGTCCTATAGGGCCCAATGGCTCAGTCGCCCCAGTTACCTGAGGTGGACACTCTTGGTGCACCCCTTTGTGGGCTTTGTTCACAGTCTTGTTGTAGTTAAGTCTTGATTGTTGTTGGTATCACTGGGAGGAATTGATCTCCAGGCCAATTGGCTGTGAGGATCAGCTGTGTCTGCAATGGGAGAACTTCTGTGCTAGAGACACCCTTATGGGGCAAGACTTGCTTCAGTGGTGCTTTGGCACTCACTGAGTCTGCCCCCTGAGTGTGTCTCTTATGGATATGAAGAGTTGTAATCTGGATGGTCTCACTCTGACCACTGGGTACACTGGCTCTTGGATCTCCAAGGAGGTGTGCAAAGTCAGCCACTGCCTGAGGCCACCCAGCAGGAGCTACAGAGAGACCTGCAGATTCTTCCTCTTTGTTTGGGTATTAGAGGTGCCCAGATGAGGCCGAGCTGTGAAGCAATGCAAGCTGCTGTCCAGCCTTGGGCCTTCTTTTGGAAGTTCTGGGGCTCTCTGACCCAGTTGCAGTTTGTTAGGTTTTAGATTGCAAAAGGCCAGGCTATTCATATGCAAAATCCTCTGCTCACAGCTTGGGTGGTGTTTTAAATTGGGTGGGGCAGGGTCTCAGGGAATCACCAGGGCAGAGCAAACAGCAATGGCTGACCAGCAGCCCTGCCCAGAAGAGGTCCCCAGGTCTCTGTGTCCTGAAGCATCATGCAGGAACAATGATCTCTGAGAGAAAGCCGCCCTCATGTTGTGGCCAGATGCCAGACAGTCCATTTTCTTCCTGTATGAGTCCAGGTCCTCAGAGTCCCACCCAGAACTGGAGTTCAGAGCAGTCGGGAGCCTGTATCTCCCTTCTGACATGAAACAATTGCATCAAAAATTACAAACTTTGTCTCTAACCCAGATATTGGTATTCCTTTCCAAACCATCTTCATCCTATCTTCTGGCTAAACTTAAGTCTTGAGTTTATAATTACCTCACAGTGATATACACTCTATTCCGAAATAACCCTCCCCCATTGTAAGTTAATGAAATTTCCAATGTAGGAGAGATTTTTGAGCATAAAAACCTTTCAAACTCTACTCTTAGCCATCTCTTGCCCATGGTGCACCACACAGACACCCCTTTCATAGGACCCCAGCTTAAACACCTCAGTACCTCACTTCACAAAATAAATGTCCCAGGAAGACAACTAACATTTGAAAAGTACCTCGGTTTACAAGGACTGGTACACAAGGGATCCCATGATGCTTGTTAGACTGGAGAATACGTAAAAACAGGAATCTCTTTTCATCCCCATGTAGAGATGAGGTAACTTGGACCCAGTAAAGTAACGTCTCAAGTTCAATAGAGGCAAACAGTTAAGTTGCAGAATCAGATGTCCTGGTTCCTAATCCTAAGCAATGTCAAAATATTCTATCTGAATTAACACCCCATTCCCTATCTGGTAACATACATTTCATAACAGGAAATGCTAGATGAATAGAAGGCAAATAGTTGATTCAACTGGTCTGATCCCATCTAAAGCAGAGATTCTCAAAGGCTTAAATAGGCCTTTGAGAGCAGTAATATGTCTAGTGCAGTGGTCGGCAAACTCATTAGTCAACAGAGCCAAATATCAACAGTACAACGATTGAAATTTCTTTTGAGAACCAAATTTTTTAAACTTAAACTATATAGGTAGGTACATTGCTATTAACTTAATTAGGGTACTCCTAAGCTGGCCTTTGCTAAAAGCTGAAGGGGCCAAAGAGCTGCATGTGGCTCACGAGCCGCAGTTTGCCGACCACTGGTTTAGTGGTTCTAAATAGAGCTTTCAAAAAAGAAAGTCAGTATGCACCTATATGTGGTCAGAGTAATCAGCTGGCATAGCAAGGACTAGAAAAGAAAGCAGATTGTTTACTTCAGCTAGCTTTACTGCTTTATGCAACTCACCACCCAAGTCTATGAACAAAGCGCACAATCATGGTGCTATAACCAAGGCTGCATTAAAATTAATTCTGTTGGATCCCTACCTCTCTCTCATCTTGACCAAGAAAAAAACAAACACCATAGCAGGAAACCTCATTATGACCTGATTTTTGAATTAATGATTCTCCTTCTAAACTATTCCTTCCAGCTGGAGCATGGCTGGGATTTGTCAGCCCTTGACCAAAGTGCAGGTAATAAAAAAGCTACATCATTGGAAAGATCATGGAAAGTTAATCACATGAAAAATAGTACTTTTCATAGCAGCAAACAGAAATGCAGATTAAATGACACCTGGACCTCTACACCAGCAGAACAGTTCTCAGAACAAAAGTTTGAGAATCTGACAATACACAGATAACATATCAAAGGAATTTAATTTATGAAAAGTAGAACAGCAAGTAAATCTCATTATCTTAAAGATGTGAAACATTATGTAATCATTTATTAGTCATAAACTGCTTTTTGATTTAAAGGAATTCCTAGCCCCATTGTGCCCCATTTCTAGGATTAGGCTATTGCAGGGCAAATAAAAGGGAAGATTATGAAATTCTTACCAACACGATATTTTAGTTCTATGGTGGTTTTGCCTTCTTTACTTAATTCTGATACTTCACAAGTGTATTTTCCTGGGACAGCTTGACTTTTGTCCATCACCAAAGAGGCATTGCCTGTTAGTAGTGTGTCTGGTACAATGTATGCACTCAAAAATTCACTGGTGGGCTTGGATTCATTTTTCTCTCCATCATAGTTGAAAATATATTTGTCTTTGAATTTCCACTTTACAAACATTTCTTTCAGGCTCTTTGCCTTCGAATTAGTGAATAAGCATGGGATGAGAACAGTTTTATTGCCACTGGTGTATTCTACAGATTTGATTGTAGTAAATAATAGCTGAGTTTTAACTGGAAAAGAAAAAGAAAATAGCTTCATTTCATTATAGAATTCAATAGGGTAAGGTCTTAGAGATGTTACCAATCTTTAAGATAAAGGAGCAATGCTTCAATTGTCCCCTTAAGCAAGCAGTGCAGCTACAGAGAGAAGGCAGGCCAGGTGAAAAAGTGAAGCAAGTTACTTGAATAGTAACATGCACAGATGGTAGATACCATCATAACGATTCCTTATTCATTCTCAGTAATACAAAAGATACATTACCAAGAGTATTGGAATGAATTCAGCAACCTGCATTGGAACATGCAGTTGTATATTTGGCTTCAGAAGCTTTGAAGTCATCATTGTTGCTTACTGATGTATGTAGAAAAATCTTGTTCTTACCATGGAAAATTTTTGAACAGAAAATCAAACCAAATATTATATTCAGTCTCAACTTCTATGTACTGCCTCCAAACAGAACTTGCTAAATCCATATGAAGTTTATCTCTATCTTTAATATAAAAATTAAATTGGAGAAATCAAATCACATCTTTCCTCTAAGATGGAAAGTCTTAGAATGCTAAGGACAAAAAAATATTGTCTGGCTATATCCCATTGCAAAATACAGACAGCAAAGGACATTTGGAATGAAAATAGTATAAAGAGATATAAACAATTGAAAGGCATTTTCTCACTCCCACATTTCACTGAAACTATAGAACAACAATTCCCAGATTCATATTACAGGTATTTCTTCCTCCTAAAAACCATAAACCACTCAAAGTAAATCTAACAAACAGTTGAAATCAAGAACGGATATGGCTACAAAGTAGATATATCCTATTAAACACTTCTCAATAGGATAAACTACCAGTTGTCTTACAAAATAAGGGGTGGAAAAGTAATTGCAATCACTCATCTTTTACCTAAAATGTACAATATTATGGAGAAGTTGTAATTCTCTTCCATATTTTTCAGCCATTTATTAACTATTTTATCTAAGTAATTAGTTGAATTTTCCCTGAGACAATAAAGCACTAACAAATAGAAATATCAACTTTAATAGTTTATTCTTACAATTCTCCTTGTATATAAATTGGGAATAAAACTTAGGGCCATAACACCTTATTATTCTAGGACCATAGTATTTGATAAATGCCCATTGAATTGAATGCTAAGATGCATAATGAAATATGAACTGAACAATGTTCAGAAAGCCTGAGTATAAATGCTACCTGTCCCTTGTCAGGATGTGACCTTAAGCAATTCACATAACTTTTCTGTGCCTTGGTTTACTCTCTGCAAGTAAGAGGATCAGAAATGAACACCAGACTGCATCTCAGAATTGTGTTGAGTATCAAAGGAGCAAATACATGGACAAGTGCCCTCTCAACAATGCTGTGCTTACATATGCAGGTAAAACTCTAAAAACTGGGCAAAACAGCATTTTTATGCAATGATTTAAACTTTCTCTGACTGGGGGGTGCAAACTGTTATATTTCTGGGAATTTGCAGTCTGAACCAAACTTGTGGTTCACAAGCTCACTTCTTCCCAGTTCTCTACACTTCTAGCCATCCCAATAGTAGGAAGCCCCAGGCAAAACCTGGACTTCCAATTGCATTTTTCAAAATCTTGGGGTTCTGAATTATTTCCCATGAGTTAGAAGCATTTTGGGGGGAAGGCAATAGTGTACAAGGAGAGAAGAAAGTGGTTGTGATGTTGGAATTAGGAAAGAAGGAAAGTGTAAGAAAATACGGTCACAATTTTGAAATGGACAAAAGGATTAGATAGTGTCCTTTCAGTGGGGATCTGCGCATTGTCTGACAGGTCCTTTGGGAATATCTGATTTTGTAGGTGTCTGTGCCTTTCACTGTGTTTTGTAAGTTTTAGAACACGGACAGTAATACAAATTACTCCTCTCCATAGAGAGAGAAATAAACTTTGTTCTGCAATTGATTTCACCCTTTGGAAGAGAGGGTTGAACAATTACATTTTATTTCCCTAAAGATGTTGACCAATTGCATATATTCACTAATTCATTTCAGCATTACTGATTGCCTACATGTGTTTCTTTTCTTGCACTGTTCTTTAAAAGCCAAGATGACCTTACCGTGTCGCTAGCGTGCTTATTCGACAATTTCATAACATAAGCTTAAGAGAATGGATTTCCTACAGAATACAGGAAGTACTAATAGCACTGCATGCTTTGTTGTAATATACAAAAATGTAAAGCTGAAGCCATTTAAATAGAATTAGTGCTGTTAATTAAATTCAAATAAAATTCACCTGTATAATCCATAACTTAAATAACCCTTGCACTATAATTAATAAATAAGGGTAGTTCCAAAATGTCACTGTACCAACTGTTGACCACAACTTCATCTTCTATAAACACTTATTTAAACACTACAAGTAATAACATAATCTGATTTGGGTTTTCTCTCTTTTGCCTACTGCCTTCTGACGGAACAGCAAAGGGAAAGAAAGTTTTTAAACAGAAGAAATAAAGGAACACAAATAATTAACATAAGAAAATTCTGAAAAATGATAAGCTTACAGCTGTCTAAATCAGATAGAAAGGTATTAATACAACCATCAGTGATGCCAGGGTTACAAATAAATTAGAAATAAAATGGAAAATTATTTTACATTAAAAGCTAAAAATATTGGATTCTACAATCTCTGTGAATACCATGAAGATGGCCAACATTTGGTTGCAGTGAAAGCTCACTATACAGCTCAGAATTTTAAAAAATACAGCAAACGTTTATTGAGAATTACCTGATCTGATAGGTAATTATGATATATTATTTATCATAATGATCAATAATTTGTATCTATGATACAAATCTGATAGAAACATTATGATTGGAAGTGTGGATACAATGATGGGGGTGGGGTGGGAAGAGTGTGACTTATCTTTTCAAAGCTTCCAATTCTCACTTGGGGGGATGATATGCACTTTTTATAACACAGGATTAGGTAAGTGTGAGCCTTCCTGTATGAGCAAAGCACTCTGGAAGGGCAGGACAGGACAGGAATCAGTCTTACAGGTTTCTAAGAAAATGTGTGTTGCTACCTGGGGAACAACAGAAAAGTGTCATAGTTCCTGGCCACTTTGTGGTCTTGAATCTTTTTACACATGTTCCATGTAAAGTTTCTCTCCTCTGTAACAGCTCTTAAATCTCTCTCCTTCTGCAGGAGCTTATTCCATACTCTCCAAAGCAGCCCTCTCTTCTTATTTCTTAATGCAGATGGAGTCCATCAGTGATGCCAGTTGAGAAGCCAGAAGCTTCTAATAACTTCACCTTAAAATTACCTGCAACCCCAGCAATCCACACTTCTCTCCCCTCTCACACCATTTCTCCTCTTCAGAAATAAATCCCCTTTATCTGGGAGGCTGGTTCTATTTTTGCCCTCCCACCCATCAATCTCCTCAAGGACTTTCCTAGCTCTTTATCAGCTTCCCACATGCCCCCTTTCCATTTACATAGGTTTTGCTTTTGTTTGTTTTTAAACATTTAAAAACATGTCAAATATTCACCAACTTTAAAAAATCCCTCATATTTGTCTCTCTTGTCCCTAGCAACATAAAATAATAACCTAGAAGCATTTCTTCACTTCGTTTCACTTCTTTTATATATATATTATTTATTGATTAAGGTGTTACATATGTGTCCTTATCCCCCCATTACCTCCAATCTCCCCCACTAATGCCCTCACCCCTTGTTTTCTAGGTACATTGGTTAGGCTTATATGCATGCATACAAGTCCTATGGTTGATCTCTCCCCCTTACCCTCACCCTACCCTACCTTCCCTCTGAGGTTTGATGGTCTGATCCATGTTTCTATGTCTCTGGATCTGTTTTTGTTCATCAGTTTATGTTGTTCATTATATTCCATAAATGAGTGAGATCATGTGATATTTATCTTTCTCTGACTTGCTTATTTCACTTAGCATAATGCTCTCCAGTTCCATCCATGCTGTTCCAAATAGTAAGAACTTCTTTTTTACCGCAGTGTAGTATTCTATTGTGTAGATGTACTAGATTTTTTTAATCCACTCATCTGCTGATGGGCACTTAGGCTGTTTCTAAATCTTAGTTATGGGTAATTGTGCTGCTATGAACATAAGGGTGCATATATCCTTTCTGATTGGTGTTTCTAGTTCTTGGGATATAGTCCTATAAGTGGGATCACTGGGTCAAATGGGAGTTCCATTTTTAGTTTTTTGAGGAAACTCCATACTGTTCTCCACAGTGGCTGCACCAGTCTGCATTCCCACCAGCAGTGCACGAGGGCTCCTTTTTCTCCACCTCCTGGTCAGCACTTGACATTTGTTGATTTATTGATGATAGCCATTCTGACAGGTATGAGATGGTATCTCATTGTCATTTTGATTTGCATCTCTTGGATGATTAGTGATTTTGAGCATGTTTTCATATGTTTCTTGGCCTTCCTTCTGTCTTCTTCAAAAAGTATCTATTTAGGTCCCTTGCCAATGTTTTGACTGCCATCTCTGTCCTTCAACTTCACTACAACAGCTCTTGCCAAAGCCACCAACATACCCTTGTGAAAAATTTAATCTCTATGTTTCACTTTCTATCTCAACTTTTCTAAAGTTCTTGAGCCAGTGGGCAGCTCCATCCTTGTGCCTGCCCCTTGGCCTCTATAACTACGAATTCTGAATTTCCTTCTATTGCTTTGTTCACCCATCCCAGCTTCCTTTCCTTATTGAAACCTATTCCGTGATTCACAATAAATATTAATGTTCCTAAGGGCTTCATAATCAGCACTGCCTTTCCCTCCCCAGTATTTACCCATATTCATGGATTTAATTACCTACACACTTTTTATTTAACCAGGTTCCACCTTTCTCCTCAAGACCTGGGAAAGCCAACTGTTTGCTGAGCATTTCTACTTGGACCTAGTACTGTTACATCAAAGTTGAGATGTCCAAAACATCAATATTCCCTCTTCCTACCCTTCCCACAAATCCTCACCTCCCCAAAATATTTTCTGTTATCTACCAGTCAACCAGACTGGACCTAAGAATCATACTGGATTCTTCCCTCTTTTTAGTCATGGAGAATTTTGGTGGACTCAGCTTATCTAATAGTTCCTAAATGCAATGGCTGTTGTGTGAATGAATTAGACATTCCTCATTTCTCTCTTGAACTACTGCCATTTAAGTAGCTCCCTGATTCCAGCCTTAATATTTCTCTATCCCAGCCCAGTGTATTTTCCAGGGTTCCAGAAAAAATGTTCTAAATGCAAATGTTCACTTTTTTGATCACTATAATTTAACAACACCTTTCTCTCTTTTAAGGCTAAATTGTAAGTCTATTAGCATGGAACACCAACTAGGTCCTTCAACACCCTGTCAAGCCCTACATTCTGTCCTTCCTCATTTTCAAAGTAAGGTCCTATTATAATGACCTTCTTGAAATCCAATGAATATGCATATGTACACTCATATCCATGCCTTTTCACGTTTCCTCAGCCTAGAGGCTCATAACTTTCTCTGAGTGTATAGGTCAATACACGTATTTTGGAGTCAGACATTGGCTCAAGCTTTAGCACCTTCTAGAGATATAACCTTAGGCTAATTATTTAACCTCTGCACCTCAGCTTCCTCATCTATATAAAGTGTACTAATAGTATATACCTCCTTGAGATTTTGTTAAGATTTAATGAGATAAGGGACACAAAATGCTTATCCAAATGTCTTTCATATACTTAGCAACTGCTCAAAAAATGGCAGCTACAGGTGACTAACTTTGGCTACTTCTGCTGACTCACAGTAGAGATGATTAATCCTGTTACCCTTCCCTACACTGCTCAACTGTATTCATCCTGTCCTTATTGCTCGCATCACTCCCTCACAAGTGCTCTCACTACCCTTGATACTGAATCTTATAATTAATACTTGATTTAACTGGTCTCCCCATTAGACTCAAAAGATAGAAAAGCAAGGACAATGTCTTCATTGAGTAGCCTAGGGATTAAATCCGGGTCCAGCAAGTATGTCTCATTACATTCATTATGAATGTAAAAAAGTTAAAGTATGAATCCCAAGAAAGGAATACCCCAAAATTTGTATCAGAGCAGATTCATTCTTCTTCTATATTTCAAGTGGACCCTCCAGTTCTTATTTTTATAGACCTGATTATGTAATCATGAAGCTACATATTTCAATGCAAAATGTTAATTCAGTTGCAGGTGAGATGGAAGAGTTCCTTAAGTTTGGCAGGAAGAGCCAAATTTAGTCAACTCTAGCTGCCATTTATTGAACATTTGCTAGTTATGTGAAAGCTCAAAGACCAAGAATATAGCTGAAAATTGAAATCATGACATAAACAAGATTGCCCAGAGAGTCCTTTCAAAGCAACAGAGAAGGTATCAGAGAATTAAGTGTTGGAGAATACCAATGATTATAGAGCAAATAGTTAAAAAGGAGCAAACTAAGAAAGTGAGAAGTAGTGCGAGAAGTAGGTGATTCAGCCAAGACCTCCACTATAGACATGGAGAAAGTTTCTTGATATGAACAACATAGATGTCAAGTGCAATAAGTACAAATAGCCCCTAGATTAAAAATTATATCACTGGGTACATTATATGAAAAATTCCAAAAGACTAGTGGGATGAAAAGTCATACTGCATTGGGAAGTAAATGGGAGGGGAAAAAAGAAAGGCGATTATTCTTTCATTAAATTTGACAGTCTAAGAGAACAGAGAGAGAATGTGACATTGGAAGGTCTGTGGAGAAAAGAACAGAGTAAGATTTTTTTGGTTCTTCTTGTATTTATTTATTTATTTACTTACTTACTTATTCATTTTATTGTTTTTAATATGGGATAAAACTTAAGCATGTCTTCAAGCTATAGTGAAAGAACCAACAGAGAAGGGAAGATCTAAGATAGAAGACTGAGGGATTAAATTGATTAGATAGGTCTCCAAGGTGGTGGAAGTTTAAAGTGCTGTAGACAGATGATCTTCTCCCTAAAAAGGTGAATAAGTATACTTATGAAACTGGGTGAGAATGGAGAAAGTCATGAAGGTTACCTAAGATATTATCAGTAAGTTTAGAAATGGTGGGAGGGAAGTTGAGAGATTCTACACTACACATCAATACAATTTTTTGTAGCAGAGTAGGATGTTAATTATCTGCTTGGAATGGCTATTTAGGAATGGGGTAAGAAATCCCAGCAGTCGCTAAGATACATGAAGCAAAGCTCATGAGTGAAGATACCCGCTAGAAATGAATCTGTTTTGCCATAGACCTTGAACCTGGAATAAAAAACCGGGGCTTCATACAGAATGGGTTTAGAATTAGGGTCATAAAAGAGGATTTAGTCAGATCCTTCCTCAATAGAGATCACACAAGGACTGGAGTAAAGTGGGGGTGTCCACAATGCCTTTAGTTCTGACTCAAAATAATTGCCTCTAGATTGTAAAGTGGCCTTAAAAGAACTAAAGTGGTTGAGCTAGAATTACAGGGGGAAGGGCAGCAACATCCATAATTAAGGCCTTATCAAGTATCTAAAACATATTAAGTACCAGTGAAGGATAAAAACAATAAAGTCCCTGCTACCTGGTAACTGCATTTTATGTTGATAAGAGGTATAGAGTCTGAAATTTGTCTCTATGTCCAGGAAGGCCTTGAAAAGAGCTTGGAGAATAGCAAGGGACCTCATATGTGGGTTGAAACAGGTATAAACATTTTGATAGTCCTTGCACTTGCCCAATTCCCTGCCTTATCTTTTAGCCCATTGAATATGTATAAATATCCTCAGTCCCTGGGATGACCAGATATGGAGTCATATACAACTGCTCCATTGGTATGGAAGGAGGTAGAGGAGGTTGTCACCTCTAATTCTTATCTCACCTCCAAATAACCACAGATAGGGGAAATACAGGTTCTATTGTGTTAGTCTAGGTCTGTCAGAATCAAATATCCTGGGTGCTCTGTATTTTTACTTTAGTATTACAACGAGTTCAGCAAAATTAATTGTGCACTATTCTTCTTCTTTTTGTATCATAGAACAATATCTGTACAAGTGAAAGTAGCTTCATGACAGCCTGAGTGAACTGTATTGGGCACAAGATATAAAAATATAGAATTTTAAAATCTTGTATAAAAAATTATGACAGCAAACCTAAAAATTGCATAAATGGCTTTATAAAAATTGTGTCACAAAAATATAATTAATGTATTAAAAGCAATGCCCATACTAACCATAGTTGAAACAACATTAAGGACTATGCACAGTTTTATTAATATGAGTGATCATTTTGGATTCAGAATATTTATCAATTTTGGGAAAAAGACCTATTTTTCATCTTTAGAACATAGCCCTTCAATATCCATTAACAACTCAGTGGCAAAGATAAAACATCTGCCAAAAAGAGATGACAGCGTGAGCAAATGTCCTAATAGTAGGCATTTAGTGCAATGTTTTAACACACTGCACCTAAATCTCTGGGGCGGCCCCATAAATGAGGACTTTTAAATAGGCAGTTACTTCCTTAAAATAGGAACATGTGTTTAAAAGTAAAATATTTTAAGGAGAAAAGAAAACATCTTATTTATAGCAAGCCAAATTACTATTATATTTGGACAATAAGCTTGTTTTATAATCATGTGTACCCTTGATATTAAAAATTATTTGAAAAAATCATTCACCTACTGACAGTTCATATACTGTCATTATTTGAGTAAGGTTTTATTTACCAGTTTTTGAATACCACTAAAAATGTTGATGTGCTTTTAAACAAAGTATAACTTGACATATGGAGCATGGGTGAGGGATGGAGCATAATAATTCATTCTGCATCTTGTAAACCAATCCAGGGGGTTAGAGTTTGGCTGTAATTAGATGGAAGGGGCATTTTAGACAACTTATTTTTCTACAAAGGTCAACTGAAACTGTAGTGGCTACCAGCAAATGGCATTTGATTACCGTCATTTGTAAATGAATCTGAAAGTGTAGTGTAGGAAATTAAATGAGTGGCTGGGAAGGGGCCTGCCCTGGGGTCCTGAACAAGGGTTGGACCAACTTTGCCTTCAGACCTCCTCTCTATGGGTGGCCCAGCAGACTGACAGTTGGCAGGTTTGAAGCCTGCCTGTATTGGGCCCAAGCTCAGAGGAAAAGGACATAACCTCAGTGCCCATGTGACCTTACTAGAACACTGGACTAATTATAATAACATTTACATTTTAGTTTTGACCACACCCCTGCGGGTTTTCTGTATACATTATGGGTAAGGGCATGCCCAGAAGAAAGATAGTTTCAGTCAATCATGCCTGAATGCAAGTGAAAGGCTCCACACATACAATCCCTCTTTAGAACCCAGGAGTTGTGGGCCATGCTCTCTCTAGCATGTACTCTACCTCCAGGGAGCAATCCCATGCCATTCCCTTCCCTTGCTTTCCCCACAGGCACAGATCCCCTAACCTCTAAAGGACCCCGTGATAGTTGCATCCAGGGGAGAAATGGGCAGCTGCAGCTCATCCTGGGCTCACCCCCACAACCTGTCTCCAAGGCCCCTTTTCTCTGACTTCCCAGTGAGCTACAGCAGCCCTGCCATTGGCTGCTCTCACTATGTTGTCTCCCACACTCCGTTGACTGACTGGTGTCTCATTTGGAATGTATTTTCAATAAACCCAATTTTGCTTTACTTTTCTGTTGACCTTAAACTCTTTTGTGCATTGACGAAAAGAACCAAGGTCCCAGGCGGTAACCCCACCTGGTAACAAAAGCAAAATCAAAGTCTGAGTACAAATGAACGTAAAAGTCCATGGATTCTCTTCCTCCTTCTATAGTCTAAACTCAGTCTCTCAAATACCTTGATTTATAACTTCTTGTGCTCTAAGGCTGTTAGCATCTCCTCACGTGTACCCTTTCATAACTAAATATTAAACACACAGAAATCCAATGGTTTTTATACAACAACTAAAAGCCCTGTGAAAAAAATTGTGCACTGGAGTGAGAGGTTCCTCAGCCTGGCCTGTGCCCTCTTGCAGGCCAGGAGCTCTTAGGGAATGTCTAACTGAAGGCTTAGGACTGCTCTCTCCTGTGCTGCAGTCTGGCCTCCCTCTGAGGGAGGCAACCTGAAGGCTGATCTTGGGACACCCCTGCCCCTGCCTCCCCGCATTGCCCCTCAGTCACTGTTGGCCCCTTATTATATAGGATTGACACAGCTCAAGTGCATAAGGCCTCTATTCTGTTTTTCTTTTTCAGGTTATTAGTATACTAAGATAACATATTCTGAATTCTATGACATTATAGGGACTTGAGTACATTAATATTATATGTAAATGAGTGCTTATTATATATACATGTTCTTAACTATTACTAACAGAAATCCTATCCCCCAAAATAACATTCTAACAGTCCTTTCTAATCTATTTGATAACAGGACCCTTGTTTTTAAAATGATATATGATTTATCATTTTTATTCTTCAGAATAGCTTTTGATGCGTACAGTCTGATTTAGTGATATTACATCACAATTTATAATGTGGTTCAATATACATTCTGATCAGGAAACAGGTTTCTGAAAGCAGTATTATTTTAGTTATTTTGGTAGTAACAACAATGAGCCATTAATGATAATGACAGGGAACACTGCTTTATCTAATATCAACCCTTCAGATAATAGATAGCGATTCTAAACAGCTCCAACATCCCAGGATTTTCTGAGAATGGGGAAAGTGGTAAGCAGGGTCTTAAGAGCATCTTGAAAATAGCTTAAGTCATAGGCTTTATGAATGTCACAGTGAGGCTAATAATCAGTTTAAATGTAATTAAGTTCAAATTATAGAATTAAATATCACAATTGCTTGTTACTGTTACTCAAACTCAATATGGATCTTAGAAAAAGTTAACAAAAGGGTCTTTGCATGTGAAATGTGACAGGCATAGCCTATAGAGCCACACCAAAAACATCACATGCTTTCTTCAGTTTTTTTGAAGCACACGTTTTTAAAAATATAATAGTTTCCAAAAACTTGGGGCCTAAATTCCTTTGGCATAGAAAAACACCAAATTCCACTTGACTGCAAATTATCTTCATATTTCAAATGAAATCCATTGCCATTAAACTGTTCCCCAAACACAGAGGGAAACTTAAATGTGCTCTTTGGACTCTATTAAAGTGGTTGGTGGGCCGGGGAGGTTGAGAGAGTTTCAGGAAGTCTATTTCTAGGGTTTAATAAATTTTTAAAAAGGGTGGGGTGGGGGGAGGGGAAGATTCTTCTGATTAAATGGTGTGTTGGAAATAAAACTTAATTGTATCAGTTGTCTCCCTTACCTCCTATGTTGATGTGGGAGGGCAAACAAGGAAAAACAAACAAACAAACAAAAAACATCTTTCAGACTTCACCAAAATGCACACTTCCATTGCAAGATGCCAGGCTCTCCCACTGCCCCCCGCCTCCTTCTTCCCCAGTGCATTTAATTGCCTAAGAGGGAAGAGGGGGACCCTCACAGCTGCCACCCAATGGCTTCTGATCAGGCCCTTTCTCTCTAGTTAATTTCCGCTCAAGTTGCTTGATGTGGAGTCTTCCTGGTGTCTGTGTCTGGAGGCCCAGAGTAGGGCAAGATGAGCTGGCTGTCACCTGGTAAGATGAAGAGGAGTGAGAGGGAGGGAGGGAGGGAGAGGAAGGAAAAAGGAAGGGAGGAAGGGAGGAAGGGAGAAAGGGAGGAAGGGAGGAAGGGAGGAGCCTGAGTACCAGCTCGCCTCCAACTTTCATGTCAGGGCAAGCAAGGCCCTTGCATCCTGCACCAGTAACCCTCTCAAGGGAGCTGCAGGGCCAGCAGGGCACAAGGCCCTGCGGGGCACCACAGAGGCAGAGACTCCATCTGCAGAGCCAGGATAGGGGCCACTCACCTCAGCTAGCAAATCCCAGCAGCAACAGCAAAAACAGGGACCACATCTCTCCTGCCTCCTGCAAAGGGACAGCTGCCACTGCCCTCACCTCCATGGCAGCATCAGGAGCAGCTAACACCTTCACAGTCAGAACCCTGTGGCTTTGCTGCCCACCAAAGCTGGACTCACAGACCAGGCTGCTGGCTGCACTCTGGAGCTCTGGACAGACACCTGCTCCCAGTCCAGCCAATGTGGCCACTCAAGGGAGACCCTCAGATTCTTGGGCTCCTCCTCATTCCCTGAGGCTCAGCCAAGACCCCCAGCCAGGAGCTGATGAAGGTTAGGCTTTGAGGGCAAGACTAGCTTTGTCCACCACCATCCCCGCACTAGGGTCCAGCCCTCCTCTCCATGAGAGAATTAGGGTCCAGCTCCCCTCTCCATGAGAGGCTTGGAGTGTGTTCCTGCTCTCATTGGGTCTTCACTGTCCCTGCCCCTCTCCAAGGATCCTGTCCTCCTTCTTGCTCCATCCTGGGCCCCAAGGATCGTCCCTCCAATGTCCTTACCTGTTTGAAAAAAATGGATTCAAAATGTGGCTCTAAGCCACAGTATAAACAAGGCCTTCCTTAAAAAAACATTGAATGTATTGGAGTGACATTGGTTCCCAAAACTATAACGGTTTCAAGTGTACACCTCAATGAAATATCATCTACACTCTGCATCCTTCTGTCCCCATTCCCTCTTCCCTCTGACAACCTCCACCTACACTTCCCTTCTCCCCCCTTTACCATCTGGTCTGTGTTATGGATATATGCTTTTTGACTAACCTCTGCACTTTCTTTCAATATCTCACTGAATTACACAGGCACAACATTCAAACGGAAACAAAAACCTTGTAAAACTGCCAGTAACACTTATCCTAAATGATGAGCTCTCTTGTCACAAAGTCAGTCTCTGGTGGCTACTCTAATGGGTGCATAGCCTGTCTGCTCCTTTGTTTGTTTTTCTCTTACCTGCTGGAGAAGAAAGCAATTTCCCACCACAACACCCCACTTCTCCAAATCCTCTATCCATGGCATCTCCTCCATGGCACTCCATCCTCATTGTAATGAAATCAGGAAATAACATTTCCACTCTCAGTGCATTATATACTATGTTGCTTTTCATGGTTTCCTTGTGTAAACCTCTTTCCCTCAACATTATCATTTCTTTAAAATCAGAGAATTTTTTAAATATTCCCTCTTCTAAAACTTCCCATGCAACAGGGCAAACAGAAGGGGTTTAATAAATATGTTGACGTGACTGGAGGCAAGCATTGCTCTAGTGAAAATTGATAGTTTTATTTTTTTAATGATTAATAAACAAAGGAAAAGAGATATCTCACTAATGCAACCTACACTAATAAAAGAGAAATATGCAAATTGCCCAAACATCCGCAACGCCACCAGCTAAACAGGAGTGTGTATGCAAATTAACCCAACAAAGATGGTGGGTTAATTTGCATACACAGGCATGGAGCTGCTGGGTGGGGTGGTAAGCCTGCTATGAGGGGATGGTAGGGGTGGAGGGAGCTACACGAGTGGTGGTCCGGCCAGAGCATAGAAGACTGAAGGCTTCCGCCAGAGAAAACACTGAAGGCTCCCGCCCAAGTGAAGACAAGAAGGCGGTGGCCAGAGCAAACACCTGGGTCTCGGGGGCCAGAGGAAAACCGGTGCTGGTAGCCATGGGAAGGATGGCCTACTCCATGAATTGTCCTGCAACGGGCCGCTAGTGGTTTATAATTATGGTGGTCATGACATGATTGGCCACTTAGGCACCCTGAGGCTACCAAAGCGACTGTTGGATTCTCCTCCAACTGCTGCATATATGGATACAAAAGAATCACCCACCAGACTTAGACCATTGGGGACATTGTGTACCACAGGGCAGCTGGTTGGCTAAATAAGGCTGCCAGCTGTCCCTGAGACCAAAGGACCCCCTAAAGCTGAGGAGTGACCAGGAAGGACTGTCCAAAACCTTCACATGTAGAGTTGGAATGATGCTCTGTTTTATGCTGGGAGCTACTGAGGCTAAGTACCTCATGTAGTTTGTGCAGAAAATGGAGTAATCTTGCCCTGGCAGAAGTCACTAAGTGGTTAGGGCATCAGTTTGAGCAGGGAAGGGTCCTTGATTAGATTAGCAGACAAAGACATGCACCTGGATTGCAGGTTTGATCCCTGCCCCCTAAAGGGCAAGTGCTGGATGTGTCTCTGTCACATTACAACACATTCTCTCTCTCACTCTCTCCCTGCCTCTCTCTTTTTCTTTCCCTTTATCTCTCTCTCCCTTCCACCATTCCACCTTCCATTCTCAATACAAACAAACAAATAAACAAACAAAAGCACTGAAAAAATATCCTCTGGGGAGGATTAACAAAAAATAGGAAATGGAGTACTCTTAAGTTAGGTGAATAAGAGGCCACCTGGGTGACCACCTCAGTTCTTGGGAAACTCACTGGGATGTGTTTGATGGTGGGGCAAAGAGTTTTTTGTTTTCCTTAGAGAAGAATAAGCTTGGGAGAGAAGCACTATAGCCCTCCTAGCAAGTGTGAACTTGCAGGACTGCAAACTTTAGCTTGACATACAGAACTGGAACAGCCTGATAAGAGACCGCTAGGAAGTAACGGCCTCATCTTGCCAAGCATGTAGGTAAAAAGTTTAAATGACCAATTACCTGGGGTGTGATAGAAGCAATCCCTGAATTAAATGGCAAATAGCATAGATGACTCCAAGCCTCTGTGCAGAAATGAGTGTGAGAGATGCTCAGTGACAGAAGAGGGTGGGATTATAGAACACAAAATATGGTCTAAGTGATTCTTAAATGAAGCCTATCAGAATCACCGGGGGTTTATTCAAACTTCACACACTCCTTATTCTCAGATCCCACCCCAATTTTTAAATATATTCCCCATGGTATGTGTATGTGAATGTTTGTGTGTTTGTGGGGTGGGGGGAGGGTGAGGGGGCAGTGTTGCCCATGATTATCTCAGTTTAAAATCACTGCTACAAATCTCTGCTGTAATTCACATGAATGTGTTACCTGTCTCTAACTTGTTAAGGTGAGAAGAGTTGGAGGATTATTGACTCTGATGTTCAAAAACCAAATGAGATTATGGGGAGAAACCTGAACTTTTTCTATGAAACCACTTATATTTTCATTAAGCTATTGAGTTGGTATGGTAGTACTGTCAGATGACTTTTACTCTTGTTCCCCAATAGGAGTAGAAGGCAAGACAGTTCTCTAAGGTCCACTTGAACTCTAAATTTAAATGGCACTAAAAAAAAAATAATAAAGCATATAAAGGACTAAGAACAATATCAGATAGTATTCCACATCAGCATTAAGAAAAATAACCCAAGGAAATCCAGGCTGTCATTCCACTCACTCTGTCCCTGACAACTGTGCCCATTACTCTCTCACAATTCCTGGGCAGGTAGAGTAGCTTCGAGTAGGATAAATGCTTTAGTGAAAAGGCAAGGAAATGTTATTAAAAGATTGTTTAAATCTTGTTGCCAAGCTTAAGAACTATAAAAACCCATCACTTCATTTCTCTTACCACTGTGTACAACATGGGATAAACAAAAAATGAATAAATAACTCCAATCAATTTAGTGGGCTTCTTCAAATATATACAGGCATACCTCACTTTATTGTGCTTTGCTTATTAGGCTTCATTGATGTTGCCTTTTTTACTAATTGAAGGACAAACCCTCTACCAGTAAAAGTATTACAGCTTGTTTTATTGCATTACTCATTTTGTTGTGGTGGTCGAGAACTGAACCTGCAGCATATCTGAGGTACGTACGCCTGTACATGGTAAACCTTCACAGACCCAGAGAACAAGAGTTTCCACAAAAGAAGGTCACAATAAAAGTTACACTAAAATTCAAGCCAAATTTTAACTTAACATTTTAGGATTGTGATGGGTTTTTGAGGCACTGAATTGGCTATAGCCTCAGTTATTTAATCAAACCCAGAATCCCTGCAATCAGCCTCTTATAATTCCTTTCCCTTGCAGTACAGGTGGGACAGTGAACAGGATGGATTTCAGTCCCAGGATTGTTGTGTCACATGACCAAGGGGATTTGCTTGGTGTGATTAATGTCCTCAATCAGTTGACGTTAAGAAAAAGAGATTTGTCCTGGGAGAGGGCTGACCTAATCAAGTGAGCCCTGAAAAGGATCTGTGCTCTTCCTGGCATAAGAAATCCAACATGTCACAGAGGTTCAATGAGAGGATGGTGTTCCTTTGCTGGCTTGAAGTTGGAAGAGGCTGTATGAGAAGGAATGGGATAACCTCTAGGATCTGAGTAAAGCCCACAGCAGACTCTAGCATAGAAATAGGGACATTAGTCCTGCAGTCACTAGGAACTAAATTCTGCCACAATCATGTGAGCTTGGAACAGGGCCCATATGAGAATACAGCCTAGAGAGTGCCTTTCTTATAGAACCCAGCCGCACCGTGACCAGCACTGTGATCTACAAATCTGTGAGCTAATAAATGGGAGCTGTTTTAAGCTGCTACATTTGTGGTTATTTGTTATACAGCTCTAGAAAACTAATATATGTATCTCACAGTGCTTTCATACCTACATTCTGAACACACTGTGTATCATGTTGACAATGATGGAAGCAGAAACTCTGCTGAACTTGAACTGGCCTTAAACATAAACACTAGTAGCTTACTTGAAAAAATGAAAAATCCTAAGCTTCCAAGTTATTGTATCACTGAAAATATAAATATAGACATTAATGACAGATTTTATAACTATTATTTACATTTAGTATTTGATTGTGTACAAGATGTTTTAACAGAAACTATGCATCATTGGATAAAAAACAATACTGGGTTGTGAAGACAGATCTAGGTTAACATCCTGGCTATGACCCTAACTTTGAACAAGTACCCTACATCTCTCTGCTGGTACATGGTAAGACCTATATCAATCTTCCAGAGTTCATGGGACCCAATATAAAATATCTGTCATGTGCTCACATAAATTTTATGTCATTTTACTCCTCTTATTTAAACTGTTATCACTACACTGAAATCAGGGATCCTGTCTTAATCATCATTAAATCCCAAGGGCCTAGTACAATGTCTATCACATAATAAGCACTCAATAATCTTTTTAAAATAAGAAGAGTTAAACATATTACATCTCAAACAATCTTGTGATGAAGATAGTATCCCCATTTTACACATAAAAACCGAAGGCCAGGAAAATTGAATTTCTCACCTAAGTTTTCTTAAATTACAAAATGGTGAAGTACAGAAAAAAGCTTTCTAAGTTTAAGTTCTGTGCCTCTTCCATTGTACTACAGACTACACAGGCACCAGAGACATATAAAACTATATTTCAATGAGAATATTTTTACATATTTAGTCCTTGTGCTCCCCAAAAGATTGGCCACCATTAATTCACATTCTACTAGGTAGAATTGTCTATTAAGCATTTTCTAGTTCTCATTTATGTCTCTATTTGCTAAAAAAGCACAACATAGTAAAAATGGATTCCACTGCCTAAATCCCCAGTATTCACATGATGGGTAAATTCATCAAAATAAATTTGCAGGAACCTGCTTCACTTAACCGTTTTGGGCAGAAGAGGTTCTTTCTTTTCTCTTAAAAAATGGTGCAAAACTGTGACAACACCAGATGCTGGCAAGGATGTGGGGGAACTACATCACTCATATGTTGCTGATGGGAATGTACAATGGAACAACCACTCTGGAATACAGTTTGCCAGTTTCTTTAAAAACTGAGCCTATACTTACATGTGACCCAATAGTTGTACTTCTATACATTTATCCAGAGACATGAAGAATATGGTCACATAAAAACCTGTACATCATTGTTTATAGGAATGTCATGAGAAATAGCCCAAAACAACTTAAAACAACCAAGACATCCTATAGAAGGTGCATGGTTCAAAAAGATGTGATATATTCATAGTATAGAATATGAGAGAGAGAAGGAGAGAGAGAGAGAGAGAGAGAGAGAGAGAGAGAAATTGCTGCTACATGAAGCTATTGCATGAATAGATGTCAAGGGCATTTTGCTGACTGGAAAAAAAAATCCAGTCTCAAAAGATTACATACTTTTATATAACATTTTGGAAATAACCAAAGTATTGATATGGAAAACAAATTGTGCTTGCCAGCTTGGGGATTGTAAGGGAGCAAGTGACTATAAAGGGGTTGCGTGAGGCAGATACTTGTATTAATTGGTTAGTTCTATATTCTGATTGTGGTGGTCATTACAAAGTTTACACATATAATAAAAAGAAAAAGAAATATATACACATTGTACCATTGTGAACTGACTGCTTTTGACGTTTAACTTCTGTTATATAAAATGTAACCACTGGGTGAAGCTGGATAAGAGTACAAAGCACCTTTCAGTTCTGTCTTTGAAACTTCCTATGATTCCATAACTATTTTCAAAATATAACAATGGGTGCACAGTCAAATGTCTGAGACCTCTGGTAGAATCTCCTACATTCTCTAGAACAAAATACCACTTTCAAATTTTAATGGCCACAACAGTAAGCATAGTTCTTATTTTATCAGGGGACTTTGAAAACAAATATGAAAATGGAGGGGACCCAAGATGGCAGGAAAGTAGGGAGGGAGAGTGTGTGAGAGAGTGATGGAGCGATAGAGGAGTGTGTGGACATGTGTGTTGTGTGTGAGTGAGAGTTAGGGACAGTGAGATCCTGCAAGTCTTCCAAGGGGCTGCCAAATCAGGCAGTCTTAGACGGCAAAACCCTGCTGCCATCGAAAACACTCCAGGAG
Source organism: Corynorhinus townsendii (assembly GCA_026230045.1). NCBI lineage: Eukaryota > Metazoa > Chordata > Mammalia > Chiroptera > Vespertilionidae > Corynorhinus > Corynorhinus townsendii. The sequence goes on along the minus strand of JAPDVU010000002.1, from coordinate 72,286,267 downwards.
CCGTCAGCACGGGCACAGAGACCACCCCATCTTGAAGAGCAGAACTGCATGAGACTAGGATCCTACCCAATCTGTTCTCAGACGCAAACCAGGACCCTACAGCCACTCGGGTAAAAGACCTGTGACCACAACTGCAGACCCACAGATACCAAGACTCCAGGCATCCTAGTCACAGATTTCTGTGAGTCACAGAGCCAATCCCCCACCCTGCTGGCCCCACAGCAGTGGCATAGGAACTGCCAGACCCTCTCTGCTCAAATAGGCCTCCTGCCCACACACAGCAGCAGTGGCTCTACCTTAATTTGAGCCTGGGTGTGCAGACACAGGAAGTTTGTTTCCTGTGACCAGACCCTGTGCCCATGCAGGAAGGCTATGCTGAATTTGAGCCTGAGAGCACCAACTTGGAGTTTGTTACCCGCAGTGCACACCCGTGGGTCCAGACCCCACACCCACACAGGACAGCAGAGCCACCTGACTTGGATTCAGGGCAAGTGCACATGGAAGGCTGTTTTCCGTACGGCAAGAGTGGACCTCCTGTTAACAAACTGCGACTGTGTAACCCAGTCCCCCAAGCAGACTGGGGACCCTGATTCTCCATGCGAGAGGCAGCACTGAGCACCAGTGACCTGACTCTGTTTCTCATTGTGTGCCTGGCATCCCTGATTCCCAGTGTGTTCACACTAAGAGCCAGTGACTCCAATTCTTTGTGCATGTGCACGCAGGGACCCTGATTCTTGGCATGAGGCCACCCCAAGCAGCAGAGACTCTGATAATTGATTCTCAGCACAGGCACAGGGTGTCTCTGACTTGTGACACAGGCTAGGGGATTCTGATTTTTGGTACACGCTAATGGGGTCTCTGTTTCAGTGCAGTGAAGGTGGGGGTCCCTGATTCTAGGTGTGCACACAAGGCCACACTAAGCACCTGTGACTCTGATCCTGGGCGAGCATGGCTCCCACCAACCCACAGAAGCCACAAGTCTTGGGGTCGGAGCTCTTCAGTGACACTCAGGGGCTGTGAAGCTCCCACTGCACATGGCCCAGGTCCCTACAACTCAACATTTAAACCTTCTGGTGATAGTTAGAATGGGGAAACAACGAAACAATCCCCAGAGGAAAGAAAATGAGGAGTTGCCAAGAAAGAAAATAAGTGAAAAGGAAGCATGAAACATGACAGAAAAAGAATTCAGAGTAATGGTTGTACAGTGCATACACTGGATGGATGAGAAAATAAACAACCTATGCAAAAACCAGGTATAAATCAAAAGTGATATAACTACAATCAAAAACACCATGGAAGGTTTCAACAGTAGACTAGAAGAAGCAGAGGACTGTATTAGTGAGTTAGAAGGTAAGGTATAGAAATAAGCCCAATCTGAACAGCAACTGGAGAAAAAATTTAAAAAGCAGGAGAGCCTAAGGGAGCTTTGGGACAATGTGAAATGAAGTAACATATATATAATAGGGCTGCAAGAAGGACAAGAAGAGTAGCAAGGATTAGAAAATCTATGTGAAGAAATAATGACAGAAAACTTCCCTGATATAGGGAAGAAAAAAGTTACACAAGTACAGAAAGTCCCAAGCAAGATGAATCCCAAAAGACCCACACCAAGAGACATCATAATTACAATGGCAAATGTTAATGACAAAGAAACAATCTTAAAGGCTGCAAGAGAGGGTTACCTACAAAGGATCCCCTATCAGATTATCGAATGATTTCTCACCAGAAACACATCAAGCTAGAAGGGAATGGAAGAAGGTATACAAAATAATGCAAAGCAAAGGACTGAATCCAAGAATATTCTATCTAGCAAGACTATCAATCAGAATGGAAGGGGAAATCAGGAGCTTCATAGACAAAAAAAGGGTAAGGGAGTTTATTACCACCAAGCCAGCAATGCAAGAAATGCTGTCAAAATAAGAAATAGAAAGGGAGGAAGGAGCACAGGCATAAAATACAGAAATGGCTACAAACAAGTACCTATCAATAATAACATTAAATGTAAATTGATTAAATGCTGCAATCAAAAGATATCAAGTGAATGAATGGATAAGAAAACATGACCCATATATATGCTATCTACAGGAGACCTACCTCAGAACAAGGGACTCACACAGACTGAAACTGAAGGGATGGAAAAATATCTATCAGGCAAATGGAAATGAAAAATAAGCTGGGGTAGCAATACTTATATCTGACAAAATAGACCTCAAAGTGAAGGCCATAACAAGAGACAAGAAAGACCACTTCATAATTCTAAAGGGATTGATACAAGAAGAGGATATAACTCTGGTAATCATATGTGCACCCAATGCAGGTGCACCCAAATACATAAAAAAAAACCCAAAAAATTTCTGGAAGACACCAGGGGTGAGATTGACAGCAACACAATCATAGTAGGAGACTTTACTATCCCATTAACATCATTGGATAAATCCTCTAGACAAAAAAAAAATTAGCAAAGGAACTTCAACCTAGGACTCAGAAAAATGGCGGCAGAATAGACAGACATGTTCCAAGCCTTGTCCCGGAGCAGAAAGAAAGAACAGCTGAGGGTTGCACGAGGAGTGTTTGTTGGCAAGTTAAGGGACAGCTAAACTCCAGGAGAAGGTGGGGGACTGCTAGACAGGGTTCTCCTGACCAGGTAGCCCCCACTGCGGCTGGGTCCCCTCCCGGAGCTATGGGCTCGGATGCGGAGACTGTGCCATCTTGATAGGGAAAGTGGAGCTTATTGGAAACCTGAAAATCCACAACTGCAGCAACCACTGAACAGCTGCGAGCCCCAGAATACCGGGCCCCAATTGGAGCAAACACTCAGATTCAAAGTAGCTCTACATTCCACCACAGAAAAGTCAGATTTCGCCTGGAATAAGGTGAGGTCTCTGGTCCCAGTGGGAGAGAGAAATGTGTGTTTTGTGGGAGCTGGAGGACCAGGGAAGTCTGTGCCTAGAAAAATCCATGGCTATTGGGCCTGGCGTGATCCGTGAATGTGGAAGGGGGTCTTCAGAGCTGCTAACAGAAGGGATCTCTAAAAAGCAACCCATTTTGATCGGATGTGCAAGGAGAGCCTAAGAATTTCAAAGGTGTGCTGGCTGTTTGACTTGTGCGCAGACCCATTGTTCGCACACTTGGGCATTTTCCTCTTCAAATCCTTGCTTCTGATTACTAAGCCCAATACATAGGATCACCCAGTTGGGGACACCCTGGGAGACTGCAGGGGAAAGTTGTTTTTCTGGAACCTGGGGGTCAGAGCGGGGGAGTAAACATCGGAGAGCCAGCTCTGAGGCAGCCCACTCCCACAAACCGGTATTGAGTGCCACAGGGAAAGAAGGCTCTAAACACAGACTAGAGACCATATATAGACCCGGAAGTCAATCCAGAAACACTGCCACCCAGGGGCTGAATCACAAATTGACTCTTGTGTAATCAAAAATAAAGGAATACGAGAAATTAAGACACTGCCTGCTTAAAACTCAGGACTGACTTACAACACTGAGGAACAGTAGAATGCAGAGAACTGCAATACTGTCCAGACTGAGAAACAAGTGTGCCAAACAGAAAAATAGAGGAAGTGAATGACCTTCACTACTGCACAATATATATTTTTTATTTTTTACTTTTTTATTTTCATTTTTTTTGCATCTTTTACTTAGGAAACTAATTTTTTTTCTTTTTTCCTCACTTGATTTTACCTTTTTAATGATTACATTTTTATTTTCAATCAGTATTATTACTACTACTATTTTACTTTTTTTTAAGTGTCATTTTATTTTCTCTTTATTTTACTTTGGGATTAGTGTTCTACATTCTATTTTCATCTTTAGCATCATTTTACTCTATCTAAACTCTACCTTTAAGCCATCACTCTCTTCCTAACCTTTCCCCTTTTGGTATCCTGTTTATCTTACCCCTTTCCTGCTTTAGATTTTTTTTTTTAATAAATCTTTATTCAGATTATTACAATTGTTTCTCCTTTTTCCCCCCATAGCTCCCCTCCACCCGGTTCCCACCCCACCTTCTGCCCTTACCTCCCCGGCACTGTCCTCATCCATAGGTGTACGATTTTTGTCCAGTCTTTTCCTGCACTCCCCCATACCCCTTTCCCCCTGATAATTATCAGTCCGCTCCCTTTCTATGCCCCTGATTCTATTATATTCACCATATTATTCTGTTCCTCAAGTTTTTAATTCACTTGATTTTTAGGTTCACTTATTGATAGATATGTATTTGTTGTTCATCATTTTTATCTTTACTGTTTTCTTCTTCCTCTGCTTAAAGAATACCTTTCAGCATTTCATATAATACTGGTTTGGTGGTGATGAACTCCTTTAGCTTTTTCTTATCTGTGAAGCTCTTTATCTGCCCTTCAATTCTGAATGATAGCTTTGCTGGGTAGAGTAATCTTGGTTGTAGGTTCTTGCTATTCATCACTTTGAATATTTCTTGCCACTCCCATCTGGCCTGCATAGTTTCTGTTGAGAAATCAGCTGACAATCATATGGGTGCTCCCTTGTAGGTAATTAACTGTTTTTCTCTTGCTGCTTTTAATATTCTCTCTTTGTCTTTTGCTCTTGGCATTTTAATTATGATGTGTCTTGGTGTGGTCCTCTTTGGATTCCTTTTGATTGGGGTTCTGTGCGCTTCCTGGACTTGTACGTCTATTTCTTTCACCAGGTGGGGGAAGTTTTCAGTCATTATTTCTTCGAATAGGTTTTCAGTATCTTGCTCTCTCTCTTCTTCTGGCACCCCCATAATTCTGATGTTGGTACACTTGAAGTTGTCCCAGAGGCTTCTTACATTATCTTCAACTTTTTGGATTTTTTTTTGCTTTTTGCTTTTTCAGTTGAGAGTTTTTTCTTCTTTGTATTTCATTTCTTTGACTTGATTCTTGCATTCTTCTAGTCTGTTGTTGGGTCTCTATATAATTTTTTTTATTTCAGTCAGTGTATGTTTAATTTCTAGTTGGTCCTTTTTCATATTTTCCAGGGTTTCGTTATATTTATCGGCCTTTTCTAGGATATTCTTGAAAAGCCTTATAACCGTGGTTTTGAATTTTATATCCAGTCGTTTTTTTTTCCCCATCATTTCTTTCGTTTGTGTATGTTTCTTTGTCACCATATTTTCACTGCTTCCCTGAGTTGGTAGGGTAGCTTTGTGTGCTAGGTGTCCTATATGGCCCAGTGGGTCAGCCTCCCCAGTTAACCTGAAGTGGACACACTTGGTTCACCCCTTTGTGGACTGTGTGTACAGCCTTGTTGTAGTTAAGTCTTGATTGTTGTTGGTATCACTGGGAGGAATTGACTTCCAGGCTAGTTGGCTGTGAGGATCAGCTGTGTCTACACTGGGAGAAGTTCGGTGCTTAGAAGTAAGGCTCTAAGCCTTATAGGATTAGACTTGCCAAATTGCAAACGCCTCTGTGCTCAGCTTGGATGGGGTGGAGTCTTGGCTTCCCATCAGCCCTGCCCTTGCGTGCACACCTCCAGACCTGTGCCTTCCCTGGCTCCCGAGCCTCCGCCCGAGAGTGCAGATTCCCCCCTCAAGAGCGTGGGTCCCCAGGGGCTCGCCTGGAACTGGGGCTCAGTGCAGTCAGAACTGGGGCTCAGTGCAGTCAGGAGCTTCCGACTCCCTTCTACTAGGGAAAGCCTGTGGCAACCTTTGCAATCTTTGTGCACACTCGTGCGCGCGCCTCCAAACCCCTCCCAGACGGGGCTCCCCCAGCTCTCTGAGTCTCCAAGTGCCTTTCTTTCTACCTGAAAATCCAGACTCCCACTGTATGAGCCTGGGTCCACAGGGTTTCACCTGGAACTGAGGTTCAGTGCAGTCGGAACTGGGGTTCAGTGCATTCGGGGGCTTCCTTCCTCCTCCCGCCAGAGAAAGTCAGCCAGGCTCTCAGCCGCCCTTCCTCTCTGTGCGCACAAAGACCCTTTGCCATACCTCAACTTTTTGCCGTTCTTCCAATTCTCCCTGAGCTTTTCTCTTTCCTTCTAGTTGTAGAATTTCCACTCAGCCAGCGTTCCTGAGGTTCTGGATAGTGTCTGTTCTGTCTTAGTTGTAGTTTTGAAATTGTTGTGCGAGGCAGCAGTTTAGGTGCTTAAATATGCCGCCATCTTGGTTTCCTGCTTTAGATTTTCCCTATTCTTTCTGTTTACCCCATTAAAATTTCACCCTACTTATATATCTAATTTCCAATCCCCCGCTCCAAGTCCATACACACCTCTCTCTTCACTGTCTTAACTATCCAAAAAATTGTTTTTCTCTCTGTCCTTTTGTTATTGTTTGCTTGAAAGTTGATTATATTGAATTTTTATGCTTTTTTGTGAGATTTTTTGCTTATTTTTTGTTTGCTTTGTTTTTTCCTTCTGTTTTCCCTTGCCTTGCTTGATATTAGTTGGTATTGTAGTTTGTATTAATCCCCAGGTACTCGTTGTTGGCATTTGCTGGGATTAGTGGTTGTTCTATTGGAGTTTTCTCCCCATATATATAGTTTGTCCTCCTTTTCTCTTTTAGTCTCTTTCTTGTCTCTCTTATTTTTTTTTCTTTTCCCAATTTCATTTTGACACTCCTTTTTTTTTCTTTCTGTTTCCTCTTCTTCTTTCTCTCCTATCCCCTAATTTGCCTTTTTCTGGTGGTCACCTTTATTGGAGGTTATTAATATTGTGAATACATTTCTGTTCAGTGCCTTGTGTGTTGTACCTGGTTGTGTTGTATTTTGTGCATTTAAGTCAACACAGGAGAGAGAGAACTACATAACTAGACATCCCAAAAGAGAGAACATGGGGAGACAAAGAAACAGTCCGCATATGAAAGTAAAGCAGGCATCACCGGAAAAGGAAGTAAACGAAATAGAGGCAAGCAACCTGCCAGAGAAAGAATTCAGAGAAAAGGTCATGAAGTGGCTGAAAAGAATGGAAGAGAAATTCGACAATATGAGTAAGGACCAAGAGGAAATGAAGAAGGACCAAGAGGAAATGGAGAAGAACCAAGAAGAAATTTAAAATGACATTGCTGCTGTAAAGAACTCAATAGAAAGTATCAAGACTAGACTAGAAGAAGCAGAGGACCACATCAGTGAGCTAGAAGACAAGATGGAAAAAAATACCCAAGTAGAGCAGCTTCTAGAAAAAAAAAAAATTAAAAAGCAGTAGGAGAGCCTAAGGGAACTTTGGGAAAAAACAAAACAAAATAATATCCACATAATAGGGGTTCCAGAAGGAAAGGAAACTGAGCAAGGAATAGAAAACCTGTTTGAAGAAATAATGACAGAAAACTTCCCTGATATAGAGAAGAAAAAAAACCATTCAAATCCAAAGAAGCTCACAGAGTCCCAAGCAAAATGAACCCCAAAAGACTGATGCCAAGGCATATTATAATTAAATTGGCAAACACCAATGACAAAGTAAGAATCTTAAAACTGGCCAGAGAGAGACAGGAAGTTACCTACAAAGGAACCCCCATTAGACTAGCAACTGATTTCTCAACAGAAACTCATCAGGCCAGAAGGGAATGGAATGAAATATACAAAGTCATGCAAAGGAAGGGTCTGAATCCAAGAATACTGTACCCAGCAAGACTATCAATCAAAATTGAAGGTGAAATCAGGAGCTTCACAGACAAAAAAGAACTATGGGAATTTATTACCACCAAACCAGCAATGCAAGAAATGCTAAAGGGTGTGCTGTAAAAAAAAGAAATAGGAAGCGAAGAAGGAACACAGGGGTAAAGAATAAAAATGGCGACAAATAAGTACCTATCAATAATAACTTTAAATGTAAATGGATTAAATTCCACAATCAAAAGACATAGGGTAACGGATTGGATAAGAAAACAAGACCCATATATCTGCTGTCTATAAGAAACCCACCACAGAAAAAAAGACGCACACAGACTGAGGGTGAAGGGATAGAAAAAGGTTTTTCAGGCATATAGAAATGAAAAAAAGCTGTGGTAGCAATACTTATATCTGACAAATTAGATCTCAAAGTGACGGATATAACAAGAGATAAGGAAGGCCACTCATTAATACTAAAGGGAGCAATCCAACAAGAAGAAATAACTCTGGTAAACATATGTATATCCAATACAGGAGCACCAAAATACATAAAAAAAACTCCTAGAGGATATCAAGGGAGAGATTAGCAGCAATACAATCATAGTATGAGACTTTAATACCCCACTAACACCATTGGACAAATTCTCTAAACAAAAAATCAGCAAAGAAACATCAATCCTAAATGACTCACTAGACCAGATGGAATTAATTGATGTCTTCAGAACATTTCACCCCAAAGCCACAGAAAATACATTCTTCTCAAGTGCACATGGGTCATTTTCAAAGATAGACCATATGTTGGGAGATAGGCAAAGTCTCTTCAAATTCAAGAAGATAGAAATCATATCAAGCATCTTCTCAGACCACAGTGGCATGAAAATGGAAATCAACTACAATAAAAACAATCCAAAGAAATCAAAAACATGGAGACTAAACAGCATGCTATGAAACAATGACTAGGTTACCAGAGAGATCAAGGAAGGAATAAAAAACATCATGGCAACAAATGATAATGAAAACACAACAATCCAAAATCTATGGGACACAGTGAAAGCAATCCTGAAAGGGAAGTTCATAGCTCTACAAGCATACTGCAAAAAACAAGAAACAATGGTAATAAATTACCTAACCCTACAACTCAAAGAGTTAGAAAAAGAGCAACAAGAAAAGCCCAGAGTAAGCAGAAGGAAGGAAATAATAAAGATCAGAGCAGAGATAAATGACATTGAGACCAAAGAGACAATAAAAAGATCTACAAAACCAAGAGCTGGTTCTTTGAAAGGATAAACAAGACTAATGAACCTCTAGGCAGGCTCACCAAGAAGCAAAGAGAGAGGACCCAAATAAATAAAATCAGAAATGAAAGAGGTGAAATAACAACAGACCCCACAGAAATACAAAGGATTGTTAAAAATACTACAAACAACTTTATTCCAACAAACTGGACAACCTGGAAGAAGTGGACATATTACTAGAAAAATATAACCTTCCAAAACTCAATCAGGAAGAATCTAAACAGCTCAATATGCCAGTAACTTTGGAAGAAATTGAAGCAGTCATCAAAAAGCTTCCAGCAAACAAAAGCCCAGGCCCAGACGGCTTCACAGGAGAGTTTTACCAAACATTCAAGGAAGAACTAAAACCTATTCTCCTCAGACTATTCCAAAAAATTCAAGAGGAAGGAACACTTCCAAGCTCCTTCTATGAAGCCAACATCACCCTAATACCAAAACCAGATAAAGACAACACAATGAAAGAGAATTACAGGCCAATATCCCTCATGAACGTAGATGCCAAAATCCTCAACAAATTCTAGCAAATTGGATCCACCACTACATCAGAAAGATCATACACCATGACCAAGTAGGATTTATCCCAGGAATGCAAGGATGGTACACTATCTGCAAATCAATAAATGTGATACATCACATAAACAAATTGAGAGATAAAAATCACATAGTCATATCAATTGATGCAGAAAAAGCATTTGACAAAATCCAACACCCTTTCTTGATAAAAACTCTCAACAAGGTGGGAATAGAAGGATCATAACTGAACATAATAAAAGCCATATATGACAAACCCACAGGCAACATCATACCCAATGGGCAAAAACTAAAACAATTTCCCCTAAGAACAGGAATAACACAGGAAGCCCACTCTCCCGATTCCTGTTCAACATAGTACTGGAAGTATTAGCCATTGCAATTAGACAAGAAGAAGAAATAAAAGGCATCCAAATTGGAAAAGAAGAAGTAAAATTGTCTTATTTGCAGACGACATGATATTGTACATAAAAAACCCAAAAGACTCCGTAAAAAAATTAACAGGCTTAATAAATGAATTCAGCAATGTAGCAGGATACAAAATTAAAGCCAAGAAATCTATGGCATTTCTATACACCAATAGTGAACTTATAGAAAGAGAGACTAAAAAAGCAATCCCATTTACCACTGCACCAAAAAAATTAAGATACCTAGGAATAAACTTAACCAAGGAGGTAAAAGACCTATACGCAGAAAACTACAGGACACTGGAAAAAGAGATAGAGGAAGACATAAACAGATGGAAGAACATACCATGTTCATGGATTGGTAGAATCAACATCATGAAAATGTCCATACTACCCAAAGCAATCTATAGATTCAATGCACTCCCCGTTAAAATACCAACGGCATATTTCACAGACCTAGAAAGAACTCTTCAAAAATTCATCTGGAATAAAAAAAGACCCTGAATAGCCACAGCAATCTTGAGAAAGAAGAATAAAGTAGGTGGGATCTCAATACCAGATTTCAAGCGGTATTACAAAGCCACTGTTCTCAAAACAGCCTGGTACTGGCACAAGAGCAGACATATAGATCAATGAAATAAAATAGAGAATCCAGAAATCGACCCAAACCACTATGCTCAATTAATATTTGACAAAGGAGGCATGAACATACAATGGTGTCAAGACAGTCTATTCAACAAATGGTGCTGGAAAAATTGGACAGATACATGCAAAAAAATGAAACTAGATCACTAACTTACACCATATACAAAAATAAACTCAAAATGGATACAGGACTTAAACATAAGATGGGAAACCATGAAAATACTAGAGGAATCCACAGGCAGCAAAATCTCAGACATATGCCGAAAGAACTTTTTCACTGATACTACCACTAGGGCAATGGAAGCTAAAGAGAAAATAAACAAATGGAACTACATCAAAATAAAAAGCTTTTTCACAGCAAAAGAAACCATCAACAAAACAACAAGAAACCCCACTGTATGGGAGAACATATTTGAAAGTTTTATCACTGATAAAGGTTTAATCTCCAGCATCTATAGGCAGCTTATACAACTTAATAAAAGGAAGATAAATGATGCAATAAAAAAAATGGGCAATGGACCTAAATAGAATCTTTTCAAAAGAAGACTGAAGGAAGGCCAAGAGACACATGAAAATATGCTCAAAGTCACTAATTATCAGAGAGATGCAAATCAAAACGACAATGTGGTACCATCTCACACCTGTCAGAATGGCTATCATCAACAAATCAGCAAACAACAAGTGCTGGAGAGGATTTGGAGAAAAAGGAACCCAGGTGCACTGCTGGTGGGAATGCAGACTGGTGCAGCCACTGTGGAGAACAGTATGGAGTTTCCTCAAAAAACTGAAAATGGAAATCCCATTTGACCCAGTTAATCCCATTCCTAGGAATATATCCTAAGAAACTAGAAACACTTGCCTTGACCAGTTTGGCTCAGTGGATAGAGCGTTGGCCTGCAGACTCAAGGGTCCCAAGTTCGATTCCGGTCAAGGGCATATACCTTGGTTGTGGGCACATCCCCAGTGGGAGGTGTGCAGGAGGCAGCTGATATATGTTTCTCTCTCATTGATGTTTCTGGCTCTCTATCCCTCTTCCTTCCTCTCTGTAAAAAAAAATCAATAAAAATATATTTAAAAAAATAAACTAGAAACACCAATCAGAAAGGACATATGCACCCCTATGTTCATAGCAGCACAATTTACAATAGCTAAGATTTGGAAACAGCCTAATTGCCTGTCAGCAGTTGACTGGATCAGAAAACTATGGTACATCTACACAATAGAATACTATGTTGCCATAAAAAAGAAGGAATTCTTACCATTTGTAGCAACCTGGATGGAATTGGAGAAAATTATGCTAAGTGAAATAAGCGAGTCAATGAAAGAAAAATACCACATGATCTCACTCATTTGTGGATAATAAAAAACACCTTATAAACTGATGAATAAAAAGATAGATACAGAGGCAGTAAAGCATCAAACGGACTGTCAAATTACAGGGGGAAGGTTAGGGAGAGGTGGGGGAAATAAGAGATCAACCGAAGGACTTATATGCATGCATATAAGAATAACCAACTGGTGCAAAACATTGGGGGGTGAGGGCATGTATGGGAGTGGGGTTGGGGGTGCAATGGTAAGATATGTACACATATAATACCTTAATAAATTAAACAATAAAAATGAAAAAAAAATAGTCTGAGAAGGGCCTTGCCGGCTTGCACAGGCCAATGGTGATAACATGCTACCACGTGATTAACCTGAGGCCCATACAGGGGGAAGAGAAAACAGGACCAAGGACTGCAGAATTTGAGTCCTGACTCAGCCACGCACCCGCTCATGATCCTGGGCATAAAACAGCACGGATTCCTCAGCTTCCTCATCCTGAAGTGGGGATACGACAGGTGGTTGTGAGAAATCCATCATGTGTTGGGCCAGAATTGCTGCTCAATAAATAATAATATGAATATGCCCAATTAGTGTGACTCAGTGGTTGAGTGTCAACCTATGAACCAGGAGGTCACAGTTTGATTCCCAGTCAGGGCACATGCCTAGGTTGCAGGCTCCATCCTTGCTGTGGGGTGTGCAGGAGGTAGCTGATCAATGATTCTCATCATTGATGTTTCTATCTCTCTCTCACTTTCCCTTCACCTCTGAAATCAATAAAAATATTTTTTAAAAGTAAAAAAAAAAAAAAAAGAAAGAAACTTCAATCCTAAACGACTCACTAGATCAGATGGACTTAATTGACATCTTTAGAACATTCCAACCCCAAAACTACAGAATATACATTCTTCTCAAGTGCACAGGTGGCATTTTCAAAGCTAGACCACATATTGGGACACAGGCAAAGTCTTTCCAAATTCAAGAGGATTGAAATCATATTAAGTATCTTCTCAGATCACAATGGCATAAAATTAGAAATCAACTACAGTAAAAACAATCACAAAAATTCAAACACTTGGAGGCTGACTAGCACACTATTAAACAATGAGTGGGTTAGCAAACAGATCAAAGAGGAAATAAAATGCATCCTGGAAACAAATGACAATGAAAATACAACAATCCAAAATCTTTGGGACACAATGAAAGCAGTACTGAGAAGGAAGTTCATAGCATTACAGGCCTACCTCAAAAAAACAAGAAAAAATGATAATAAACCATCTAACTCTGCAACTTGAAGAATTAGAAAGAGAGCAACAAGAGAAGCCCAGAGTGAGCAGAAGGAAGGAAATAATAAAGATCAGAGCAGAAATAAATGACATAGAGACCAAAAACACAATACAAAAGATCAATGAAACCAAGAGCTGGTTCTTTGAAAGGATAAACAAGATTGATGAACCTCTAGCCAGGCTCACCAAGAAGCAATGAGAGAAGACCCAAATAAACAAAATCAGAAATGAAAGAGGTGAAATAACAACAGAAATATGAAGAATCATAAAAAAATACTATGAGCAACTCTACTCCAATAAACTAGTCAGCCTAGAAGAAATGGACATATTCCTAAAAAAATATGACCTTTCAAAACTCAGCCAGGAGCAATAAAGAAATCTGAATAGGCCAATAACTCTGGAGAAAATTGAAGCACTAATAAGAAAGCTTCCAACAAACAAAAGCCCTGGACAAGATGGCTTCACAAGAAAGTTTTATAAAGCATTCAAAGAAGAAATAAAACCTATCTTCCTCCGACTATTCCAAAAAATTAAAGAGGAAGGAACACTTCCAAGTTCTTTGATTAACTGTCATTACTTCTTTGTACCAAGCCAGCATTACCCTAATCCCAAAACCAGATAAAGACAATACAAAGAAAGAGAATTACAGGCCAATATCCCTCATGAACAGAGACGCCAAAATCCTCAACAAAATTCTAGCAAATTGAATCCAGCAATACATTAGGAAGATCATACACCATGACCAAGTGGGATTTATTCCGGGGATGCAAGGATGGTACAATATCTGTAAATCAATCTGTTTGTTTATATGTAATATACTATATAAACAAACTGAGAGATAAAAACCATATAATCATATCCATTGATGCAGAAAAAATCATTTGACAAAATTCAACACCCTTTCTTGATAAAATCTCTCAGGAAGGTGGGAATAGAAGGTTCATACCTCAACATAATAAAAGCCATATATGACAAACCCACAGCCAACATCATACTAAATGGGCAAAAACTAAAACCATTTCCACTAAGAACAGAAACAACACAGGGATGCCTACTCTCACCACTCCTGTTTGACATAGTACTGAAGTATTAGCCATTGGGATCAGACAAGAAGAAGAAATAAAAGACATCCAAATTGGAAAAGAAGAAGTAAAACTGTCCTTATTTGCAGATGACATGATATTGTACATAGAAAACCCCAAAGACTCCATAAAAAAACTACTAGACTTAATAAATGAATTTGGCAATGTAGCAAGATACAAAATCAACACCCAGAAGTCTATGGCTTTTCTATACACTAATAATGAACTCACAGAAAGAGAAATCAAAAAAGCAATCCCATTTACAATTGCAACAAAATAATTAAGATACCTAGGAATACATTTAACCAAGGACATAAAGGACCACCTGTACTCAGAAAATTTCAGAACGCTGAAAAAAGAGATAGAGGAAGATATGAACAAATGGAAGAATATACCATGTTCCTGGATTGGTAGAAATGACATTAAAATGTCCATACTACCCAAAGCAATCTATAAATTCAATGCAATCCCCATTAAAATACCAATGGCATACTTAAAAGACCTAGAACAAATTCTCCAAAAATTCATCTGGAATAAGAAAAGACCACGAATAGTTACAGCAATCTTCAGAAAGAAGGACAATGTTGGAGGGATCGCAATACCAATAACAAGCTATACTACAAAGCCATTGTTCTCAAAACTGTCTGGTACTGGCACAAGAACAGAACAGAGACCAGTGGAACAGAACAGAGAACCCAGACATCGACATAAGCCATTATGCACAATTAACATTTGACAAAGGAGGCAAGAGCATACAATGGAGTTAAGACAGTCCCTTCAATAAATGGTGTTGTAAAACTGGACAAATACTTGCAAAAAAATGAAACTAGACCACCAACTTACACCTATACAAAAATAAACTCAAAATGGATAAAGGACTTAAACATAAGATTGGAAACCATAAAAATCTTAGAGGAAGCCAAAGGCAGCAAAATAGCAAACATTTGTCGTAGCAATATATTTAACGATATAGCTCATAGGGCAATGGAAACTAAGGAGAAAATAAACAGATGGAATTACATCAAAATAAAAAGCATCTGCATAGCAAAAGAAACCGTCAACAAAAACAAGGAAGCCCACTGCATGGGAGAACAAAGTTGCCAATAAGGGTTTAATCTCCAACATTTACCAGGAACTCATACAACTTAACAAAAGGAAGATAAACAATCCAATCAAAAAATGGGAAAATTACCTAAATAGACACTTTTAGAAAGAGGACATTCAGAAAGTCAAGAGACATATGAAAACATGCTCAAAATCACTAATCATCCAAGAGATGCAAATCAAAACAACAATGCCCTACCATGTCACACCTGTCAGAATGGCTATCATCAACAAATGACTAGTGCTGGCGAGGATGCGGAGAAAAAGGAACCCTCGTGCACTGCTGGTGGGAATGCAGACTGGTGCAGCCACTGTGGAGAACAGTATGGCGTTTCCTCAAAAAACTAAAAATGGAACTGCCATTTGACCCAGTAAACCCACTTCTAGGACTATATCTCAAGATACCAGAAACACCAATCAGAAAGGATATATGCACCCCTATGTTCATAGCAGCACAATTAACAATAGCTAAGATTTGGAAATAGCCTAAGTGCCCATCAGCAGATGAGTGGATTAAAAAACTGTGGTACATCTACACAATGGAACACTATGCTGCTATAAAAAAGAAGGAATTCTTACCATTTGCAACAGTATGGATGGAACTGGAAAGCATTATGCTGAGTCAGTGGTCAGCAAACTGTGGCTCGAGAGCCACATGCGGTACGCGAGCCACGGTTTGCCGCTCTGTTGACTAATGAGTTTGCTGACCACTGTGCTAAGTGAAATAATACCACATGATCTCACTCATTTATGGATATTAAAGAACATTATAAATCAATGAGTAAAAATAGATACAGAGGTAGAGAAGCATCGGACAGACTGTCAAACGACAGCAGGAAGACTTGCAGGGGGGTGGGGCGGTTGGTGGGGGGAAGGTAAGAGATCAACCAAAGGACTTGTATGCATGCATATAAGCATAACCAATGGACACAAGACACTGGGAGGATGGTGAAGGCATGTGCTGGGGGTTAGCAGAGGCTGGGGGAAGGTCAATTGGGGGGGGGAAAGGAGATATATGTACTACTATCTGTAATACTTTAAACAATAATAAAAAAAGGAAAACAAATATGAAACAATAACATCAAAAATTACAAACTTTGTCTTTATCCCAGAGATTGGTATTCCTTTCCCAACCTTCTTCATCCCATCTTCTGGCTTTTAAGTCTTGAGTTTACTATTCACCTCTCAATGACCTACACTCAATTCCAAAATCACCCTCCCTTATGTGAGTTAATGAAATTTCCAATGTAGGAGAGATTTTTGAGCAGAAAAGCCTTCCAAATTCTGTTCTTAGCCATCTCCTGCCCATGCTGCCCCACACAGACATCCTCTAATGACACCCCAGCTTCAACACCTCAGTACCTTGCTTCACAAAATAAATGTCCTGGGAAGACAACTAACATTTGCAAAGTACCTTGGTTTACAAGGACGGTACACAAGGGATCTCATGATGCTTGTTAGAGTGGAGAATACATAAAAGCAGGAAATCTCTTTTCATCCCCATGTAGAGATGAGGTAACTTGGACCCAGTGAAGTAACTTCTCAAGTTCAATAGAGGCAAACAGTTAAGTTGCAGAATCAGATGTCCTGGTTCCTAATCCTAAGCAATGTCAAAATATTCCATCTGAATTAACACCCCATTCCCTATCTGGTAATATACATTTCATAAGAGGAAATGCTAGAAGAATAGAAGGCAAATAGTTGATTCAACTAAATGGTCTGATCCCATCTAAAGCAGAGGTTCTCAAAGGCTTGTCTAATCCTGAGAGCAGTAATATGTCTAGTGGTTCTACATAGAGCTTTCAAAATAGAAAGTCAGTATGCACCTGTATGTGGTTAAAGTAATCAGCTGGCATGGCAAGGACTAGAAAAGAAAGCAGATTGTTTACTTCAGCTAGCTTTACTGCTTTATGCAACTCACCACCCAAGTCGGTGAAGAAAGGGAACAATCATGGTGCTATAACTAAGGATGCATTAAAATTAATTCTATTGGATCCCTATCTCTCCCGCTTTTCTTTTTGACCAAGAAAAAGAACAAACACCATAGCAGGAAACCTCAAGGAAATATTATAATGACCTGATTTTTGATTTTGTGATTCTCCCTCTAATCTATCCTTTCCAGCTGGAGCATGGCTGGGATTTGTCAGCCCTTGACCAAAGTGCAGGTAATAAAAAAAGGTACATCATTGGAAGGATCATGGAAAATTAATCACATGAAAGATAGCACTTTTGATAGCAGCAAACAGAAATGCAGATTAAATGACGCCTGGACTTCCACACCAGCAGAACAGTTCTCAGAACAAAAGTTGAGAACTTGACAATATACAAATAACACAGCAAAGTAGTTTTACTATGAAAAGTAGAAGAGCAAGTAAAACTCATGATCTTAAAGCTGCTAAACATTACATAATCACTTGCTGGTCATAAACTACTTTTTTTTTTTAATTAAATCTTTATTGTTCAGATTATTACAGGTGTTCCACTTTTTTTTCCCCCATAGCTCCCCTCCACCTGATTCCCCGCCCCACCCCATGCCCTTACCCCCCGCCACTGTCTTCATCCATAGGAGTAAGATTTTTGTCCAATCTCTTCCCGCACCCCTCACACTTGCTTCCCCTGAGAATCGTCAGTCCACTCCCTTTCTATGTCCCTGATTCTACTATATTCACCAGTCCATTCTGTTCTTCAGATTTTTTATTCACTTGATTTTTAGATTCACTTGTTTGTAGGTATGTATTTGATGTCATTTTGTTGTTCGTAATTTTTATCTTTACCTTTTTCTTCTTCTTCTTCTTCTTAAAGAATACCCTTCAGCATTTCATGTAATCCTGGTTTGGTGGCGATGAACTCCTTTAGCTTTTTCTTGTCTGTGAAGCTCTTTATCTGACCTTCAACTCTGAATGATAGTTTTGCTGGGTAGAGTAATCTTGGTTGTAGGTTCTTGCTGTTCATCACTTTGAATATTTCTTGCCACTCCCTTCTGGCCTGCATAGTTTCTGCCGAGAAATCAGCTGACAGTCGTATGGGTACTCCCTTGTAGGTAATTAACTGTTTTTCTCTTGCTGCTTTTAATATTCTCTCTTTGTCTTTTGCCCTTGGCATTTTAATTATGATGTGTCTTGGTGTGGTCCTCTTTGGGTTCCTCTTGTATGGGGTTCTGTGCGCTTCCTGGACTTGTAAGTCTATTTCTTTCACCAGGTAGGGAAAGTTTTCTGTCATTATTTCTTCTAATAGGTTTTCAATACTTTGCTTTCTCCCTTCTTCTGGCACCCCAAAAATTCGGATGTTGGTTCGCTTGAAGTTGTCCCAGAGGCTCCTTACACTATCTGCATATTTTTGGATTCTTTTTTCTTTTTGTTTTTCTGGTTGGATGTTTTTTGTTTCCACATATTTCAGATCTTTGGTTTGATTCTTGGGGTATGTTGATCTACAGTTGAGTTTCTGTATATTCTTTATTTCAGACAGTGTATGCTTCATTTCTGACTGATCCTTTTCCATTTTTTTGGCATTCTCATTAAGGTCCTTGAAGGTCTCACTAAGCTCCTCAGAAGTGTCATCAAGTTTCTCGGCGGTTTTTAGAAGATTCTTGAGTAACCTTATAAATGTGATTCTGAACTCTATGTCATCCAGTAGTTTGCTTTCCTCCGTTTCTTTCATTTGTGACATGTTTCTTTGTTTCTGCATTTTGGCTACTTCCCTGTGTTGATGGAGTGCCTTTGTATGGTAGGTGACCTATAGGGGGCAGTAGCTCAGCCTCCCCAATCACCTGATGTGGATGCTCTTGGTACACCCCTTTGTGGGCTGAGTGCAAAGTCTTGGTGTAGTTAAGCCTGAATTGCTGTTGGTACGCTGGGAGGAATTGACCTCCAGGCCAATTAGCTGTGAGCACTCCCTGTGTCTATAATGGAAGAAGTGCTGCGCTGAAGCCACGCTTATAGGGCAGGACTTGTTTCAGTGGGGCTTTGGTGCTCACTGAGTCTGCCTCTTGAATGTGTCACTTATGGATGTGAGGAGTTGAAATCTGGTGTCTCACACTGACCACTAGGTACACTGGCTTCTGGATCTCCAATGGGGTGCAGGTCAGCTACTGTCTGAGGCCACTCAGCAGGAGCTACAGTGAGAGCTGCAGTTTTCTCCTCTTTGCTTGGGGTTTGGAGGTTTTGGAGCTGTCTGACCCGGGCTGCAAGTTTTCTAGGTTAAGCTGCGATAAGGCAGGCTTTCTTATGCTAATTGAGCTGCTTGGAGCTTGGGTGGGTTTGTAGGTTGTGTGGGGCGGGGTCTCAGGGCGTCACTAGGTTAGGGCATGGCAAACAGCAATGGCTGCTAGTAAGCCGGCTCTGTGTCCCCGACCGCGTCCTGGAGTCCTGTGTCCCAGTGCTGTAAACAATTATTCCTGCGCGCAGCTCTGCAAGCAAGCCACTCTCACTGGCAGACAGTCCAGCTTCTCCCCGTAGGAGTTTGGGTCCCCCGCGTCTCCCCAGAGACTGGATTTCAGAGTAATCGGGGGCTTGTCTCCGTTCAGGTTGAAAAAAGCAACGCACCCAGTCGCCCGCCGCCAGCCCGGATCACGCGCCTCCGTACCTCAGCTTTTCAGAGCTCGTGCACGTCTCAATGCTCTTTTCTCTTTCCTTCTAGTTGTAGAACTTCCACTCAGCCAGCTTTCCCGTGGTTCTGGGTGATAGACGTTTTGTCTTTTAGTTGCAGTTTAAATTGTTGTGGGAGGCAGCAGTTTAGGTGTTTACCTACGCCGCCATCTTGGATTCCTCTCCATAAACTACTTTTTGATTCAATGCAGTTCCTATTCCTATTGTGCCCCATTTCTAATAGGATTAGGCTACTGCAGGACAAATGAAAGGGAAGATTATAAAATTCTTACCAATACAATATTTTAATTCTATGGTGGTTTCTCCTTCTCTAGTTAATTCTGTAACTTCACAAGTATATTTTCCTTGGGACAGCTTGGCTCTTGTCCATCACCAAAGAGGCATTGCCTGTTAGTAGTGTGTCTGGTACGATGTATGCACTCAAAAATTCATTGGTGGGTTTGGATTCATTTTTATCTCCATCATAGTAGAGAATGGGTTTATTTCCAAATTTCCACTTTACAAACATTTCTCTAAGGCTCTTTGCCTCCACATTAGTGACTAAGCATGGGATGAGAACAGTTTTATTGTCATTGGTGTATTCTACAGATTTGATTGTATTAAATATTAGCTGAGCTGAACCTGCAAAAGAAAAAGAAAATAGTTTCATTTCACTATAGAATTCTATGAGATAAGGTCTTAGAGATGTTACAAATCCTTAAGATAAAGGAGCAATGCTTCAATTGTTCCCTTAACTAAGCAGTGGAGCTACAGAGAGAAGGCAGATTAGGTGAAAAAGTTACTTTAATATTAACATGCACAGATGGTAGTCACCATTGTAATGATTCCTTTTTCATTCTCAGAAATACAGTTTACATTACCGAGTATTGGGAATAAATTTAGCAACCTGTGTTGGAACATGCAGGTGTAGTATTTGGCTTCTGAAGCTTTGAAGTAATCATTGTTGCTTACTGATGTATGTAGAAAAATTTTGTTCTTACCATGGAAAATTTTTGAACAGAAAATAAAGCCAAATATTATATTCAGTCTCAATTTCTATGTACTGCCTCCAAACAGAACTTGCTAAACCCATATGAAGTTTATCTCTATCTTTATGTTGCATTTCTAATCAATGTGTTGAGCTATACTCTACTTTAATATAAAAAATAAATTGGATGAATCACATTACATCTTACCTCTAAAATGGAAAGTCTTAGAATGCTAAGGACAAAAAAATATTCTCTGGCTATATCACATTGAAAAATACAGACAGCAAAGGACATTTGGTATGAAAATACTATATAGAGTTATATATAATTGAAGGGCATTTTCACTGCCACATTTCAATGAAACTATAGAACAATAATTTCCAAATGCATATTACAGATATTTCTTCCTCCTAAAAACCATAAACCACTCAAAATAAAGCTAGGAAACAGTTGAAATCAAGAACAGATATTGCTAATAAGTAGGTATATTTTACAAACACTTCTCAATAGGATAAGCTACCAGTTGTCTTACAAAATAGGTATTTGGAAAGTAATTGCAATCACTCATCTTTCACCTAAAATGTGCAAGATTATAGAGAAATTACAGTTCTCTTTCATATTTTTCAGTCATTTATTAACTCTTCTAAGTAGTTAATCAGATTTTCCCTGAAACACACACACACACACACACACACACACACACACACACACACACACACACACACAGCATTAACAAATATAAATATCACCTTTAATAGTTCATCCTTACAATTTCTTCCTTTTATACAAACTGGGAATAAAATTCAGGAACATAATATGTTATTATTCTATGAACATAGTATTTGATAACTGCCCATTGAATTGAATGCTAGGATGCATAGTGAAATATGAACTGGACAATGTTCAGAAAGCCTGAGTATAAATGCTACCTGTCCCTTGTCAGGATGTGACCTTAAGCAATTCACATAACTTTTCTGTGCCTTGGTTTACTCTCTGCAAGTAAGAGGATCAGAAATGAACACCAGACTGCATCTCAGAATTGTGTTGAGTATCAAAGGAGCAAATACATGGACAAGTGCCCTCTCAACAATGCTGTGCTTACATATGCAGGTAAAACTCTAAAAACTGGGCAAAACAGCATTTTTTTATGCAATGATCTAAACCTTCTCTGACTGAGAGGTGCAAATTGTTATATTTCTGGGAATTTTCAGTCTGAACCAAACTTGTGGTTCACAAGCTCACTTCTTCCCAGTTCTCTACACTTCTAGCCATCTCCCATGAGATAGAAGCATTAACGGGCGTTGGGGGGAGGCAATAGCATACAAAAAGGAGAGAAGAAAATGGTTGTGATGTTGGAATTCTAAAAGAAAGAAAGTGTCAGAAAATATGGTGCACAATTTTGAAACGGACAAAAGAATTAGCTAGTGTCCTCTGAGTGGGGATCTGCGCATTGTCTGACAGATCCTTTGGGAATATCTGATTTTGTAGGGGCCTGTGCCTTTTACTGTGTTTTTAAGTTGTAGAACTCAGACAGTAATGCAAATTACTCCTCTCCATAGAGAGAGAAATAAACTTTGTTCTGCAATTTATTTCGGCCTGGCGAAGAGAGAGTTGAAAAATTACATTTTATTTCCCTAAGGATGTTGACCAATTGCATATATTCACTAATTCATTTCAGCATTACTGATTGCCTACATGTGTTTCTTTTCTTGCACTGTTCTTTAAAAGCCAAGATGGCCTTACCATGTTGCTAGCGTGCTTATTCGACAATTTCATAACATAAGCTTAAGAGAATGGATTTCCTACAGAATACAGAAAGCACTAATTGCACTGCATTAGTTGTTGTAATTTACAAAAATCTTAAAGCTGAAGCCATTTAAATAGAATTAGTGCTGTTAATTAAATTCAAATAAAATTCACCTGAATAAGCCATAACTTGAATAACCATTGCACTATAATTAATAAATAAGGGTAGTCCAAACGTGTCACTGTATCAACTGTTGACCACAACTTCATCTTCTATAGACACTTATTTAAACACTACAAGTAATAAAATAATCTGATTTGGGTTTTCTCTCTTTTGCCTACTGCTTTCTGATGGGACAGCAAAGAGAAGAAAAGGTTTGAAACAATAAATAAAGAACACAAATAACTAACATGAGTAAGAAAATTCTGAAAATTAAGATGTGCCTATAGAAGTCCTAATCAGATAGACAGGTATTAATACAACAATCAGTGATGCCAGCATTACAAATAAATTAAAAATAAAATGGAAAATTATTTTATATTAAATGCCAAAATATATTGGATTCTACAATCTCTGTGAATACCAATGACCAACCTAACCATCTCCTTCCACAGTCCTGAATACGGCCAACATGTGGTTGCAGCGAAAGCTCAATATATGGCTCAGAATTTTTAAGAATGCAGCAAACATTTATTGAGAATTACCTGATCTGAAATACTGTGATAGGAAGTGTGGATACAATGATGGGGGTGGGGTGGTGAGAGTGTGACTTATCTTTTCAAAGCTTCCAATTCCGACTTTGGGGGATGATATGCACTTTTTATAACACAGGATTAGGTAAGTGTGAGCCTTCCTGTATGAGCAAAGTGCTCTGGAAGGACAGGACAGGACATGAATCAATCTTATAGGTTTCTAAGAAAATGTGTGTTGCTACCTGGGGAACAACAGAAAAGTGTCATAGTCCAGGCCCACTTGGGTGGTCTAAAATCTTTTCAAACATGTTCCATGTAAAGTTTTTCTCCTCTGTAACAGCTCTTAAATCTCTCTCCTTCTGCAGGAGCTTATTCCATACTCTCCAAAGCAGCCCTCTCTTCTTATTTCTTAATTCAGATCGAGTCCATCAGTGATGCCAGATGAGAAGCCAGAAGCTTCTGGTAATCCTCACCTTAAAATTGACCTGAAACCCCAGTAATCTACACTTCTCTCCCCTCTCCTCCCCATTTGTACTCCTCAGAAATGAATCCCTTTACCTAAGAGGTAGTTTCTATTTTTGTCTCCTCACCCATCAATCTCCTCAAGGACTTTCCTAGTTGATCATCAGCCTCCCACATGTCCCTATTCAAAAAACCTATTTTCATAGGTTTTGCCTTTGTTTGTTTTTAACATTTAAAAACATGTCAAATATTCACCAACTTTAGGAAATACCTCATATTTGTCTCTCTTGTCCCTAGCAACATAAAATAATAACCTAGAAGCATTTCTTCACTATGTTTCATTTCCTAAATCTCTGCCCCCTAGCACCCATCCCTCCACCTCAGCTTCACTACAACAGCTCTTGCCAAAGCCACCAACAATCCCTTGTGAACAATTTAATCTCTATGGTTCACTTACTATCTCAACTTCTCCACAGCTCTTGAGCCACTGGGCAGCTCATTCCTTGTACCTGTCCCTTGGCCTCTATAACTACGAATTCTGAATTTCCTTCTACTGCTTTGTTCACCCATCCCAGCTTCCTTTCCTTATTGAAACCTATTCCGTGATTCACAATAAATATTAGTGTTCCTAACGGCTTCATAGTCAGCACTGCCTTCCCCTCCCCAGTATTTACTCATATTCATGGATTTAACTACCTATATACACACTTTTTATTTAACCAGATTACACCTTTCTCCTCAAGACCTGGGAAAGTCAACTGTGTGCTGAGTATTTCTACTTGGACCTAGTACTGTTATATCAAAGTCGACATGTCCAAAAATCAATATTCCCTCTTCTTACCCACACCCAAATGCTCACCTCCCTAAAGTATTTTTTATTATCTACCAGTCAACCAGATTGGACCTAAGAATCATGCTGGATTCTTCCCTCTTTTTAGTCATGGAGAATTTTTGGTGGATTCAGTCTGTTTAATAGTTCCTAAATGTAATGCGGGTTGTATGAATGAAACATTCTTCCTTTCTCCCTAAAACCACTGCCATTGAATTATGTCTGTGACTCCAGCCTCCACATTTGCCCATCCCAGACCCTGTGTATTTTACACAGTTCCAGAAACAAATGTTCTAAATGCAAATGGTCACTCTTTTGGTCTTTATACTTTAACACCACTCTTTTCAGGCTAAATTGTAAGTGGCCCTATCCAGCTACATCTCCTGTGCTTCCTCATTTCCAAACTAAGGTACAATTATAATGACCTTCTTGAAATCCCATGAATATGCCCATGTACTCTCATGTCCATGCTTTGCAGATGTTCCCCCAGCCTCGAGGCCCTGACCCTTCTCTGAGTGTATAGGTCAGAACAAGTATTTTGGAGTCAGACATTGCTTCAATCCTTAGCTCCTTCTAGAGATATAACTTTAGGCAAATTATTTAGCCTCTGCACTTCAGCTTCCTCATCTATGTGATGGGAAGTGATAGTATATATCTCCTGGAGGTTTTGTTAAGATTTAATGAGTTAAGGAACACAAAGTTCTTATCTCAAAGTCTTTCACATACTTAGTAAATGTTCAATAAGTGGCAGCCAGAGGTGACTAACTTTGGATCTTCCTTCTAAAGCAGAGTTCAGATGTTTAATCATGTTCCCCTCCCATACCACTATGCAACTATATTCATCCTCTCCTTATTGCTCTCATGAATCCCTCTCAAGTGATGTCACTACCCTTATTACTAAATGTTGTAATTAATACTTCATTTAATTGATCTCCCCATTAGGAGGAAGGGTATAAAAGCAAGGACAATGGCTTCATTTTGTAACCTATGGATTAAACCCAGGGTCCAGCAAGTATGCCTCATT